>JAJEJO010001440.1:409241-476479 GCA_020662805.1 Glaucomys volans
CCCCCCCCCCCCCCCCCCCCCGCAGCCCAGCTCTGAAAGTGCCTCCCACTTTGAATTGTCCATGTGTCCTACACTTGGGCTGTCTTTGTAGAGAGAATGCTCCTCTCAAACACAGACTGTCCTGTTCCACCTCCAGTTTCCTCCTCTGTGACATACTGCCTTTTATTCTATTTATTTACTTCTTTATCTACACAACACAAATTCAGTACAACTCATTTCTCAAGCTTTTTAGCCAAGACTCTCAGAGTGGGTAAGAAACACGTTGTCCCTGCTCGTACAGTGTTTCAGCCTCCTCCCACTGTGAGCACTCCTTTTCCAGCCTGGGCGAGTGAGGCCTGGGAAATTGGGCAGCAGATACAATAATTTCAGTGGCAGGTTCCTCAGGAGTTTGTGCATATATGTTATTGACTTGATGAATATGGGCTTGTTCTCTTATTAGTTCATGTGTCCTAAAAAGAGCGGTGTTCTAGAGATGGTTCAAATTAGTAGGGTTCTATCTAGATTTGCCACACTGGAAAGAGGAAAATGAGCCGTGCGTAAAAACTGATGGTGGCTGAACGGTTCAGATGCAGGTTAGCTAAATGACTTTCCAAGCTTACCATAAACTCCTATCCCTCACCTCATTCCCAGTCATCGTTTCCAGAAGTGAAAAGGAAAGAGGGTGCACTGAACACAAATTCCTGGAGGGGAAGGAGTTTTCTAAACTTTGAATGGAGGCTGAGCACCTCGTGAGTGCTTTTAAGCTTAAGTGAGCTTTTCTAAGCTGAAACCCTTAATCCTAGTGTTTCTCAAGGATTCCTGTTTCCTTTCCAAGTAATTCATAAGGGAGGGGACAGATGCAAATGGTGTGGCCATCCATGTGTGTCCTGTGCATGGGAAACAGGGTTGGTGCTGTGCCATTGGCATGAAGCACCCCAAGTGCAGTCCATCTTGTCTTTGGTCTCTGGAATCTTAGGGCTTGCAGTGTTTCCAGAACCTGTGGGAGCAGTGTGCTGCTTCACACTTTGGGCAGGAGGACTAACCAGGCCCATCAGTCACTGCCTTTGCAGGTGCCAGAGCTCCCTCCAAAGTCCAGGGACCGCTGAGGGCCTTAGTCAGTGGGTCCTGAGCTCAAGCTGTAAGGATGCTTCCCAGACCCTGATCAGAAGGTCATCATCAGGCACAGTAAGTCTCTCCTTTTTCCTAAGCCATTGTCATTACACTGTAATGTTTACAGGGCTGATGATCACTGATTAAAATGTGCAGAACTAAGCAAAACGTCTTCCTTCAGAAAGGTGGATTGGGACTTTCTCCCAGGCCCTTTCCCTCTTATCAAACTCTTGAAGTCAGGGGCAAGAGAATTATAATTTTGTCAAGCCTTCCAGACATTTTGCCTAATCTGGGCTCTGAGGCTGTCCAGCCTGGGTGCATAGTCAAGGCCGGTGCAGTCCACAGCACAGAGACCCTTTCCCAGAGGCAAGGCAGCTAGAGGAACCATGGCAGAAAGAATGGAGACAGACAGGGGGTGGAAACAGAATTCTATTTGTCTGCATCTTTGTTTTAGTGAAAAGCAAAAGTAACAAAGGTCGCTGGACTTAAAACATGAAATTTGAGAGTGGACAGAGGAGGCCCTTGAATTTTTCCTGATGTCTTTTCTCAGCCCTGATTTTCCTTTCTGGGGAAAGACACTAGCTAGGAGAAGCTGCCCAGACTCCCTGCTCTTCACCCTCCTCTGTTCCTTCTGCCGTCTCTTGGGCCTGAGCCCTTGTCCTCTGTTACCTGAACAATAGTCCTCCAGGGGCTCCTCGCCTAGGCTCTGCTCCACCTCTAAACCACATGGCCTGTACCCCACACTCTTTTCTAAGTAGCCTGCCAGAGCCACACTCTGGCCCTGGGCACTGCCCTGATCACATGCATGCCGTGTCCCCTCTGCATACAGAACGCAGTCTAGGCTCCAGCCCAGTGGGTCTCTAAACCCGCCTTCACCCTCTTTTCACACGACCCACTTCCTGTACTTAAGAGCCCTGAGCGCCTGCTCGGTGTGCTCAGTTAGTCCTTGCCTGCTTTGCCTTCCTCCTGCCTCCACAGCCCAAGGCCTGCCCCTTGTGTACAAACCACCCATTTGCCACTTTCTCCTTGAAGTCCTTCTTGATACCCTCAACTTGATTTTTCCTTTCCCAGAGCCCCATGAGTTGCACTTTTTAGAGTACTCTACAGGGCCCTTATCACCCCCTCTCTTGTCCCATATTGTTGTTGTTGGTTTTTTTGTTGTTGTTGTTGTTTTTTCCCCATGTCTTAGCTCCGTGCCTTGGTTATGCACACCCAGGGCAGAGGTTTTGCCTGTACTTTTGTAGCTTCCATGGCAGTGGCCGCCATCAGGAAAGGCTTTTTTAAGCCCAGAGTAGCACAATCAGAGTTCATTATGGGGCTTTTTGCTGTGCTCCCCTCACTACCCAGAAACTCCTCGAAGAGGTCACTGTGTGGGAGGGCTTGAGCCTGTTTCTTAGTTGGCCAGGCTTCTGAATAATCCTCTGCCCAGAGAGCCTTCCCACATTCCCTTGTCCCTCAGAACCACACCAGATTCTCTGTCTTGTGAGCCCCGCCCCCACCTCACTGCTCTGGTCTACAGGGTCTCTTCCCCTAAGCCACCACAGCCCTTGGCAGATGCTGTTCCCCAATCAGCAAAGCCTTGCCTGGAGCTGGAGGTGGCATATGCACAGCTTTCAAAACATTTATGTCTGTTGTGAGTGGAAACCATATCCAGATCTGGATCCCGCCAGGTTACCTTGTAGGAAATTTGCAAATAAATACTACAAACAGGCAGGCAGGACCGAGCCTGGGGAGAACCATGCAGGACTGTCTGTGGGAGGGAGGCATTTGGTCCAGCTAGAGGCAGTGGTGACATGGGGGAAGATGACCTAGTTCCAAGACATGGAGGTGGCATGAGCCTAGAGGGCACAGAGGACTTGTGGAGTTCCCGTGCACAGAAGCTGATGGTTTGTGCAAGGAGAGGAAGCAGTTGAAGCTAAGAGGTCATGTGCAGCCACTTTGTGGAGATCCTAGGATCCATTCAAATCAGAACTGGCAATTATTACATGGTACCTTCTAACGTTAGGCTACATTGGAGGTTGCTTTTTAGTGATTTTTTTTTCCATTTGCATTAGTCTTAGCTCTCCGAGTAAATGTTAAGATCCTTAAGGGCAGGGACCATATTTCATATTTTTATTAAATGCTTTTATGGTACAAGGGTCAACCTATAATTTAATCTATTCTCATATTGAGTTATCTTAAAGTGGAGCAAAAAGTTCTTACTTATTTGATAATACTTAAGGGCAAGATTATGTAATATCCAGAATTGGCACCAAAACAATTCAGAGGAGGGAAATTGAAGTAGGTGAAATAAGAATGGCCTTAAGTTAATGACTTGGAGCTGGCCAGTGGGCACACAGGGTCCACGGTGCCATCCTCTCCGCTTCTGTTTGTGGATTGTTCTCCCTGATAAAACGCTGGGTGTGCAGTGGTGCCGAGTAAGCCTTCAGCTTACAGGGTCCCAGCCTTCCCCACGTCCTCACTTCCCTGGCTAGGACCCACCTACACCTCTCACTGCCCATCTAGCCCACTGTTACGACCCTGACCCCCAGAACAGCCAGGAAAATAACTGAGGGTCCACCATTTGGTTGATGTAGTCACAGGTGATGAATGATGAAGATCCATCAGCCTGATGCCAAAGATGACCATTATTTTGTATCCACCATTGCATTAAAATACTGTTTTTAAAGCATGTGTTTATATAATTACAATGTAAAATTAATGAAAAGGAAGGACAGATGAATGGGTGAGCAGGTCACTTTTTGTCTTAGTCTGTTCAGGCTACTCTAACAAAATACAATAGACGGGGGGCTTATAAAAAAAATTGGAAATGAATTTCTCACAGTTATGGAGGCTGGAAGTCCAAGATCCAGGCACTGGCAGATTTGATTTCTGTTGAGGGCCTACTTTTTGGTCCATAGATAGCATCCTTTTAGCTGTATCCCACAATGGTGGAAGACAGTGGGTAGCTAGCACTGGGTCTCTTTTATAAGGTCACTAATCTCATTCATCTCCCAGAGGCCCTACATTTAATATCACTTTGATCTCAACATATGAATGTGGTGGGGACATAAATATTCAGATCATAGCCCCTCACAGGAGGAATTTAATCAGAAGTTTTATCTTAAAACAGCTTTCTTCATCAGAAAGTATTTTTTATGTTCACTAGAGTGGAGAAATCATGAAAGATATTTCTACAGTGTATGTAAATTACTTTTAAGTAGGTACAATATTTTCTCTAAATCTGCTCCTTTTGAAAGTAAAATAACTTTTTTTTTTTTTTGGAACTGGGGATTGAACTCAGGGGCACTTGACCACTGAGCCACATCCCCAGCCCTATTTTGTATTTTATTTAGAGACAGGGTCTCACTGAGTTGCTTAGGGCCTCACTAAGTTGCTGAGGCTGGCTTTGAACTCAGGATCCTCCTGACTCAGCCTCCCGAGTCGCTTGGATTGCAGGCGTGTGCCACCACGCCCAGCAACATTTTTAAAGCCCCAGAAATTCATGTTGTCATGCTTTTGATGATGAGTATACATTAGTTCTCTTTCTCCCCCAACCCACCACCCCCAGTGCTAGGGATTAAACCCAGGGCCTTGAGCGTGCTAGACAAGTATTCTACCACTGAGCTATACTTCCAGCTTCTACATAGGGGAGGCTTATGATTTTCACCTTGTTTTCTTATTTAGACCAAAATTTTATTTATTGTAATCATTTAGTTATATACAATTCCAGGATATACAGTATACTTTTTTTCTATGATTAGGGTCCTATGGATACACCTGATGCTGAGATCAACTGGGCCACATCTATGCATGCACATATGAAAGTTTGGTCAGATTCATTCCACTGTTTTTTTCTTTTCCCATCCCTTCTTCCTTCTCCTCAAAGCTCATTATCTACTCCACTAATCTTCCCTCTCTTTTGGTGAAATTCCTTCTCCTTTTTTTTTTCCTTTCTCTCTTCCATTTTTTATCCCCCCCTGCCAATTTTGGATTAGCTTCTTCATATCATTTGGCCTTTGACTTTTGGAACTGGCTTATTTCACTTAGCTTGATAGTCTTCAATTCCATCCATTTACCAGCAAATGCCATAATATAATTCTTTATGGCTGAGTAATATTCCATTGTCTATACATACTACCTTTTCTTTATCCATTCATCTGTTGAAGGGCACGTAAGTTGGTTTCATGACTTGGCTATTGTGAATTGTGATGCTATAAACATTGATGTGACTACATCACTGTAGTATGCCAATTTTAAATCTTCTGAATACATCCCAAGGAGTGGGATAACTAGATATGAATGTGGTCATTTGGTGGTTCCATTCTTAGTTCTCTGAGGAATCTCCATACTGCTTTCCAGAGTGGTTGTACTAATTTGCAGTCCCACCAGCAGTGTATGAGTGTACCTTTTCCCGCACATCCTCACCAATGTTTATTATTATTTGTATTCTTGATAATTGCCATTCTGACTATAATAAGGTGAAATCTCAATGTAGTTTTGATTTGTAATTCCCTAATTGCCAGAGATGTTGAACATTTTTTTCGTTTGTTGACCATTTGTATTTCTTCTTTTGAGAAGTGAGTTATTTGGTTTTTGATGTTAAGTTTTTGTAGTTCTTTGTATACTCTAGATATTAATGTCCTGAGGAGCAGGTGGCAAAGATCTCCCATCCTGTAGGCTCTCTCTTCACACCCTTGTTTCCATTGCTACGCAGAAGCTCTTTGATTTGATGTCATCTCACTGATTTTTTATTTTATTGTTTGTGCTTTAAGAGTCTAGTTACGGAAATCAGTTCCTGTGCTAACATGTTGGAGTATTGGGCCACATTTTCTTCTAGCAGTTGCAGAGTTTCTAGCCTAATTCCTAGGTCTTTGATCCACTTTGAGTTGAGTTTTGTGCAGGTTGAGAAACAAGAGTTAAATATTATTCTTCTACGTAATAGATTCCAAGTTTTCCCGGTACCATTTTTTTAAAAGACTATCTTTTCTCCAGTGTATGTTTTTGGCCCCTTTGTCTAGTATCAGTTAACGGTGTTTATGTGGGTCTGTCTGTGTGTCTTCTATCCTATTCCATTGGTCTTCGCTGGCACCTATTCTGGTTCTAGGGCCCTGCTGGTTTTGTTACTATAGTTCTGTAGTATAATTTGAGATATGGTATTGTGATGATTCCTACTTCGCTTTTCTTGCTAAGGATTGCTTTAGCTATTCTGGGTCTATTATTTTTCCAAATGAATTTCAGAACTGCTTTTTCTAGGTTTGTAAAGAATATCATTGGAATTTTAGTAGGATTGCATTAAATCTGGAGAGCACTTTTGGTAGTACAGCCATTTTGACAATATTGATTCCGCCTATCCAAGAACATGGGAGGTTTTTTTGTTTCATTTTTTGGTTTTTGTTTTTTGGTGTTTTTTTTTTCTAACCATGAAAAGTTTTGTATTCTCTTATTCTAAATAAACCCAAATATTAAAGAATATCTTATTGTCTCCTATAACCAAATCCTAAAATATAATATGTTGACTTTAAATTTAGAATTTCACTTCCAAAGATCCTTTAAAATGTTTTGTGAATATCTTAAGGTAAATTCCAATACTGTTTAATGTTCATGCTTGCAGTGTTTAGCAACCAAACTATTCTTGCTTGATCCCCGAAAGTAAGAGATAAGCAATGCATCTTTCTTTGTTGGAAGATGTAAATTTGGAATAATTAGAGCCTGTACTATAAAATATGTTTACTTACTCTTAGACCACTGTCATGATTTGGAAATGACTGTATGTTTTTAAATATTTCACCTTCAGATGTTTTATTGCTTTCTGGGATGTTGTTTGAAAAAGTAGTGTTAGAGACCAAAATAGAGAAGGGAAGAGGCTCTCCACTTTTCAGCATTTCTTTGGCTGTGACCTCTGTCACTGGCAGGAGATGAGTTGTCTGAGGCCTTTCGATGGCATCATTTGGACAAGGGCAGGCACAGGGCTCAATGGGTTCGGCCTGTAGCCTGCCTGGCCCGTGTTGGTTCAGTTGCCCCGTGTGAATCACTTCACCATGAGGACCAGTCTTTAGCCACCTGTCAGAGCAGGCCTGGTCATCCATGATGGTTTATGGATGAGGTAACTCAGTGTCAAAGAGGTGACGTTATTTGCCCAAGTTGGTTTAGTGTCTCGGCCAGCTCTAAAATTCAGACATCCTGAATTTCCCTCCATTCTGCCTTTCTTATTCTAGATGGCAGGGGTACACATTGGTCATAAAAGTTTATACTTCCTTATGACATTTATTTAAATTTCAAATACTTGGTAACTATGACAGCTGCCTTAGAGAGCATTAAGTGTCAGCTTGCTGCCTCTTGCCACCTCCAGTCTGTCTCACCTGAGGAATTAAAGTAGGCAGAAGGCAGAGCGTTGGATCTGGCACAGCTTCAGCTCTCAAACTACAGATAGCATGGGGCAGGGTAACCCGTAACCCAAGGCCTTGCCAGGGTTCTGAGTTGATCACTGGAATTATACCATCTGGACTCCATTCCTGCAGCACACAAATCAAGCATGCCTCCAGCTTTCTCACCTGGCCTCTTCTGACCACCATGCCTGCAAGTCCAGGTGTGCCCCCTGTGGCCCTGATGGACCCGGACTTTAGCAGTCATGAAGGGCCAGGGCTCCAGCAGCAGCCCCTTCATCTACTCTGGTGTCCTAGTCCCTGCTGGTATCGTCACTGCCACGGAGCAACATAATTTTCCTTTAAACTGTTTGCCATGTTGTTACTTGTCCATAATGTTGTAAATATGAAAATGTTCTCTTCATAAAAAATTAGAGAAAAAATTCAGATCGCACGGGTTTGTACCTATGCAGTTGAGTAACTAACATCCCCCGAAACCAATTCAAGACTCCAGTTTGGATATAGTGGCCCATTTGTTCAAACTGCTCACCCACTGAGTAATGAAACATAGCACTGATGTGTTCTTGTCCAAGAAAGGGTAAAAGCAGACTCCTGAATGGCAAAGAGCAGACTTGTAAATGAAAGATTCGACCTTTCAGTTTATAAATATCAGTACTTTCGCATTTGTTAGCTTTCTATGAGTATTTTCCTTGGGGGCAGGCAGGCTGAGATGGGGTCATGTTTGATTTGCAGTCACATCACCTGCCCTTGTTTATTATCCTGTCTCTGCACTGGTTTTGGAAAGAGAGAATTTGAAGTATTATTTTTCTTTTCTGTCACAATATTGACTATAAAAACGCACTCTCTTTTGCTGGCTGTTTAGTTGCTCTGTGGCAGTGCCAGAAAAAAGAAGGACCTTGAGCACATTTTGTGGCTCTTGAGTCTGAGTTATCTGAATGGTCCTGCCTCTCTTTCAGGAAGGTAGGATGAGGGTAACAGTTGAAGAGACAGGCATGACTTAAGAAATACCCAAGTCCCCTTCGACCCTCTCCCTCCATGCCCATTACTCACTTGCTCAAGCCAGGCACACAGTGTTCCTGTGGCCTTACCAGCCCGAAGTCATCACCGACTGGCACCAGGCCCTGCTGTTACATTATAGTCAGCCTCCCCGGGTGCTGTTCATTCATTTGCTGTGAGCCCTCCCAGGACGTTTCTTGGAGCCCTGGAGGGAAACCTTTATCTGTCCAGCCTTGCCAGTCTCCAGCTCAGCATGGTCTTTGCCTTTCCATTCTTTCTGAGAGAGACCTTTGTCCAATAAAGGGAATTCAGATTATTTACCCAGAGCTCTCTGCTGCACTGTGGCTAATGTTCTGCCCATTCAGCCCCTACCCTTGGAGAAGCTCCCAGCATGGTGTGGAGCTGTGCAGAGGACGGGCCATGGCAGGATCCCATGGGGCTCTTCAGGACTTCAAAGCAAAAAGGGGTGTTGCAACTCGTGTTCAGATTCTGATTCCCATTATCATCATCATCTTTGAAGATATAACAGTGACATAAAAATAATTATTTGCCCAATTATTTGCAAACTAGTGCGACTAGGAAGCTCCTAGCAAAAATGAACCAACTAGATTGTCCTACACTGATTTGGGCCACCTTTCCCATGTTTTCTTGCTATTCACCTTCACTGTATTCTAGGCCCTAGGCATATGTTTCTCCATCTTTCTGCGTCATGGGGCCTGCCTAGCCGAGGTCCAAGAGGCTGACTTCTAGATTTCCTGATTCTCTGTGTTAGTCCTTATGGCTATGAAAAAGTAAACGGATGGCATTATGTACTTTCTAATTCATCGATGACACATTTTGGGAAAACCATGAAGCCAGGACTGTCACTCTGGGCAGGGAAACCACAGGACTGGCTCAGCCAGTCTTGGACTGCACTTGGATCCCTGAGAAATATGGCCATGAGAAATCAGACTGAGCTTCCTCCTCTTTGCTCTGAAATCTTCGTCAGAGATGTGCCAGAGTGTTGGCCTAGCATGCTTTAGGCCCAGGTTTGATCCCCAGCACACACAAAACAGAGCAGAGCAGAGTTAGGGGATTTAGGCCTGATTTTCTCCACATAGATTGAAGAAAACATCACTGGCTTAGCAGCCACAAGGATTTCCACACATCACCAAGCGCAGGTTGTTCTTTCCATAAGCAGAAAGAAAAAATCCTCTTCTGTCAAGGATGCATAGTAATGTTGATTACCAAAGCCTAGTTTCTACTTTTTGCTTCTAAAAGTGGGTCGTGCCCTTTGGAGACTTGAAGAACTGTCAAGTGTGTTCATAATTTCAATCCTAGGAATGCTCTAAGAAGATAGCTCCTGAGAAATTAAAGATTTCTTATCTCCATCTTTGTCTTGGTTGGAATTCTCTTTCCAGATATCTTTTTGACATCCTGTGGCAAAGGCTATGTCCCCATCTGATAAAATCACCCAGACTCTCCTTTACTTAGTGACACACCATCTGGGCAGGTCACTGGCAGACATCTGTCCTTGTACCCTCATCATCCTTTCACATGTAACTCCCAGCAAAAGTTTCTCAGATGTGGCAAACAACATCTTGTCTAAACAAGATTCAGAATCTTCCTCCAACTCCTCATCTTCTACCACCCAGGTTCACAAGTTAGTCTGGAAAAAAATTTTACCAAAAAGAAAGATTATCACAGATACAGTAGTTAGGGCTTAACTCTCATTTTGAGGTCATATGCTTGCCCTTTTTTTTTTTTTTTTTTTTTTTTTTTTGACCTGACTACAACCTTGACAAGAGTCAGTGGTAAAGGACTCTTAAAAGTGGAACTTCTCAGCTTATGTTTGTGCATCAGTCTAGCCCATTGCCATCTGTAACTCATGCACTTGTTAAGGAGTTCATTTCCTTTTCATAATGTGTGTGTATGTGAGAGAGAGAGAAATATGACAGGTGAACCTCTGTCAACATTACCCATTATCTGTGAGCTGAGCTGGATTTTCCTAGGTGAGACTTTCACTGTGGTGGGATATTGTGCAATTTGAGAAGTAAATCTGTTAGACTGTTGTCCCCCAAATTCTGAATAGCACAGCTCACTTAATTCTTTAAGTACCATGAACTAAATATTGCCTAAATAACTATAATATATAGTTAATAAATATTGATCCCAAATAACTCTGGGCAGTTATTCCATTAATTTCACTTAGTATGCGGGACTAAATTTTCCCGACAATTTATTTTCTATGTGTTTCTAAATTTGTCCACAGATAATTTATATCCCTTTATTTGTTTGTTGTTTGCTAATTCATTTGCTCAACAAATATCTGTTAAGCCTTTGTCAATATTCTAAGCACTAGGGAAGCCCTGGTAGTTGGGGGACAAGGGATCCCTGCCCTCATGGAGCTTATATTCTAGTTCAAATTTCATCTCATAGAAACACATTGGTCCCCTGAGAGCTTGCTGTTGGCCAGATGTCTGGGTCCTTGTGACAGTGAACCCACCATAGAAGGACAAATAGTTTCAGACATTCCTGGCTCTCCTCTAGGCCAACTTTCAGCACAGTAAGCTCTACAGTAAACTTAGTACTTTTGTTTCCCTCCTACCTCGGGATCAAAACATCTGCCTCCAGCCTCCTGAGTTGGAGTTGGCCCAGGGATAGTTATCTTCACACAGAGTTACACACTGAAGCTAATGGCTTTTTAATTAAATATCTTCAACCTGCTCTCTACTCCATAACACACTTTTACCCCAATCCTTGAAGCCACCTCCCTGCATCCCATTTTCCAACCTCCTACTGCCAGCTGCACCACGCTCTCAGCTAGTCCACGGAGAGCCACCAGCCTCATGCTCACAAGGGTCCCTGCATCATAGGTTCCCTCCCAGATCCCGCCTGCAGCAGAAGGGCCTGTCCTTCCTTCTGCTCCAGGCTGCTCAACCCCCAGTAAAAGAAAGACATTGAAAACTAAAGACAGACAAGCTCTCCTTCCCATGGGCCCCTCCTGGTAAGGAAGGGCCCAGCAGGGCATCTGCACAGGCTTCAGGCTCTTGTGGGCTTCAGCTTCTGGTTGGTGAAATGATGGCAAGCTTTTGGAGAGCTTGTCACCTGGGTGGTTTCAACCTATTCTGTATCTTTCCTACTTTTTTTTTTTTTGGGGGGGGGGTCTTTTTGTCCCCAATATGGAAGCCATTAGTGTCACTTGTACACACTCAGAAGTGGTGAAATTGCTTCCTGAGCTTCAGGTGGCCTGGGCTTTCAGGGTGGTGTCTTCCAGCCTCATGATTGTCCCTCCTGATGGCAGCATACTTCCAGAGAGCCCCCACGGGCCCTGTGCATGGCCAGTGGCTTCACTCCTGGAATACAGTGTCCTGACCATCTTCTGAGTGCCCGCATTATAGACTTACTTAATTTTATCTTTGTCTTGCTTAATTTGTACCTTTCAAGCATTGGCCCCCTCCTGATTTTCTATATTTTGAATTTAGTTCTGGATCCTTTTTAAAGAATTCATAGGTAGGCACAGTGGTATGCACCTGTATTCCTAGTTGCTCAGGAGGCTGAAGCTGGAGCACTGTTCAGGGCCACCCTGGGCAAAACAAGACCCCATCAAAAAATAAAATTCACATAAAGTAAAATACTCCACATTCACTGCTATTATTCATAAACCAACCCACTCTTCTTTTTGCCAGTGCTTACAGTATTCGACACATTGTAATTTGTCCCGTTACACGTGGCAGAGCCTTCTCTGTAATCTTGCTCAGCCAGTAATTGAACTGAGTTTATACCATAAATGTCTCCTGATTGTTCAGTTTACTCTTTCCCCCAGTTTGCTATCCAAACCTACCTAAACCCCCCTGGCCCCGGGGTTACTGGGAGCAGGCCTCTGGGGCGCCCCTTTTCCCCATCTCGAAGCACCCTCCCTGCTCATTCCTATTCCTCTTCCTAAATCTGACACCGTAGAAGCAGAGTATCATTCCTCCCCTTCCTCTACAGCCCCAAACACAGCACCTCGTATCATGATGCTCACCAACCTTTAGTTGAAGGAAGGACCAAAGTCATGTGGAATAGTCTGTGGAGAGGATTGACAGGACTGCCCACAGCAAACCTTGCATGTGCTGTTGACGATGACTTGTCCCATCCATTGGGGCACACCAGCTGCCAGCAGCTCCCAGGCAACCTCACTGCCAACGGTCACCCACCCCTTCGTCTGTTCAGAGGCTTAATACAGGCTTAAGCTTTTTAATGTGCTGTGTAGCTGTTTGATTTTAAATTGTATTAAACTTCCTTGGAGCCATGCCAGGTGCTCGCTAGAGTTTCTGATGCTATCTGTATAACCTTTATGTGGAAGCTGGAAATCTCCATTGAACTTTTGTGTAATAAAATTATGACAGTTGTGCCCTACATCTGATCACTGAACTTCCTGTGGGTTTTCATTAGGTCACGTAACTGACAGCACAGTCAGGCTTTACAGCCCTTGGTCTGCTTGTTATATCCAAGTCTCCGCCACAGGATCAGACCTCTGCTTTGTCTGAGCTGGGCGTCCGGATGTCCCACTGTGGTAGGTTGATTTGCTGGAGCTGATAAAAATGTTCCGGCCACACTGAGATTCTAGCATTACCTCTGGCTCCAAAAGTCAAAACAACAGGATTGTTGTAAGTAGCTTTGGATCAGCACCAAACTCCAAGCTTCAGAGATGGGTTTTCTCTCCTTTTTGGGTTGAGTCAGGAGACAAGGACCTCAGAAACGAGTGGGTGCCACAGGTTCTCCCAGGTTAGCCTGGACTGAGGTTGCCAGCACCCTGCCCTGTGCGGGCCAATTCCTGCACTAGTTGTTGCCCTACCTAGCAGACCAAGGCCCCTCCTTCCCTAGCACCTCCCCTGCCTTCCCAGAGCCCCGATGGTCCTCAGGACACAGCACCCTCCAGCCCTGGAGCCACAGGGGTCCTGAGAAGCTCAAGGAGGAAAGAATGGGAGAGAAGCACTGGGTGCATATCAGAGCAGGAGGCTTCCAAATCCCCATGTGGCCCTCATCCAGGGTCTGCACTGTCGAGTGGCATTTGCTGGTGGTGTCAAGGACAAAGGCACTCTGGAGTGAGGAAGCTGGACTTCCCTCAGCCCCACAGGATGGCATTCTTGTTCTCCACAGGCTTGCAAAGGAACATAAAGGAAAGGGTAACTTTTTCTGGGTTGTTGATTTGACTTTCAGACATGACATTTCTTGGACTGGGTCCCAACAAATGTGTCCCCAGTGTCCTTAGTGCTAAATAAAACCTTTTGTCTTTCTTTTCCTTGGCTCTTCAGACTTCTGAGACATCTCAGAGGAGCGCATATTTGAAGGATGTCTGTGTCAGTCTCCCTGCAGCTGGAGAGACTGACAGGTCGACTTGGGAAGGGGTCCAATTAAACGCAGATTGGGCCTAGCCCCTCAGCAGCCTCGTCACATTCATCAGATTGCGCCGAATGGTATTGTGGAAACTCTTGTGATTTATGCCAATTTTTCACCCGAGCAGAGTGCTCTCGGGACACTGATCTTATAAACGATTCATTTCAGTAGAGGAAGCTTCTTACCTTGTGCTTTCAAGTGTTAGTCTCGGGTAGCCAGTTTGGAGAACAGGCCCTTGTTTTTCTTTTTGTGCATGATTCCCTTTTCTGAACCGTTCAAGTGCTGGTAAAAAGTTTCAAGCAATCAACCCAAGAAATACTTGGTCAGAGCCCAGTTGTTTGCTCTGGGACATAGAGAGCTGGTCGCTGTGGACTCGGGGACATGTGCATGAGCTGTCTAGGTGTCCATGTGATTTTCTGCTGGTGGTGATGTACTCCTGTTGCTCTGTCTGCCTGCTCTTTTGGTTCCCTGACTTTCCCCAGTGGCACCCATGTGGGAGATAGTAGTTTGGGAACCCATCTATGGAAAGCATAGGACTTTAACTAGCCAGCACAGTATTGACATATGTCAGTAATATGACAGGTGCTCCAAAGACCCCGTCTCTGGGGCTGAACCTTGGAACCCAGCCCACTTACCTATAAGCTTTCAGACCACAGAGCTTCTCAACAGCAACTTTGTGTTGTTTTAAGCAGTTAAGAGCCTTGGCCTTTCAAACCATCTACTGTCTATACCTAGGGCAGCTCAGGAACACTCGGTCCCTGCTGTGAAGGCTGGCTGAGCAGGAATCAGCAAGAGCTGGACTGCAGGGCTACTTGACCTCAGCTGAGCCCAGTCCCTATCCATGCAGGCTTTTCTCTGGACCAGCCCAGCAGAACCCAGAGGCAGACAGGGGATACACATGTTTAGACCTTACTGGGGCCATCTCATAAAGCCACACCCAGTCAGAACTGGAAGAAGCTCAGAGGTCCCTCACTTTCACAAGGTAAGAAAATCACATTCTAGCAAAATGCTATGACTTGCCCAAAATTGCCAGTCATAGCAGTGGCTGTCAGGGCAGAGTCCAGGCCTCCTGAGCCTGAGGCTCCAGCAGAGCAGTCCCTTCATTTCACAATGTGGACACTCAACACAAAGGTCAAGTAACTATTGGTTGGGGGACATTGCAGCTTCTTACCATTTGTTGAGAAACATGGAAACCTGTACATGTTCTAAACAAGCGTGCAGTGGGCAGTTCCTTAGCCCATTTATTAATGGTGTTATTTGTTTTTTGGTGTTTTTTGAGTTCTTTATATATCCTAGAGATTAATGCTTTCTCTGAGGTATATGTGCTAAGGATTTTCTCCCAATCTGTAAACTCCTTCTTCACATTATTAATTGCTACTTTTGCTGAAACGAAGTTTTTTAGTTTGAGTCAATCCTGTTTATTGATTCTTGATTTAACTTCTTGCGCTTCAGAGGTCTTGTTAAGGAAGTCTGGTCCTAGGCCAACATGGTGAACATTTAGGCCTACTTTTTCTTCTGGTAGTCGCAGGATCTGTGTTCTAGTGCCTAAGTCTTTGATCCACAGTGAGTTGAGTTTCGTGCAGAGTGAGAGATAAGGGTTTAATTTCATTTTGTGCATGTATGACTGCATGACCGATGTGATCCTGCAATATGTATAATCAGAAGAATGAGAAATTATACTCTGTTTATGTATGATCTGTCAAAATGTATAAATGCATTCTACTGTCGTGTACAACTAATTAGAACAAATAAAATTTAAAAATATAAAAAGAAGAGTACACTGGGTGCCTGGTGACTCGGAGGCTTCAGAGGGAAGGTGTGACTTTCCTTCATCTCTGCCTCCACCACTTCTGGCTGTGGCCCAATGTTGCTTACCCTGGTTGAGACTCACATTTCCTATCTCCTCAGTAGGGTTGATCATACTGTCACCAGATTATTGCGCAGTTGTGAGGTCATGCATTCATTCAGTTCAATAAATATTTCATGTCATTAATACGGCAGATGCTCGTGTGGCTGCCATCTTCCTAGAGCCTGTGTTCTAGTAGGGGAGACATGGTGCACAAGTAAATATATTAATAAATGAAATCAGCTCCCATTGCACTGAGTGCTATGAACACAGTAAATCAGTGGGCTGGAAGACACCACTTTCTTCTTTAATAAAGTGTTCACTGGTGAAGCAGGATGTGCGAGGCTCGTCACATAGGTGGCTCCCTTCAAATGTCTCTTTCCTGCGTTCCCTACTGGGTTTTCTTTGTGGATTTCAAGCAGAAGGCTCCAAGTCATCCCTCTGGTCAACTGCAGCTACCATAGCCTCCAGCCCCATACAGCTCAGAAGGCTAACTGTCAGAACCCCAGCTCCACATTGGCAATTGCTGAATATACTCCATAATGGAAAGATCGTAAATGTCTGGGTCGTGATCCTAGATCAGATACGTGGTAGGATTGACCATCTGTCCACGTCACCTTAGCTGTAAACCCTTCTCAGGGTTTATCCCGGTTAAGCCAAACTCTGAGACAGAGACAGGCAGTTCTTCAGACCTGCCTCCTTTCAGTGACTCGTTCATTTGTCACTTTGTCAAGTGTCTGGCCACCACTGTCTGTGGGGATGCAGCCACTAACAAAGCATGAAAATCTCGTGGGCCAGGCCTTCTATGAAGCGGGGGTGTGTGGCTCTGGATGTGTGGTGTTTGCTTTCTCTCTCAGTGCTCTTCCTTAGCCTTCCACCACAACCCACCTCCTGGGACCTTGGGCTTGCCCCTGGGCCCGAGGGCTTCAATAGACTGGAGCTGCTCCTCAGGCTGCTGGGAAGAGAATTTTCCTGTGTCCTGGCTGGAATACATAGGTCAGGAATAAAATTAGAAAAATTTTACAGCTCAAATCCTGGTGATATGCTCCAATGTAAGGCCACTGTAGGCTGCTGAGTGGCTCACCTTCTCCCTTGAGGAGTCCAGACCCAGAGCACTTGCAGTACTTTGCAGGGTCAGACCCAGGGGAAGGGTGAGCTGAGCTCCCCCGTGCAAAGCTGTGGAGAAAGCTGCCCACAGGCCTGCAGCCAGCACCTGCCTTCTTTGTTCAAGGCTCAGAACTTGTGAGGGGAGGGCCCTCATCTCCAGAATGACTCAACCCTAAAGATGAGGTCTCAGGAAGGACCTTCGCTCCGCCTTTTACACCAGAGGTCGTTTGCCTAAGCCCTGTCTGACCCCAAGCAGGAGCTGTCACTCAGCTATGATGGGTCTCAACTTCGTCATATGCCCTCTTTGGGCCTCTCCTCAGCAAACTGTTGGCCACACTGACATTAACTGACCGGAACTCATTGTGGGTTCGCTCCTGCCACAGGTGATTTACATTTCCTGAGGAGCCACTGGACAGCCAAAATATCTCAAAAGCCCACGACTGACTGGGGAGGGGATTCTCCATACACAACACCACTCTCAAACTCCTACTGCTTTTGCTTGTGCATGGAACTGGGAGATGTAAAATCATCTTGTTTTTGTTGCAGAAATTTCCAGAATTGAAATTCAAATATGTGGAAGAGGAGCAGCCCGAGGAGTTTTTCATCCCCTACGTCTGGTCTCTGGTCTACAACTCAGCAGTAGGCCTATACTGGAACCCTCAGGATGTCCAGCTGTTCACGATGGATTCTGACTGAGGCAGGATGCACCTCCCGCCACCCCATAGCCAAACAGCCCTGCTAGTTATTTTATCTCTGGGGAACAGAAGCAGACAGAATGCCCAGTGTGTCTTCCATCAGAGAGGATCACACAAACGTGCTTCCCTCGCACACTTAGATTTGGAGAATTGGTGCCAGTTGGCAGTAGATCACTCAGCTTAGATTGTAGTGCAAGGGGTTGGGGGTACACAACAATAATAAACATGGAAACCTGCTAGTCAACATGCAGTTTTATTTCTAAACCAAAAATCTAGAGCTTCCCAGGATCCTGATGCCCTAGGCACATGACAAACAGCAGTGCACACTATTTTTTTTCACACATTTGAGAGTTTTGTTTTGGCTGCTAGTGTGTGTGTGTGAGTGAGCAGTCCACGGTTTCTTAAACACTGTGCCTGGGAAGTGCACCACTAACCTTTCAGGGCTCTGTCTTTCCTTCAAAGAAGGAAAAAGGTTCCTTTGGGGAGAGTTGGCCTCTGAAGTGTAGCTGGGATTCAACTAGAGTGCTGCGCAAGTTAAATTGGTCTACTCTGCATTTATCACTGGGAAAAAAAATAGCTTAATTTTGAAAGCAGTTGTTTTCCTTCAACCAGGCTAATCAAGGCAATAGGAGACTCATTTATTAATGCTGTATACCATGTGAAATGAAAAACATGATTTTCTCTTTGTTTCTGATACTTTAGAAATGCTTTGGGGCTCTGAAAACTGTGAGTTTGTCCTGAGCTGGAGGAAGGGGCTTCTCTGAGGAACACGCTGCTGGGCTGTGTTGAGCAGAATAGTGGTGTGAGGACCATAGGACTGGTGTCCCTAGCTGGTCACTGCCCGGTGTAGACGAGGAACCTAGTTTCACCCTCAAGGATGCAAAAAAGTGTGTACAGGTTTCCTACATAGGAAGTGCCTAATCCAGATGAATCTGCACAGCTGCTTCAACCAGCAGTCACCCCTTCAGTTCTTTAGGACCAGCCTTCTGCCTATCCCTGTCTCCTGGGACAGGGAGTCTGGTCATTTTGGTCTGTCATATCCTCAGTCACCATACCTGCTGTAAAGGTTAAAAACCATGCCAGCACTTCAGTGCACAACTCTGTGTTTTCCACCTGTGAAAAGCCCAGGCTGAGCCGCCCTTATGGGCTCTTGGCCTAGTCAGCATCTCCTTACCTCATCTGGACAGGATGAAGTGGAAGCTCCTGAGGCCAGAAGACTAAAAGGGGGGTGGGGGGATGGACCTGTGCCTGTAGAGGTGGGTACAGGAAGCAAATGCATCCCAGTAACTGTCCCATGGCCCTCCCAGAGGTCCTCCCAGAGACTCAGCTGCTTCCCATGACTGGGCCCAGCCCTCAGTGCTCATGCTGTAAGGTTCCTCTGTCCCAGGAATGGCCATGGACTCCCATCTGTAGTTCATATGGGATCTCTGGCTAGTGCTATGGCTCACACCTTCTCCTCCATCCAGCTTTGGGGGACAGGTGATCTGAAGGTGGAATGATTTGATTGTAGCTTCAGGTAGCAATTCTGCCTGTTTCCTGTGGAAATCATGGAAAATGATTTACAGCTTTAATTTATTCCCAAAGCATTTCTAATTTGCTTCCATTTTCCTTTGAACAAGCAACAGAAAAAAAAAAAAGAAAAGAAAAGAAAAAATATTTTTTTTTTTAAATTCAAGCATCATGTGAAGCAGCTGATCTCTGTGAAGACCACAGGATTGCCAGGCAAGGTGGTGCACGCCTGTAATCCCAGCAACTCAGGAGGCTGAGGCAGGAGGATGGCAAATTCAAAGCCAGCCTCAGAAATGGCAGGGTGCTAAGCAACTCAGTGAGAATAAAATAGAGAAACAGGCTGGGGATGTGGCTCAGTGCTTGAGTGCCCTTGAGTTCAATCCTTGGTACCAAAAAATAAAAATAAAAAAAGACCACAGGATTTTCCTCTGAGTCAAGGGCTGGGCAGTACCAGGGAACAGCCATGACACAGGACCAACACAGGACTTTCAATCCATGTGGTGGGGAACAGGGGTAGAATATGGTCTCCAAGAACCCAGTCATCTTGATAAAAGCAAACTGCCAAGGAAACCTTGACAGGGAACTCCAAGGGTCTCTTCCCCAGGCCTCCTGGCTCCCTGAGTTTCCCTGAGCCCTGGCCTCAGACATACCTCCCTCTCCTTGCCAACCCACCACACAGCACAAATGCTGAGGCCTAAGAGCTCCCCTGGGGCAGCAGCCTCCAAAGGAACCTTAGTACAGCCTCTACCACCTGGGCTTCCAGCACCAAGACCTCCACCCACATCACTGCCTCAGCTCTATAAAGCCCAGAGTTTTTTCCTTATTTTTGTGAAAGATTTATCAAATGGCAATAAATTTAAGTGATAATGCTTGAATTATGCTTGAATTAATTTTTTTTTCGGTGCTGGGGATTTAACCTGGGGCCTTGCACATGCTGGGCAAGTGCTGTGCCACTGAGCCACATCCCTAGCCCTGCTTGAATTCATTTTGAGTATTAATTTGCTTAGAAATCTTTTTGTTTTATCCAAAGTAAAAATGTGTAAAATGAAGCAGCACAGGATCATCTTGTGGTCAGATGGAAGTTAACTTGTGATTTTACCCAAGGCATGAAGCCATTATTGCAACTCGTCCTTGTAGGAACAAAGGGTTCTGCCACTGTATTTATTTTTAAAAGAATGTGCCCCCCTTTCAGTCGCACTTTCTCTGTCAAGAGTTCAAGGCACTTTGTACAAAGTGTCTGAATTCTAACTCGGGTTCCCACAACCACCCACTGGGGCTGGTGTCACCGGGTGGGCGCAGGGGCAGCCTTGAACAGGACCGCGCCTCCACTAAGCGGGGCCCACCAGAGAGCTCAGGGCAAAGGCAGGGAAAGTTTTCTTAAACAGACCCTCGGAGGGGCAGGGCAGCGTGGGAGACACACTGCACACACCCTTCTCTCTGGAAGGAATTGGAGAGCTGGAAAACTGGAAGATGGAAAGAGGAGAGAACATAGGAGCAGCCTCGGACGTGCTCACCCCTCCTGTGGATGTGGATTAAGGTACTCTTCCAAGAGAGGCATTCGGTGGAAGTATGCTTTTAGGTGCTGACTTTCTTAATGTATCATTCTTCAGGGACCCTGCCATCCTTGAGACTCAGAGGAGCCAGGGTTTTGCATCAGGCATGAAGCCTGCATAACTGAGCCCCTTGTGTGTGGCAGGCCATGAATTAGAGTCGGGTCCTGGCTGACGCTTCCCAGGCTTGTGCATGAAGTCAACCCTGCAAGTCTCTTGGTTCCCTTGAGGTATTGTGCCTGCTGCTATTTCAGTAGTTACCACTTGATAGCAGGGACTGATCCTTGGGCCTTGCAGTGACAAATACAGGGCTACTCCAGTGCCCATCACCTCCTGAAGTCAAGGAGGTCAGGGTTCTGTTCTCTGATGAGCCAAGCTTTCTGTCAGCAGGAAAAACTGAGCACACAACCTGCAGCAAACAATGCATTTTTCCTCATGTATTAAAAATTCTATTAAAGCACAAAATTTAATCATCAGGGTATAGCTAGTCAGGGCCCCAAAGCAGAGCAGGGGAGACTCATCAGCAACCCCATCCCCTGGATCAGCTCATGCTCCAACTCCCAGTTGACTTCACAAGTCAAAAGGTCAGGTACTCTGGGCCTGGCAAAGCCCACAGGGAAAACAGCCTGTCTCAGTCTGTTTGGTGGTGCGAGTGGCACACAGTAGGCAATTTGTAAAGAAAAACAATTTTATTTCTCACAGTTTTGGAGGCTGGGAGGTCCAATATCAAGGTGCCAGCATCTGGTGAGGACTTCTTGCTGTTTCATCCCATGACAGAGGGCAGAGAGCGGGAAGAGAGAATCACTCCAAAACTCCTTCCTGAGAGGGCGGGTCCTTCATGGCCTAATCACCTCGTAAAGGGCCCGCCTCTGAGTGGCAACTGAATTTAACCACGAGTTTTGGAGGGGACAAATGTTAAAACCATGACACAGCCCCATATAGCTAAAGAGGTGACTTTTCACCATCCTGCTGGCCCTGGGATCCCTCCAAACACGTTTGTCTGTTTGTTAAGTATTTTGACCAGACTTTGAAGCTGTCCTTTACTGGAGGGTGGGTTTGGATTATCTCCATTACGCAGTCTAGTCTAAACGTCCTGGATACTGAAGCTCACCTCCTAAACCACCACAAGGTCTGAATGTAGATTAAAGTGTAACTATCTCAAGAGTAACCTCCCAAAGCACATGTACATTCTCTCTGAAGAAGTGAACATAACCCAGGTTTTTGAATACTTCTACAGTACAATCAGGAGATACAGGCATGGAAGAGCAAACGACATGAATGACTTGAATTAAAATTACCATTAGAGGAGGGGAAAAAACCCCACAAATACCCAGAAAGGCTCTAGATAGGTCAGTCTCTGCATTTTAAACAGCTATGTGTACTATATTCAAAAAACTAAATGTATTGCCAAGAATTTTAGCAGAGAATTGGAGATTTTTTTAAGTTGGAAATACTATAACAAGAACTAAAGCATAATTCATTGGTGGATTTAAGAGCAGATTAGACATGACTAAGAAGAGCATGCAGTAAAAATCGGGGGTATGAAGCAGAGTCAAGGATAGAAAATGGAGGCTGGGGGTAAGAGACATAAAGAGCACACCAGAATTTCTGATCGAAGTGCAGTTGGAATCTCAAAACGGTAGGAGCATGGGATATTTAAATAAATAGAACTTTCCTAAAACTCAAGATAGTTACCAAGTCATAAATTCAAAAAGCCCTCCTACAAACCCCAAGTGAGATAAGGAAAAACAGACAATCCACACCTATCCGCAACATAGTAAATCTGTTGGAAACCAAACAAAAAGAAAAATATCCAGCCTGCTGGGAAGAGTTAGGCAGATGGAACCATCAAGAAGCAGCAGTTGGACTGACAGCCAACTTCATAAAACAATGGAGACATGAAATCCTGCCTTTTGAAGTGCTGGAAAAAAATGATTGTCAACCTAAAAATTTCTAATCAGGGGACACATCCTTCAAGAGGATATGTCTAAAAAGGACATATCCTTTTTAGAGAAACAGCTGGAAGAATTCATCAGCACATCTACCCTAAACAAATACTAAAAAGGTGTTTTAAAAGCAGAAGGGAAATGATCTCAAACATGAAGACAGAGCTTCAGGAAAGATTTGAAAGCAATGAAAAGGAGAAACATGTAGTTCAACATAAATATTGACCACACGAAACAATAACAATTCTGTCTTTTGGAGTTTTAAATATGGAGTAGAAATAAAATGCATGAGAGAAAAAGTAGGTGTGAAGGGCTCACATGGAAGGTGAGCATTCAAAGACCCTTAAAATATTCAAGAAGGTAAAAACCCACTTGATACTAGACTTGGATAAGTGTGCATATTGTAATAGTTGAGATGTTAGTAAAGAGTGTAATTTTCAACCCAATAAGGGTGATTGGAATAATCAATTCAGTGAACAGGTTTAAGAGTTGGAAAAGATGATAAAGGAAATAAGAAAAAGCAGAACAGCCGGGCACGGTGGCGCACGCCTGTAATCCCAGCACTTGGGAGGCTGAGGCAAGAGAATTGAGAGTTCAAAGCCAGCCTCAGCAACTTAGCGAGGCCCTAAGCAACTCAATGAGACCCTGTCTCTAAATAAAATACAAAACAGGGCTGGGGATGTGGCTCAGTGGTGGAGTGCCCCTGGGTCCAATCCCCAGTACCAAAAAAAAAAAAAGAAAAAGCAGAACAGGTGGAAAAAATACAAAGCTGTGTATTTGTGATAAACCCATTACTGCATTAACTGTAAATGAACTAATGCTCAAATATTGACAAGGATTGTCAGACTTGATTTTGAAGCTATCATGTGCTATTTACAAGAGACACTTTTGACACATGTATTTAGAAATTATGAAAGAAAAATATGGAGAACTATATACCCAGTAAACAGTTAATTATGAAGAAACTGGTATAAATATATGAAAGCAAACCTTTTTTTGCAGGGGGTGGGAGGACTGGGGATTGAACTCAGGGGCACTGGGCCACTGAGCTGCATCCCCAGCCCTATTTTGTATTGATTCAGAGACAGGGTCTCACTGAGTTGTTTAGGGCCTCGCTAAGTTGCTGAGGCTGGCTTTGAACTCAAGATCCTCCTGCCTCAGCTTCCCAAGTTGCTGGGATTGCAGGGGTGCGCCACCGCGCCTGGCTGAAAGCAAACTTTGTGGCAAAAAACAAGTTTTTTTCAGAAGGTTCAATTCAATTACCAGAAAATAATACTAAATGTATATGCACTTAATGATATAATTTGAAAATAAATGAAATATGATAGAAGAAATTTAGTATATCTGTAATGAGTGTCAGATTTTAGCCTGACCTTTTTTATCATTTTAAAACTAGCATACAAAAATCAAGTTGTAGACATAAGCGTTGCAATTAGCAAACTTGGCCAAGTGGATATATGTAGAACATTCAATAGCATACTTTCAAACACAAATGGCATTTGCTCCAAAATGCTGACTATAAAAGTCTCAACAAACTTTAAAAAAATTAAAAGGAAATATATTCTCTGATCAATGCAGTTAAACTGGAAATCAATTATTTAAAAATGTTATGATCTTCATATGTTTGTAAATTAGATTTCTAAATTCACCTGGCAAAGAAATCACTAAGGAAATTTGAAATTTTTGTAACTGAATGATAATAAAATAAGTACATACTGAAACTAATGCATGGTTAGGGTGGGATATGCCTGTAATTGCAGCCACTTCAGAGACTCACAGGTCCTGATCGGGCCAGCCTGGGCAGCTTAGCAGGACCCTGTGTCAAAAAACAAAACAGGGGGCTGGGGATATAGCTCAGTTGGTAGAGTGTTTGCCTCATGCTCAAGGCCCTGGGTTCAATCCCCAGCACCACAAAAAAAAAAAAAAAAAAAAAGGAAAAGGAAAAAAAAAAACAGGCTAGGAATGTAATAGCTCAAAGTAAAGTACCCCTGGGTTCAATCCCCAGCACTGACATGAAAACTAATGGATAAAACACCTCATGGGAGGCAACTGGAACTGTGCTTAGAAATATATACTGTTAAATGCATGTGTTACAAAAGAGAAAATGTTAAAAATCAGTTATCCAAGCAAGTGTCTCAAAATTTAAAACACACCCACACAACAAATGAAACCCCAAAATAAAAATAAAAGCCAAAACTATTGATGCAGAAGAACACAAATATACAATAAAGGAAATCACAAAAGTCAAAAGTTGTTTTGGACTGATTGAAACCCACCACCCCTCAACAAACTGATCAAAGAAGAAATAGCATGGGAGAGAGGAGGAAGAGCCAGTATCAGAAGAGAAGAGTGGATCCCTTCAGACCATGCAGACATTGAAATACAGTAGTGTCGCATTCGTCCATTTCCTGCTGCTCTAACAGAATTCCACAGACTGAGTGGTTTATAAAGAAAATAAAATCACTTCTCTCCGTTTGGAAGGCTCGGACTCCAACATCAGGACTTCGAGGGCCCCCCTGCCATGTCGTGGCATTATGGAAAGCATGCATGTAGGAATACAAATGGAAAGTACTTCAGGAAACTTGGGCACTGTCTACCATAGTGGACGATACTTGTACCCTAAGACCTAGCAATCCCAGTGCTGGGAAGACACCCAAAAGAAATGCACAGGTGTGCACCAGGAGACAGAGTTATTCATAACACCTCAAAACTGGAAGCACCCCAGATGGTTATCAATGGCAAAATGTATCAACAAGGGGCAGTGCGGTGTTCTCCCTTATCATTCTTTGCGATTTCGGTTACCTCTGATATATTAATGGAAAACTCCAGGAATAAATTTCTGAATAGTGTGTTGAAACCTCAGCACCTTCTGCTCTGGCTCCCCTGGGATGTGATCACCCCTTTTTCCAGTGCACCCACCTCCACAGGTCCTCGAGGCCTCATCACCATCATCACCAGTAGTTATTTGCTTTTTTACTTTTATTTTCTCAAGAGGGTTTGATGGAGTTTTCCATAAGTTGCATGGTGTGTGGTATCACAAGACTGAGTACAGAGACTGACGTGAGAGAATCCAGCTGTCTTCTATTAAGTCAGACACTATAGAAATTTGCAAAAAATGCAAAAGTACGTCACTTTCCCTTCTCATAATTTTTAAAGGGTTTTTATAAAAATACATTATTTGTGTTAACATGTCATGTATTTATTATTGTTATATTTTACTGAATTGTTAAATATTTTTTAATTTCTCAATTTTTTGAATGAATATTGATGACATAACCCATATGAGCATATCTTTATGAGGTCCTCAATAATTTTTAAGAGTACAAAGGTGTGTTGATTCCAGAAGCTTTGAGAACCACTGATCTAAGGGCAATTCTCTAGATGGTTCTGGTCTCTGGTCTCAGCCTTGCCTTGTACAACCTTCTTAATGAAAAAAAAAATTTTTTTTTTTTTTTTTTGCTTTGGATGAAAATTTGGAAAAAATGTTCTCTAGACTATGAAAGGCATGAAATTGGGAAGTGATAGAGGGAGAATCCAAAGAGCAACAGGCTGATTTTATGAGATGAAATGTAGCAGGAATAATGGTGATGCTCAACCTTTGGGTTCAGAAATTTGGGTTCAATAAAACCAGTCTCAGTTGCTCTACCAAGGGCAATGTTTAAATGTCATTTATACCTTGATCATAGATTTAGGGGGGCCCATGACAAGGGTGATTATAGTGCTGTTGATAGATCCAGCTTCTGTCTACCCGAAAATGTCTTTATTTGCCTTCACTTTTGAAGGTAATTTCACTGCATTCAGAATTCCAGGTTGGAATCTTCCCCTATACAGACTCAGCTTCAGAGTCAATGACTTTAATTAGTAAAAAATTTAGGGCTTCCTTCTCTCTGGGATTCTTCTCTACTCCCAGCCACATTGGCCGCGGGAACTGCAATCTCTGTTTCGTGAGCGCAGTTAGACTGACTGCTCAACTCCGTGCTGTCTTGGGAGCTGGAGAGACTGAAGCCTGAGTGACAGGTTCCCCTTACTGGCCTCTGCCTTTGTCCACCCACATTCCATCCCTGTGTCATGTTGCCTTCCTTCCTAAACGCAGGAGGCAACCCTCTGACCAGATTCTTTTCCACCATAGGTCAAGGGCCACCAGCCTCTCACCCATGGCGGGCAGAGTCTCATCCCCACCCAACTCTCTCTCCAGTGGCGCATTTGGGGTGGTGGTATTCATGGCAAGCAAGTGAGCTACTTGAGTTGACTTGGGCAGAAAAGGATTCACTTCTAGGTATTAGGTAATTGCCCAACTCTGGGGTGGGCCAGGGACCTCAGCTTGGATGACACACAGCCAGGAGGAATGCCCAGTGGCTCCCCAGGACAGAGTTTGGTGCTGTCCCACCCAGCATCCAGCATCCATCTGTGCAGTGACAGCCCCGTCACTACATTCTGCCCACAGTGGCCCCAGAGGAACCAAGTGCCATCGCTTCTCCCTGTTACCCCTGGTACTCACTCTCACCTTTCAAGTCTCAGCCAGGTGACTGCTAGGGGAGAACACCAGCTGTAGGGGAGCCAGAGATGCCTTCTGCTTTCCCTAGCATCAGGAAAACCCCCTTCCCTGGGACCTCTTGAGCCCCACTGTGGTGTCCGTCACTGGATTTTAGGCAGTTATTTGAGTTTTTTGGTTTTTTTGTTTTTTTTTTTTTATTTATTTATTTTGTAGTGGGGATTCAACCCAGAGACACTTAACCACTGAGCCATATCCCCCAGCCCTTTTTTTAAAAAAAATATATATTTTTTTTTTTATTGAGAGATGGGGTATCACTAAGCTGCTGAGGCTGACTTTGAACTTGGCAATCCTCCTGCCTAAGCCTCATGAGCCTCTGGGATTACAGGTGTGCGTCACCACACCTGGCTGTTGTTTGAGTCTTAAGTGATATAATATTGAAGGCATAGAAAATGTGAATTCTCTGAGCACAGAGTTTGTGAGTCCTACACATCTGCATCCTACTCCCGTTAGCAGCGTCTGACCTCAAGAAGTATTTGTTGGCCCGATGCAGTGGCGCACAGCAACGAAATTGAGACCCTGTCTCAAAAAATAAAAAGGGCCAAGGATGTAGCTCAGTGGTAAAGTGCCCCTGGGTTCGACCCCCCAGTACAGAAAAAAAAAAGCTTCTGTTAACTAATAACAGGACCAAAAATGGCAAGCACCCAATAAATAATAACTAATATTGTCTGGCATGATGGGAAACCCCAGCAAAGGCTAACCCAGCAACTCAGTGCCGTCTTGACAGAACCAAGCTCTGCCCATCTGTAATTTGACGCCCTCTGGCCAGCTCCCCTCGGAGTTACAAGAAGGCTGCCACAGTTCCTGGTGTGCCATCAAGATGCGATCTTATCCAGAGCACAGTGTGGAGTGGAGCTTCTGAAGCCCCTGCACGTTTCCATGCCCAGTTCCTAAACCAACAATGGCAAGGAGAGGGATCCATTATCATAGCAAACCAATCCGGTTCTGGAGCAGGCAGGCTGGCTGCGTGAAGTGAATACCAGAATGTGTGAGCCCGTCAGTTTTAGGAGGAAGGGAGAGTCAGGGTGGCTGGGTGACTGTGTAGTGGATCAGGTCCTGGTGCTGGGATGGTGCAAGGATTTTTTTTTTTTTTTTTTTTTTTTTTTTTTTTGCGGTGCTGAGGATTGAACCCAGGGCCTTCTGCTTGCAAGGCAAGCACTTTACCAACTGAGCTATATCCCCAGCCCGAAGGATTTTAATGAAAACCCCATCCAGAGGTGCCTGAGTCCCGGCTCCAGACCCCACCATTGGATGAGGCTGCCCAGAGTCAAGGGACAGTTCCCAGGACAGAGGCCAGTCTACCTGTGGGGGGCCAGGAGCCATGGAGAGGGATGTGCTCACAGCATCCACAGCCACCTTGTGGCCTGCCAGCCCATGCTCTTCAGGGCTCCTCGCAGGAGCAGGATGCACGTGGCCACTCCTTCCCCAGCTCTGCTTAATAGGAAACAGTTTGGTGGGAGCAAGCAGTTCCTGACGGCCCAAGCCCTCAGCCCTGAGATGCCTGGCCTTGCCGTCACACAGCTCCCCTCATCCCAGCTGGGCTCCTCAGGGGCCGGTCGAGCCCAGCCTCGAGCACAGCGGAGCCTCAACCTCGCGTGGTCTCGAGGCTCCCAGCCTCATCGTGCTGGGCAAGGAGAAGACAAGAAATGAAAGCAGGAATCAGTACGTGGGATGGACTCCAACTAAAAAGCTGCTTCTCAGCAAAAGAAACAACCAGCAATGTGAAGAGAGAGCCCACAGAGTGGGGAAAATCTTTGCCACATGCACTTCAGGTAGAGTGCTAATCTCCAAACTTCACACCAAGAATACAAATAATCCCGTCAATAAATGGACTAAGGAACTGAGCAGACACACTTCACAGATGATCTACAAGCGATTAACAGATATATGAAAAAATGTTCAACATCTCTAGTAATAAGAGAAATGCAAATCAAAACCACCCTAAGATTTCATCTCACCCCAATTAGAATGACTATTATCAAGAGTACAAGCAACAGTAGGTTTTGGTGAGGATGTGGGGGAATAGGTACACTCATACATTGCTGGTGGGGTTGCAAATTGGTGCAGCCACTCTAGAAAGTCGTATGGAGATTTCTCAGAAAACTTGGGATGGAACCACCACTTGACCTAGTTATTTCACTCCTCAGCATATACCCAAAGGACTTAAAATCAGTGTACTACAATGATGCAGCCACTTCAACATTTATAGCAGCTCAGTTCACAATAGGTAGATTGTGGAACCAACCTAGATGCCCTTCAGTTGATGAGTGGATAAAGAAACTGTGGTATATATATATACACAGTGGAATATTATTCAATCCTAAAGAAGAATGAAATTATGACATTTGCAGATAAATGGATAGAGTTGGAAAATATCATGCTAAGTGAAATAAGGCAATCCCAAAGAACAAAGGCCAAATGTTTTCTCTGATAAGTGGATGTTGATACACAATGGGGGTGCAAGGCTGGTAAGGGTAAAACGGGGGAACGTTGGATTATGCAGAGGGAATGAGGGGAGGGGAGGGGGCAGGGGGAAGGAAAGATGGTGGAATGAAACAGACATCCTTACCTTATGTACAAGTATGATTACACGAATGGTGTGACTCTTCATCATGTACAATCAGAGAAATGAATAGTTGTACCCCATTTGTGTACAATGAATAAAAAAAATTAAATTAAAAAAACAGAATGACACATCCAGGGGGCGGGGCCGCAGGAGGAGGATGGCAAAGGTGTGAAGAGCCCTGGTGGAGGCTCCCCAGGTGGGAGGGGGCTGCATGGGGCTCTCCCTGCAGACTGCCAGGAAGGTTGGTCCTGAGCTGAACCCGCCTGACTACCCATGGAGGGGACTTCCCCTGGTGTCCCTTGAAGAGATGGGGGATAGGCCTGGAGAGGGAACACCTAAGGTCCACCCCAGCACCTGGCAGGGTGGGCCCTGTGCCGGGGGCTGTCTGTCTTTTGGGTGAGGGTAGATGGTGCAGAAGAACTCTGCGTGTATCCTGGCCACCTCTGAGGAAGACTCACTGTTGACCCAGTTTAGATCCAGCCTCCTCCAGGAAGCCGTCCTGGGCGAGCCCTCCCTTGCCAGGCTCCCTTGGCTTGACCACAACCCTGCCACCCCGGTTCCCAAACAGAAGCTGGCAGCTCCTCCCGCCTCAGGGTGGGCCAGCCTCCTCTCTGGCCAGCAGGGCCCACAGCCCCTCAGAGCAGCCTGGGGTCTGCAGGTGGACCACTGTCCCCACTGCATAGACAGGAGCCTGAGGCACACAGAAGTGCAGCCCTCTCGTGGCGGTCCTGCTTCCGCATGCTCCCCACCCTGCCCTACCACCTGACAGAGTGTCAGGGCTGGGCTCTGAGACAGGTGGCACCTTAGGACTGAGTCAGAACCTTTGGATGAGGGATGCTGGGCCTGGAGCTGGAGGAGGCTGAAGGGCCTGCTGGAAGCACAGAGTGAAGAAGACATACCACACAGGGACATTCTCATCCACCATCTCATCCAGATGATGCGGGCAGAGTAGAGGAGGCCCCAGGGCAGGGAGGACACCCCCAAACAGCCCCTGCTATCAGGGAGCAGGAGGACTAGACCCAGCCTCCCCCTCAGTCCAGAGACCAGGAAACCAGATGTGGCTGAGGCAGCCAATCCAAAACACACACATCTTCAAAGAGGGCTATTTTCCATGTCCTCTGGGCGATTTTAGAACAAGTCTGTAAAACTGGAATTTTAATGCATGACATATTTGTGCGTGTGTGCCTGTGCATGTACCCTTGGGTGGCTCTGGAGCTACGGCATCTTAGGAGGTGAGGTGCTAGTTCTTAAAGGACATCCAGGGTCACTTCCAGATTCTCTGTTGGTGCAAAGGACCAGAACCTTCAGGAACTGAGGGTGGGCAGGTGGTGGAACTTTGATGCTAAGGTGGGTGTGACTGGCCCTGAGGGTAGGTGGGGTAGGAAGCACAGCCTGATCTGAAATCCCTATCACCAGCCACCCTCCGTGCCCTTCTCCTGTCTTGACTTGGAATCCAGGTGTGCTCATGTGCTGGGGCCACAGACGGAGGGCACGGTTCCCTCAGACGGAGGGCACGGTTCGAGCAGCAAACATCTATGTCCTCCCAGTCCTGGAAGCTGAAGTCCATGGTCAAGGTGTCGGCAGACTTGGAAGCCAATTTCTTGTGCAGCCTCTCAGCCTGGCTTACCCAGGGCTGCCTTCCTCCAGCGTCCTCGCCTCATCTTCCCTCCCTGTGTGTTCGTCCTAATCTCTTCTTCAAAGGACATCAGCAGGGCTGGGCATGTGGCTCACTGGTAGAGCTTTGGCCTGGCATGTGTGAGGCCCAGGGTTCCATCCCCAGCACCAAAGCCACGGAACACAAGGTTGCCAGTCAGACTGGGGTACGGGTCCACCCGGGGACCTTATTCTGCCCTAATTACCTCTTTATAGGCCCTGTCTCCGATGACAGTCCATTCTCAGGGGCTGGGGGTTGACTTCAGTACCTGAATTTGGGGGGACGCAGTTCTGCCCGGAACCCCAGAGGCCCCAGAACCCCTGAGTTGCCCCGTTTGGCCTGACCTTGCCCACCTCCATTTTTAACTGCATTTCCTTTCTGTCCTCTTCCATTAAGTGCCCCAAACACACCCTGAGACCCACTCCTAAATGGACACAAGCACCCAGGGCAGGCCTGCAACTCACCAGCTCTGGTGTGGGAACCTGGACGCTCCTCCTCCTGGGAACCCTCAGACCCACTGCTGCTCCCAGATGCTGATGTCATGCCCTAAATGGAGTCACCTGTGGTCTGTTCTGCTCTCGGCCCCTCAAGGGACTCTCCCAATCCACCTACCTCCCAGGCCCCACTGCCCCCACTACCTGCCCATTGCTCTTAACCTCCAGATCCTTCTTCTGCCTTGAAGGTACCTGCTTATTAATTTGTTAGCATCGTTCTGTCCATGGGGGCAGTTCCAGGAGGGCACAGCAGACCCCAGGACAAGCTCAGGGACATTTCCATCCTCTGCCACAGAATGGTCAACTCACCCCAAGGAGCCCCATGAGGCCACTGTCCTCGCACAAGGCAGAATCAAGAGGAAGGGCCCAGGGAGCGTGGGCTCTGGTTTCCACTCAGGGGTGAACTGACTGGCCAATGCTCAGCAAAACCTTCAGCCTGGGCACTGGGCCTTTGGGCAGACCAGCGGGAGGGACAGCAAAAGAGCAACGGAAGTTACTATCAGATAAGGCTGTGCAGGGGTGACCGAGGAGCCCCAGGCTCTGCCCTAGACTGGCACTGGCTCCTTGTGTGTGTGCGATGGTCGGCATCATCACATAACCCATGGCCTTCCCAGACGCCAGTTCTGTGGGCCACAGTGTCCAGGCCCTGCCCAGGGAGTGATGTGACAGCAGGAGCTGGGCCGCAGGAAGTCTGGGAGGGAAGGCAGGGACGGAGGCGACAGGCCGCAGGCTGCTGATTTGTATCCAGGGGCCTTTGGAGACATGGAATTGCAGCGCTGTGTGTGGGAGATAAGAATAGATAAGGCGGAAACCCTGGGGGCACCCCACTTCAAGGGGAAGTTGACAGGAGCCCCATGAGGGGACCAAGGCACAGGCAGTGAGGGAGAAGGCCAGGAGGAAGAGAATGTCACAGAAGCCAAGAGCCAGGGTATTTCCAAGATGGCCCCAGTGGTGGCCACAAGGTAAAGAAAGGCCAGGCAGAAATGAGCCCATGGAATTTAGCCACCTGGAAGTCCTGGGCCGGTGTGTGGAGAGGGTTTCAGAGAGTGAGGCCAGAAGCCGATGGCAGCTGTTCCATTTACCTGATCCTGCACCTCGGATAACCCCAAAACTTAGTCAATCAGCCATTGTCCAGAGTTTGGGTCAGAAGGTTGACCAGGTGGCTCATGCTGCCCGTGATGCCTGGGGCTTGCTGGCAAGACACCAAAGCTGGGGTGATTCAACACCAGGGTCAAAATGCCCAAGAGGTGCCTTCAGCTTCTGAGGATGGATGCAGGCTGCCCGCAAGCTCGGCTGGGCGGAGGGTAGGACCACGGCTCCCGGCCTGGGCTTCACAGTCACAGGCAACCCTGGAGGAGAGGGACACAGACCTGGCGGCTCAGGGCTCGAGCAGGTGTCCCAGTAAAGCAGAAGCTACTTCACCAACTCCCTCTGGAAATTTGAAGGGGAAAGTGGGGATACTGGCAGGGTCTTAAGAACTCAACCCCTGGAGGCAGATGGCCTGGGTCCAAACCCGCTGCCCCAGGCTGGCTGCGGGGACCCCTCAAATGCTCATCTGTGAAACAGCATGATGAACGACCCTCGTGCAGAGCTGTCATGAACACTAAGCCTTCGCTAAAAGTGGCGCCCCCAGCAGGGTCTGCTTCCCTTGTTGACCAGCGCGTCGCCAGGAGGGGCACGTTCCAGGCTGAAGGGAAGGAGGCCAGGGAAGGAGAGAAGGCGGTGCAGGATGCGTGGCTGGTACTGTCAGGACTCCGGGACACCAGGCCACCTTTCAACTGTGCCTCAGACTCCGAAGGGCCAGGACTGATCAGGAGCACCAGGAGCAAGGGCCAGGCCCACCTGGGAGACAAGAGGCCAGCGGAGCGCTCCGCTCCCACGGCCAGGCCATGTGGAGTCTGGTGGCCCAGCGCTGGCCTCAGTGGGTCCCAGTTGGGGTTGTGACAATCATTTTGACCTTTGAGAACCTGAAGCAGACCCCACAGAGGGGTTTCAGAAGGAAGGCAGTTTAGCTCTTCCATTCTGAACCCTGCCCAGGCCACTGTCACCCCTTACTGTGCTGTTGGTGTCATTAAGCAGGGAAGAGGACATTGTTGTGAATTTACTTTCAAGATGCTGTGTGACCAAATGTTAGTGCTGGTGTGTGTGTGTGTGTGTGTGTGTGTGTGTGTGTTCGTGAGATAATCAGCAGCATCCCATAACCCATGGCCAGCTTATCAAGTCCGTGTATGGGGCGCCCCCTGGAGTTCAGCAGTGCACAACCCATGCAGCCCCGCCTGGCAGCCCTTGTGTGGCTGTGGGCTGGGCACACACCTGGCCTCCCATCTGCTGGGGAAGCTCCCTAAGGACAGGACAGGCCCCAACCTCCCAGGCCCCAGGCCCTGCTGCCCCAGCTGCAGCCCAGGCTCCCACCCTGCAGGCTGCTGGGACAGAGCCAGGAAGGAGCTCGTGGCTCCTGGCTCCCCAGCACCCCCAAGCTCCAGAGCTCTCCTAGGCTCCTCTCATGCTCCCTCTACTCAGTGGGAAGGCAGTGCCCACAGTCCTGGCCTGCACCTCCCACAGATGCTGCAGAGATGGTGGGGTACAGTGTGGTGTGACCTTGGCTCTGAGACTTTGGCAAGGCCCCGCCCCTTTACCTGAGTCATGGAATTCTCCAGAGGTGGGCAGGGCTGCTGCCTGGAGCCAGGAGAGGTGAGCTCATGGGTCGTGTCCACCGCTGGCCCTGCCATCAGGCAGGGAAGGGCACGTCCCCTCCCTGGGGTGTGGCAGCTGAGCTCATGGTTCCCGGAGCTCCTTCGCCTTGACCTGGAGACCTGAGCATCAGCCACTCAGCTTCCTTGTTGACTCGCATCTTCCTGGGCTTCAAGCCCTTCCTCCATTCCCTGCATGGACAGAGCCAGGGGCCTGGGCCCTGGGGGAGGAGGAGGGGATGAGCGAGGGCACTAGGGCGAGGGGTGCTGGTGAGCTACGGAGCCTGAGCTGTCCTCTTCACGGAGGAGTGGGGACTTCCTAGGAAAATGTTGGGTGGAAGTCAGGTCCATGGTGGAGTGTGGACTGCTGGCTCTCAACAATGCCAGTCTTCAGGGTCTAAGCTGGGACGTGACCTGTATTGCAGCATCTTGAGCTGCCCTGGGGGAAGGGGCCCTCATGAAAGCAATGGCAGCCATGCACCGAGGCCCCAAGGGGAGCTCTAGATCCAGGGCTTGCAGGGACCTCAGGGGCTAACACCCAGCCCCTGGCTCCACAGCAGGGGCTTCCCCTCATTGACTGGTCAAGCAGCCACTCTTCCAGAGGCCAGGGTCAGGTCCAGTTACGGATGGAAGAGGCAGAGGAGCAGAGTCCTGTCCTCTGGAAGAGGCCCTGGTGGGGCTGAGGCAGCTGTCCTCAGTGGGGGAAGTGGTCCATTTTGTGGGGTGGGCATGAAGAGACTGTGTGGAGACCTGCTGAGCGGAAGGAATGCTCCACCCCTGTGCACATGCGCAGGAAACACTGGAGACGCAGGCCTGGACTCCAGGGAGGCCAGAACTGGGGTGTCCAAAGAGAGTTCCCCAACGACAGGATAGACAATTCCAGACCTCCTGAATCCTCAGAATTCTGGGGGCTTGGAGAGCCGAGGTGAAGGCTGCCTACCATGAGGGCTGAATGTGGTCGGGCACAGAGCAGGCTTCGGGTGTGCTCGGCCCCTCAGGAGATGAAATTTTAACGCGCTGTGAGGCCCAGGCTGAGGCCCAGGTCATAGCGGCCTCTGTTCCTCAGCCATGCAGGCCCAGCCGGCACATGTCCCCAGGTTCTCCAGCTGCTCAGCTGTGTGGGGTGTGAGGGGCACCTCTACCCGGGAGAGGCCTGCTGGCCACTGCTAAGGGGATGCGGAGGATTCTGTGGGTTCCCAGCCCTCAATGCAGATCCCCCAGAACTGGAAATAAATGGGGCTGTGTGGGCCGTCCTCTCTGTCCTTGAGCAGGGCCATGGGCAGGGCACAGGCTGCAGAGCTCTGACCAGCCTCTCACTGGTGGAGCGGGCGCCAGGAGCTCAGCGAACAGAAGGCAGAGCCCCTCCTTCAGGTGACCAGGGTTGAGCTCAGCAATTCCCACAGGCACAGCCAGTCCACTCCTTCCCCCTCTCGGGCCTCCCTGGGTCCTCTGCCCTCCTCACACACCCCAGGGGAGGGCAAAGCTCTGCCTCGGTTTTCCCATTTCCAGACAAGGGGCAGGCCTAACTGGGCCCTTTTGTTCTAATGGTCCTGACTGGGCTTTGGTGAAGGAGAACAGGCTCCTATTTCCTGAGACACTGGCCCCAGGGTGACCTCTGCAGATGAACCGTCTCGCTCTTGGGCCTCAGTTTCCTCCTACTTCAGGTTGGCCCCTGCCTCGTGTGCTTGTGGCTGTCCCCTTGAGCACTAGGTCATGGCCGGGAGGCCATGAGGCTCCTCCAGAAGATGTGCCCTGAACACCTCCTCGGCCTTATTATCTTCCTTAGAGCCCAGGATCTCGGGGCTGTAGAGCTGAGTGTAGACCCCAGGAGCCCGGCTGTCCCGCACTGCTGCAAAGAACTGTCGGTCTCAGCTCCTGACCAGGGCCATCTGAGGACCCTCCAACTCAGCCTGTGCCCTTCTTCGGTCCCCACACATGTATGCATGTAAGTGCGCCTCTGCTTGTGTATCCGGGGAAGAGAACATTTACTGAGCACCTGCTGTGTGCCCAGCCACCTGTGATAAGCTGCCCAGCATCCTAAGGGGCCAAGAGGTGCCCCTTACTAAGGAGGGGAGGGTTCTCCCTGGTGAAGCTGTTTCCAGAGGAAGAACTGGGAAGAGGGAGGGAAGGACACAGGCCAGAGATGAGAAGGGGTACAGTGGCTCTGTCACCGGAGTGACTGGGAGATGGACTGGGAGAGCTGCCCAGATACCCCTGGGCCAACCATGAGCCTGGAGTCCAGGTCTCACACTTCAGTGCATCTGGTGGCATGTGTGTCCCAAAGCTCAGTGTGCAAAAGCAGCTAATGGACTGTCCCATCTCTTGTCCCCCACGGTTCCCTGAGTGGGTGACAGGAGACCTATAGTGACCCCTAGATTGGCCCTTACCAGTCTTTCTTCCCTCTTCAGGCCAAGGGAACCCCTGAGAATGGTGGCTGGCTGACAGCTCTCCCTACCTCCCTTTTCTGCTCCCCACCAAGCCCCCAGCTGCTCCCAGTAGGAGAGGGGGCTGTGTCCACTTAAGAGCCAGGAGGGGCAGGCCCTGCCCGCCCTGAGAGTCTCAGGGTTGTGATTTTTTTTTTTTCCCTGGAGGAGGAGTTCTTCATCCTGAGACTTTAGTGGAAATCTGTGGGCTCAACTGGCTGCCTCTCCAGCCGGGAGGCAGCAGGAGGAGGGAATAGCACAAGTCCCCTGTGAAGAAACCGACAAGCCTGAGCAAGGATGGGGCCATGTGCCCTCTTGTCATTTCTTAAACAGTCTTATGATATTAAGATAGCTTGACATTTCTTATGATAAAAACACATCAAATTAGGAATAGAAAGGAGCCTCCTCAACCCAAGGCATTCTGTGAAAACCCATTACTAACATCATGCTTACTGGCACAGAACTGGGTGGCCTCCCCCTAAGTTGGGAACAAAGCAGGGTTCTGCCTATTCAGCATGGTGCTGGGGGTCCTAGCCAGGGCAAGTGGGCAAGGAGTGAAACGGAAGGCATCCGGAGTGGAAGGAAGAAATAGAACTATCTCCGCTTGTGCAATATGATCTATAAAGAGAAAACCCTAAATGATTCATTAAAATATGATTAGAAGGGCTAGGGGTGTAACTCAGTGGTAGAGTGTTTGCCTGGCATGTGCAAGGTCCTGAGTTTGATCTCCAGCACCTAAACAAATAAATAGGAGAACTAATAAACAATTTCAGCAAATTTGCAAGATGGAAAATCAATATACAAAGTCAACTTGGTTTCTGTATACCAGGAATGAGCAATCCAAAATGAAATTAAGAAACCAGGTATGCTGGCACATGCCTGTAATCCCAGCGGCTAGGGAGGCTGAGGCAGGAGGATCAAGAGTTCAAAGCCAGCCTCAGCAACTCAGCAAGACCCTAAGCAACTCAGTGAGACCCTGTCTCTAAATAATATATTAAAAATAAGGGCTGGGATGTGGCTCAGTGGTTAAGGCCCCTGGGTTTAATCCCCAGTCCAAAAAAAAAAAAAAAAAATGAAAAACAGAAAAGAGAGAAATTAATATTCCATTTACAATAAATTATTTGGTAATAAATTCAACATTTAATAAATTCAAGAGAAATGTAGAATTTGTATTCTGAAAGTTACAACATTGTTAAAAGATTTAAAAATTAAAATTAAGAAGGCATACCATGTTCATGAATCAGAGACCTAATACTGTTGGATGGCAACACACTCCAAATTGCCCTAGAGATGAAGCATGATTCCCATCTCCTAAGACCCTGAAATGTCTTCAATTGTGAAGTAAGAATGGGCCCTCTCTTTGGGGAGACTCACTTTCATTCTGTCAGGATGATCCATAGCAAACCCCAGAAAGCTGCCCACTTTAGGGCAGTAAGTGAGTTGCACAAAGAAACCCAGATTCTGGAGCCAGGTGGGTGCAGTCTGAATCCCAGTACTGTGTGACCTTGGGTATATTACTTAAACTCTCGAAGCCTCTTCTTCACAACTATAATAAGATGATGTTTGACTCCACCTATCTCACAGGATAGATGAAAATTAAATATTTGCAAATCACCTCCCCCATGGTCCAGCATACAGGGTGCTCAACCTGGGTGAGTGTCCTGCAGGCCTCCTCTTACCCCTGTCCTCCTGGATCAGATGGGTGCATTTACCTTGGGATAGGCCCAGATCTAGGGAAGGGTTGGGTCCCAGGGGATATGTACTCATGGATGCTGCCCATGAGCCTGACCTCCTGGGGCAGATCAGGGACCCACTGGAGCCTCCCAAAGCCCTCAAGATCCTTGGTTGCTGATTTAAAGATGAGGTGCTGCACCCCCCCAACTTCAAGGCCCATGAGGGAGTGTTTTCCAAAGATGTCTGGAAGGCTCCGAGAGAGCTTGAGCAATGTGCTTGAGCTAAGGCTGGGTTTCTTGAGCTCACTCTTGCAGAACAAGGAAGACTCACTGTAGCTAACATGTATGGACCTTGTTCTGCCTGGGAGGGTATAAACTCACTTGGTCCTCACCACAGCCCAGTGGGCTAAGAAGCTCCACAGAGGTGGGAAGGGCTGCCTTTAATCACACTTTCACAGAGGAAGGAACTGAAGCACAAAGAAGTAGCTGGCTGGCCCCTGGTAGCACAAGCAGAAAATGATGGCTCTGGCACTTGAGTCTTGGCTATTGGGCTCGGAAGCCCTGAGGCCCTTCCATCAGCCCCTGGGTGGGAGGGGGGCGCGGGTAAGGCTGCTGCCTTCAAAATGGCCACAGCGACTGAGAACTGGGAATGAGACCATCAGAGTCCTGGCTTGTGCTGGAGTTCAAAAGCCATAAAATGCTCTTAGCAGGTTCTAGGTCCTTGGGGTAAATCAAATTCGGGGCATCTGAGCTTATATATCACAGGAGCCGCCCTTCTCCACAGCAGAGCCAGACCAGCTCTAGGGCATCTGGGATTCCTGCAGTTCCTTCCTGTCTGAGCTTTAGAAAAGTACTCAGGAGCTGGGCACAGTGGTGCAGGCCTGGGATCCCAGCAATTCAAGAGGCTGATGTAGGAGGATTACAAGTTCAAAGTCCTGTCTGAAATTGAAAAATAAAAAGGGCCCGGGATGTCGTTCAGTGGTGGCGCACCCCAGGGTCCAGTCTCAATACTGCAGAAGAAAGTATCAAAGAAAAAAAGGAAAGTATACTGGCGGGGAGGGTCAGAGGAGCTGTGTCCCCACATCCACCTGGGAGACATTCGTCCCCTGCTTAACTGTCCACTGAGAAGACTGGAGAGGTGAGTTGGAGCCCAGTCTTCCTGGTTGGATGCCTAGCTTTGTCACTCACCAACTTCAGCTGTGACCGTGGGCAAATCTCTTCACCTCTGTGAGCCTCAGTTTACTCATCTATAAAACGGAGTCATAATCCACTTCTCCCAGTTGATGCAAGAAGTACAGATGATGTGTAGAAAGAGGCTGCATGAATAGTTGGCCCCATAAACGGCAGAGGTTTTTATGAGCCTTTTAGAATGTAGGGGTGCAGGGCGAGGAAAAAATGCAGGAGGAGCATGTTGCTGGAAAAGTTTGAGGCTTTGGGATTGGGCTCTGGTGGAGGAATTCGAGATCCCGTGGGCCGAGAGGACAGGGCGTGCCAGGCACTGGGATCTGGAGCAGCGGAGGCAGGCAGGTGGGTGGGAAGGTGCCAGAATGAAAGCTAGTATTTGTATCCTGCTTCCTAAATGGCAGACACTGGGCTGGGCATGGCGAGGTGCCCCTGTAAGCCTGGCCACTCAGGAGGCTGAGGCAGGAGGATCAAGAGTTCAAAGCCAGCCTCAGCAAAGAGTGAGACCCTGTCTCTAAATAAAATATTTTAAAAGGGCTGGGGAGGGCTGGAGAGGGCTGGGGATATAGCTCAGCTGGTAGAGTGCTTGCCTCCCAAGGACAAGGCCCTGGGTTCAATCCCCAGCACCGCAAAAAAAAAAAAAAAAACAAGGGCTGGGGATGTGGCTCAGTGGTGAAGTGCCCCTGTGTACCAAAATAAATAAATAAATGCCAGGCACTGGGCCAGACACTCAGCATAGCACCGTCACTCACCCAGTAAGCTACTTTATGGAGAAGATGCTGCAGCACAAAGCAAAGAGCCTGCCCAGGGTTGTGCAGTGCGGAGGCTGGAGGGGACTCCAGCCCGGAGGTCAGGGGTGTGGGCCATGCAACCCGCCCCCAAGAAGTGTGAGCAGGAAGCCTGGCGCGCGGGCTCCCCAGTCCATCCTTGAAAGAAATGAGAGACAGGAGACAAACCAGCAAACCAGAGTGGCAGAGGTGCTAAAGCAGGCAGGAGGTGACAGCGGTCAAGCCAGCTGGCAGTCAAGCCAGAAGGCGGCTGTGACCTGGAGGGCCAGGGTGGGCTCTGGGTGCTGCGTGGTCTGTGCGGCCGGGGCGCTTCCTCCCCTGCGCATTTCTCTCTAACGCGCTTTAGCCACGCCTCGTTTTGTGATGAGAGGTTTTTGAGAAAAGGACTGGGCAAGGGGACACAGCACGGGCAACAGTGGGACTTCACACTGATGCGAGGTCACTGTGCGCCCCAGAGTTGGGAATCAGGTGATGGGGATGTGTTTGGGGAAGCGCTGGCGAAGCAGACTCCAGCACAGGTAGAAACTGGGGTTGGCTGGGCAGGGCCCCCAGGCCTGGGGCTGCTCTGGTGGCCAGTGACCAGCACTTTCGCCTGTGCTCACTTCCGGTGATGGTTGAGATCTTTCTCAACAGGGAACAGGACACTTTTCTAATGGGCAAACCTAAGTGTTTCACCAAGGGCCGCTGTCCCGCTCTGAGCTGGCGGCCGAGGAGGGGGCGCTCGGCTCCAGCTCTGCTGACCCATTTTCCGGGAGATAGGACAGGCGTCTGGCTGGACAGTCAGCCGGTCAGCCTGCCGGAGCCGGATCCCACTCCTTCCTGTTCAAGTCCATTAGCATATCTCAGCGATCTGGGCGCCTGTGAGCCTGCGGGCTGCGCTGGCCCTCTCCTCTCCCTGCAGGATGGCGACTGGGGGTGCCCAGCGGGCCCTGCGCCCTCCGCTTCCTGCTGCCTGAGAATCCCCTTCCATCCGGAAGTCGAAGTCTGTCCTGGCTGAAGGACCAAAGAAAACATCTGCAGTCCTGACACCTGACCTGGGTCCCCCTGCCCAGGTCTCTCTGGTAAGCTCAAATCCCTCAGGGCTTGGCTCTTAGCCAGCCAGTTCGGAGGGTCTCAGTACCCATCATTTTACCCTGAGGGGTAGAATTTAGCACAAAAAATAAACCTTAGGTTTCTTAGAAATTGAAAGGGGGGACATCATTTTTTAAAAAACAAAGTCAAATGACACCCTGAGAGAAAATACATATTTGCATCATCTGTGCAATATTAAAGATTAGCATCCTGAAGGTACACACAAGAAAAGATAACCCAGCAAGAAAATAGGCAAAAGATGGAGAATAAAATGGCCCATCAACTTATGAGAAGATGCTCATTTGCTCCAATACAAACAATGAGGTATTTTTCCTTTTCAGACTGGAAAAAATGTTAAAAGATTGATAATTTGAGGCCAGTAGGGGTGTGCCACACACCGTGTGCTGTTAACTTGGAGCGCAGCCTTTTGGGGGTTAATTTAGCAGCAGCTATCTGAGGGTTAACACACAGACCTTCGACTCAGCCATACCGTGTCTAGAAAAATAACTGCACAAAGCCCTCCAACAAGTCTGTGCAGATAATGTGGAAAGATCTTCATGCAGTTTTTTCTGAATTAACAAAATTGCAGAAGCCACCTGAATACCCATCAGTGACAGGTGCTTCAGTGAGTTCCAGTATCTCTACTGAGTCTTGAGCATTGCAGCCACTGGGAAGAATCCCGTGACGCTATGTCATTGAGTGAAAAAGCAAGTCATGACAGACAATGTGTGAAATGAGCCCAAATTTGTGGAAACAAAACAAACTAAAGCCAAACAGCAATAGAGAATAAGAGCCCCTCAGATTGAGGCAGCGAGATGGTCCCAGAAGCGCCTGGAAGGAGATGGGGGTGGGGTAGATATTCAGTCCTTACTCCTGTTCTTTTGTGTTGTTCTAATATTGTTCAGCAATGCCAGGCATGGTGGCCCACGGCCGTGATCCCAGCAGCTCGGGAAGCTGAGGCAGGAGGACCACAAGTTCAAAGCCAGCCTCAGCAACTTAGGGAGGCCCTGAGCAACTCTAAATAAAATTGAAAAAAGGGGGCTGGGGATTTAGCTCAGCGGGTAGAGTGCCTGCCTCGCAAGCACAAGGCCCTGGGTTCAAACCCCAGCACCACAAAAAAAAAAAAATCAAAACAAAATTGAAAAAAGGGCCAGGCATGGTGGCACATGCCTGTAATCCAAGCGACTTGGGAGGCTGAGTCAGGAGGATCGCGAGTTCAAAGCCAGCCTCAGCAACTTAGTGAGGCCCTAAGCAACTCAGTGAGACCCTGTCTCTAAGTAAAATACAAAATAGGGCTGGGGATGTGGCTCAGTGGCCGAGTGTCCCTGAGTTCAATCCCTGGTTCCAAAAAAAAAAAAAAAAATTGAAAAAAGGACTGGGGATGTGGCTCAGTGGTTAAGCGCCCCTGGGTTCAATTCCTGGTACCAAAAAAATAAAAAATAAAATAAAAATAAACAAGTAAAGTGGACAATGGCAGTCTGGCAAAATCTCTCAACAGAAGGTGACTTTGTTGGCATCTTGGGGACAAGGTGGGAAGCTGAGGTGATGTGGGCATGGGCAGAATGAGGCAGGGCCTCAGCCCCCTGTGCCTTCAAGCCATTTCTGACCCTGTGGCAGGGCAGCACCATGACCCCCACAGTGCTGAGCAGGGACGCCCACCCGGCCCTCCTCTGCAGGCCCCTTCCAGGTAGATCTTTCTGGACTGCAGAGCCCGCAGCACACCTGCTGCTGCCCCAGAGGCTGAGGCCCTCCCTCCTCCCAGTGCCTGGCTGCCTTCCGCCCTGGCCCTGCCCCCAGCCGTGCCTTAGGCCTCCCGTTTTGTCCTGGTGACCTCAGAGGTCTCCACACCAACCCTATTGCTTAGACACACTGTGGAGCAGGGCATGATCTGCTCTTAGAGATTACTGGGTCCTTTTAGTCACTCCAGAGCCCACGGGTGACAGCTGGGTGGTTCTCCCTCACGGGTGAGGCAGAGCAGGTGCCGGAGTTGGGCCCTTTCACATGCTGCCTGGTCTGGGAGGAGAGAAGGTCCCCCCTGATGTCCACCTCCCCCAGGCCTTGAAGTGCAGGGACACTGCTCTCCCTCCAGGAGAAAGTAGCCGCCAACTCCCCACAGAGCTGCCTGACCTCTCAGGGAGAAATCCTCTCCTCTCTTCTTATTTTAAATATTCAAACAACCGGGAAGCACAGTTGGGAATGTTGCAAACCCTCTCTGGGTCCCAGGGTGGTGGCTGCTGCTCCTAACAGTTCAAAGGACCCTTTCCAGATGGCCTCCTCTGCCCAAATGTTCCATGTTTCTTACTGTCTCCTTATTCTCTGCTCAGCCTGGGGTTTGGGACCCCTCAGGATCGGTCTTGCCTGGCATATCTCATTTTATTCCTTTATTCGTTCAACAAATATCTACTGGGCACCCACTGTGGGTGCCCAGGGAAGCAGACAGACAGACCCGCTCCATGGGAGCCAGAATCTGCTGAGGGAGATGCCAAGGAAACGAGGTCCTCTTGGATGTTGTCAGGTCTCCATGGCCTTGCCTGGGAGGTCTCACTGTCCCCAGGACTGCGCACATCCTCCCATCCTCTAGGACCAGCTTACTGAATCGCCCCAGGCCAAGCCCTCTCCTGTCCCAAGCCCTCCACTTCTTAATAGGATATTGTGTTTTTTGTATGTATGTACATGTATATTTGTTTTTTTGGTACCGGGGATTGAACCCATGAGCACTTAACCACTGAGCCACATTCCCAGCCCTTTTCTAAATTTTATTAGAGACAGGGTCTCGCTGAGTTGCTTAGGGCCTCTCTAAGTTGCTGAGGGCGGCTTTGAACTCGCCATCCTCCTGCCTCAACCTCCCGAGCTGCAGGGATTACAGGCGTGCGACACTGCGCCCGGCTCTATGTTTTATTTTTTACTCTTGTCACGTTGTCCCATGACAGTGTGAGGCACCTACAATGTGCTAAGGAGTAAAGCCTATCAATTCCATTCCACACCCCTACGAAGTCACTGTGGCCATTTTACACAAGGAGGCTGAGGAGAGAGGTAGTCTGACCAGCCCAAGGGCATCCTGGGGTTTGCAGCCCCGGTCAGCCTGACCCTCATCCCAAGCCAACTGCCAGCTCCCCGGCAGGAATCAGGGGTCATCCCACAGCTCCCGTGACATCCCCCAGGAGGGCCCCAGGGCAGCCCTGATGACAGACCTCTCCCAGAAGCCAGGAGCCTCGCTCTGAAAACGTGGTCTGCACCCAAAGAGCAGTTCAGGAAGGGGGGCGGGGATTGGGTGCCCCCCTCACTTGGCAGTCTCATGCTGGGGAGAGGGAGGGCCTGGGAGGGGCAGGGTGCCAGTGGGGGAGGCGGGGGGCCCTGGGCTCCACCTGGATGAGAGTCCCCGGCGTGTTTTGACAGGGCCTGGCGAGGCTGGGGCGTGGGGCGAGGGCGCCCTAACGTATCATTAATGGGTCGCTTCCCGCCGCTGCAGAGGCGGTTGCTTGGAGACTGGGTGAAGGGGCACATTCTCCAAAGGCGCAGGAGAGGCTGGAGGAGGCTGGAGGGTGCCCCGCTTGCCAGCCCACCCGGCTCCCCAGCCCACCCTGCTCCCCAGCCCCCCTCACAGCAGCACACGCCATAATGAGGAATTCTGGAGCTTTCTTTGTGCTCTTCCCCACAATGGAGGGTCCCAGTGGGCACCTTTCACAATCTGCTTCTCCTGTGGTGGCTGACCCATGCCAGCCACACAACACTGTGTCACCTTCTGCTGGGACTCCAGGCGACCTCTGGGTCCCTGGTAGAGGGTGGGCCTGGCTGCCTTACACCAGGTAATGAGCAGAGGCTTCAAACACTGGGGCCCCAGGGGACAGGTCCTTTGAGAACCAGGGCCCTGGAGTGAGCACGGCTGCTCTTGCCCACCAGGCCCTAACTCAGCAGCCGCTCTCCCTTCCCAGCCACGATTCCCAGCCTCCGGCCTCTACGAGGACTTCTCTGCTCCCTTGTTTGAAAATTCAAACTCAAGTTCCTCTCTAGCAAACACCCTCAGTTTTAATGAAGTAATTTCATAATTAAAAAAGAAAGAAAGGGTGGGGAAAAGGCAAGGCAAGACTCCAGACACACACCCGAGTAGCTGGGCACCTTTGGGCAAAATCTTTAACCTCTCTGAATCCAGTTATCTGTCCATAAAAGAGCAATGGTGCCCTAACATGGTAGAGATTTTGAGAGAATTAGAAATAATGTTTGAAAAGAAGGCAGACCAACATGCTAAATCGGAATCGGTTCCTGGGCTTTGGAGTGTGTGGGTTTCCTTGTCATCCTTTAGCCACCTGATGGACGTGCATTCCCACCTCCCTGAACCAGGCACCTGTGGAGGAGACCCGGGTCCCCTGCCCAGACGGAGCAACAGCCCAGTGAGAGGGGTCAGCAGATAGCAGTGAATGTTCAAAAGGAGTAAACTACACCATGCTAAGAGGGAAGGGGGGTTGACATGGAAAATAGAGTTTTGGAGTAACCAGGCTGGGAAGGGAGGGCTTTGTGGTGGTTTGGTGACAGAGCTCTTAGCTGGCACAGTGAAGCCCTGGGTTCGATTCTCAGCACCACATAAATAAATAAAGGTATCGTGTCCATCTACAACTAAAAATATTTTTTAAAAAATAAATAAGTCAGGCAGGGTGGCACACGCCTGTAATCCCAGCACATGGGAGGCTGAGGCAGGAGGATCGAGAGTTCAAAGCCAGCCTCAGCAACTTAGCGAGGCCCTAAGCAACTCAGTGAGACCCTGTCTCTAAATAAAATACAAAATAGGGCTGGGGATGTGGCTCAGTGGCCAAGTGCCCCTGAGTTCAATCCCCAGTTAAAATAAATAAATAAATAAATAAATAAATAAATAAATAAATAAGACAACATTTGAGCCAAGACTTGAAAGGGGGCGGTGAGTGGTTCCTGAGAAGGCGGCCAGGACCACGCAGGGCAGGTGGCACAGAGGCCTAGGTGGTCTGGCCTGGCTGGGATGAAGGGACTGTTGTGGGTGGGTCAGGGGGTTGGAAGGGCCAGACCAGGCCAGTCCTAACCCATAGGAGTCCTCACTCTCAGGGCCTCAGAGTCTCTGGAAGGGCTTGGAAAGCATGGGGGATACTCCCTTCCCCCTCCCCATGTGCAGCCTGAGAATGTGCCTTTCTAGCAAGTTCTCAGGTGCCTAGGGAACCTCTGTAAAGACCACAGTTGGGCCTCTGATCTCCTTGGGGGAACACTGGAGGGTTCCAGGTTGTGAGCAGAGGCTCAGTGAATGCTTCTGATTTTAGAACCATTGATAAGTGGTTAATAAGTGCAGGCAGCTGATGGAGAAGGCTGGGACTGGCCACCGGCTGGTCTCAGGTTGTGGCTAAGGGCACCATGCCAGCTGGCCTCCTGGGGGTGGGAGGATCAGAGTCTGGGTGCAAGGGAGAAAACTGCAGGCTGAGGTGGGTTGTGGAAGGCCCACCACAAGGCATTCCTGCTGCCCTGCTGGTCCCTCCAACCCTGTCTCTAAATAAAATACAAAAAAGGGCTGGGGAGTGACTTAGTGGTGGAGTGCCCCTGGATTCAATCTCTGGTACCAAAAAACAAACAAACAAACAAAAACTTACTACAAATGTATAATCAAAGTCTTATTGGAAATAGCTATTGGATGTGATACTGACTTGATTATTTTTTTCTTTTCTGTGCTGGAGATTGAACCCAGGGCCTCACACATGTTTGGCAATCACCCAGTGAGCTGCACCCCCAGCCCTGGATCTGATTTTTATCTTAATTTTGAGCTCTGAGTTTTATTACCAACAATGTGATTAAGGAATTCTTTTGGGCTATTTAATTATTTAGCCAGTTCCATTTTACACTTAAAACACTGACCAAGGATCTGTCCATTAGAGGAAACACTCAAAGAGAAAGGGGACTTATGAAATGGAAGAAAATAATTGCAAATAATCTATCTGATAAAGGATTCATATCTTGCATATATGAAGAACTCCTACATTTTGGCACTGGGAATAGCACTCAGGGGTGCTTCTACCACTGATTTACAATTCCAGTCCTTTTTCTTTTTTCTTTTCTTTTTTTTTGGTACTGGGGATTGAACCCAGGGGCACTTAACCACTGAGCCACATCCCCAGCCCTATTTTGTATTTTATTTAGAGACAGGGTCTCACTGAGTTGCTTAGGGCCTTGCCTTTGCTGAGGCTGGCTTTGAACTCTCGATCCTCCTGCCTCAGCCTCCCAAGCCACTGGGATTACAGGCGTGCGCCACCACGCCTGGTCTTTTGTTTGTTTTTGAGACAGGGTCTCCCTAAGATGCCCAGGCTGTCCTTAAACTTCTGATCCTCTTGCCTCAGCCTCCTGAGTTACAGGGATGTGAAACCCAACAGGAACTTCTACATTTCAACAACAATAAAACAAACAAACAGATGTTTTTTAATGCACAAAGGACCTTTTTTTTTTTTTGGTACTGGGGATTAAACCAGGGCACTCGACCACTGAGCCACATCCCCAGCCCTATTTTGTATTTTATTTAGAGACAGGGTCTCACTGAGTTGCTTAGGGCCTCGCTAAATTGCTGAGGCTGGCTTTGAACTCTCGATCCTCCTGCCTCAGCCTCCGCAGCTGCTGGGATTACAGGCGTGCGCCACCCCGCCTGGCCACAAAGGACCTTAATAGACATTTCTCCAAAGAGAAGATACATGAATGACTAATAAGCACGTACAGAGAAGCTCAATATCACAAATCATTAGGGAAAACCAAATCGAAACTACGATGAGATGCCACCTCACATCTATGAGGATGGCTACTATCCAAAAAAAAGAAAATAGAAAATAACAAGTGTGGTTAGGCTGTGAAGACGCTGAACTCTCCCACACTGTCAGTAGAAATGTAAGGAGGTGCGGCTACTGTGGAAAACAGTATGGCGGTTCTTTCAAAAACTAAAAATAGAATTACCATATGATCCGACAGTTCCATTTCTGAATATGTACCTGTGTTGGGCTGCTTTTGTCGTTGCTGTGACCAAAATAACTGACAAGAACAACTTAGAGGAGGAAAAGTTTATTTTGGCTCATGGTTTCAGAGGTTCAATCTGTGGTCAGCTGGTTCCACAGCTCTGGGCCCGAGGTAAGGCAGACACGGCCGCAGAAGGGAAGGGTTAGGGTTAGGGTTAGGGTTAGGGTTAGGAAAGGAGGAAAGCTGTTCACCCCATGGTGACTGGGAAGCAGAGAAACGGAAAGAGGAGCTGGGGACAAGATCCAACCCTCAAGGGCAGCCCTAGGGACCCGCCTCCTCCAGCCACACCCACCTCTCTTTCTTTTCTTTTCTTTCTTTTTTTTTTTTTATTTTGGAACCGGGGATTGAACTCAGGGGCACTTGACCACTGAGCCACATCCCCAGCCCTATTTTGTATTTTATTTAGAGAGGATCTCACTGAGTTGCTTAGGGCCTCACTAAGTTGCTGAGGCTGGCTTTGAACTCATGATCCTCCAGCCTCAGCCTCCTGAGCCGCTGGGATTACAGGCGTGCACCACTGTGCCCTGCTAGCCACCTATCTCTTGTTACTACCCAGTTAGTCCTTTCAGAAAAGGGCTTTTTTAGTTAGTACTGAAGGAAGAAATGTTTTTCAAAATATGGTATGATTCCACATATATGAGATACCTAGAGAAATCGAAACATGGAAACGGAAACTAGAAAGGTGGTCACCAGGGGTGGAGGAGAGGGGGAAAGGGCAGGTGTTTCGTGGGGACAGAACTTCAGTCAGCAGGATGCAGACATGCTGGAGATCTGTTGTTTTACAACAATGTGAGTACAGTAACATTGCTGAACTGTGCACTTAAAAATGGTTATAAGAAGCTGGGCGCAGTGGCGCACACCTGTAATCCCAGCACTTGGGAGGCTGAGACAGGAGGATGGCGAGTTCAAAGCCAGCCTCAGCAATTTAGGGAGGCCCTGAGCAACTCTAAATAAAATTGAAAAAAGGGTCGGGCGTGGTGGCGCACGCCTGTAATCCCAGCACTTGGGAGGCTGAGGCAGGAGGATCATGAGTTCAAAGCCAGCCTCAGCAACTTATCGAGGCCCTAAGCAACTCAGTGAGACCCTGTCTCTAAATAAAATACAAAATAGGGCTGGGGATGTGGCTCAGTGGCCGAGTGCCCCTAAGTTCAATCCTCAGTACCAAAAAAAAAAAAGAAAGAAAAAAATGCTTATAAGAAGGTGGGATGTAGCTCAGTTGGTAGAGTGCTTGCCTCGCATGCACAAGGTCCTGGGTTCGATCCCCAGCACTGCAAAAAAAAAAAGGTTATGAGAGTGAATTTTTACCACAGTTAAAAACAATTTTTTAAACAGACCAATTACAAACCTTTATTTCAGCAGAGCTGGGAGCCTGTTTGGGAGCTGGGCTGTTCTCACCACGCACACTGCAGTTTATTGTACTTCCAAACCCAACAACAGGTTTCTTCCATCTGGGTCACGCCCCCTCTTCCCACCCCGCTGGGCCCAGCATCAAGACCCTGGGGGCAGGAGGCCTCTGACCTCCTCCCCTGCGCCCTGGGTGCCATTCACGTGTGCCCACATGGGGGTGCTTGACTCCACATGGGGCCCACAGTAGGCCTGCAGCTGGGACGTGATGCTGAGGGTCCTGGGCCTGAGGAATGACTCCCAGCAGGTCATGTGACTCTCTCAGTCAGGAGAGGCAAGTCAGAACCCAGAGGGTGCCCGGGCCCCAGAAAGACTGGCCAAAAAGGAAAAGCAGCTGGTGGGAGAAGGGACACTGCGCAGGAAGCGCCTGGCCCTCAGCACCCCCACAAACATCAGAATCTCACAGTTCCATCAGAATCCGTGTTTCTTAAAGCTTCCCAGGTGATCCCTGCACAGAGCTGAGTTTGAAACCTGCTGCTCTAGAGAATAGGACATTGGTGTGTCCCCATGGACAGAGGTCTGGGCTCCCTGTCAATAAGAACTCTGGCCCGGGGCCAGGACGCCCTCCCCAGCCTCCACCCCCAGGGACTATGAGCCCCGCTCTCAGCTGCACCTGACCTTGGTGAAGAACTGGCGGGCAGGCACCAAGGGGCCCGCCTGGAATTCCAAGGCTGTCACACAAGGTCCCTTCACCCCGCCCAGGAGCCAGGGGTGTTACATCATGTTCAGGGCCCTGAGTCACTGCGTGTGTCTCCGGTGATGGCCACAGAGGCAGGCACCCAGCAGGCAAGAGGAAGCCGTGCACCCGCCAGGCTCCCACAGACCCACTCTGAGCAACCTCATAAACAGGACCGAGCTATTTTAGGGGAATAAGATCAAATGTGGGGATCAGTTGCCCTAGCTACTTTTGACTCAGTGCTTTGGGCTATTTCTGTGAGGGCGAAGGCTGGTGACACCCCGCGTCACTGAGCACTCCAGGTCTGAAATTAAATGTGTCTGCCTTGAAGAAGGAGTGTGAATTCCTATAGGATAGATGGTTGCCTGGCAACACAGTGTCAAGGCCAAAACATGGGCCGGGGCAGGATGGGCGCGGGAGACACTCAGGTCTGCAAAGTGCCAATTTCAGCCCATGACAGTCTCAAGAGTCTCTGATACTCCAGAAGCTGATGTTGGCCCAGGACAGCTGTGGGCCTTTAACCACACATGGAAAAGGACTCACCGTGGCCACAGCCCCTGCCAGGCCCCTGCACCTAATTTTGATGGATAGCTCTGTGTATTTTTCCTCTTTTTGGTACTAGGGATTGAACCCAGGGACATTCCACCACTGAGCCACATCCCCAGCCCTATTCTGTATTTTATTTAGAGACAGGGTCTCACTGAGTTGCTTAGGGCCTCGCTCAGTTGCTGAGACTGGCTTTGAACTCGCGATCCTCCTGCCTCAGCCTCCCTAGTGCTGGGATTACAGGCGTGCGCCACCGTGCCGGGCTGCTCTGTGTATTTTTCTTCAGAACAGCACTTCGCAGATTGTCTAAGCTTCACAGATTGTCTAAGCCCCTTAAAACCTGGAGCGGCCCTTGATCTCTTATCATGCCAAAAGAAAAATGCTACTCCTGAGTGTCCAGGTCAAATTCACGTACAACAAGGAGCCGTGCGGTGAAAACTCTGGATGAAAGCTTTGGTCGAACACCCAGTTAATTTCAACTCCGGGTACATAATTGGGAACAGGCAGGGATCTTAAAAACCGCCTGCCCTTTATGTGCTGGGGAAACCGAGGCTCTGGGAGGCAGGCCGCTTGCCCAGCCCGGGGAGCTTGGGCAAAGCCTCCTGCCAGTCGCCAGCTCCTGCTTCCACCCCCAGCCCTGGAGCCGGCAGGAGGGGGCACTGACCTGGCATTACTTTGAAGAACTTGCCTCAGAGGTGAAAGACACTGGGCCAGAGCAAAGTGGCATTTTTATGATTCCTGTGATGTCATCACCCTGAAAGCTTATCGTACTCACATCTCCCCACCCCAACAACAAAGTCAGCTTCAAAAAAGACAGCCTGAGGCAGGCTGTTTGTTTCATGAGTTGCTTAGCAAGGAGAGGCATCTGCTCTCCAGATTCTAAAACTGTAGGTGTCCTGGGCCGCAGAGGCTCCAGGTCTCACTGGCCCCAGCCCGCCCTCCCGCCCAGCCAGGCCGCAGCGTCTGGAGTGGGGGCGGGGTGGTGCCCGGAGCCGGAGGCTGCAGCCAAGACAAGCCTCGAAGCCTCCTCTTCTCCAACACGCGCCCAACCCCAGCTGCTTCCAGAATCCTCCACCCGGCCTCCCTGCCATTGCTCACAGGCGACTTCCTGCAGGGTCGCCCTGCCTCTCCCAAACTCCCACAGAGATCACGAGTCCGGGGGTCCTGATGACTTCGTGCTGCTGAACCTTTGGGCACCCTCAGGGTGTTCTGGACTACTGATCTTATCTCCTGAAAACTCAGTGCCCTGAGTCCTGAGCAGGCCCGGTGTTTTTCAGATGGGACCCCTAGATCAGCAGCATCAGCCTCAGCTGGGAACTTCCTGGGAGGTTTTTGTTTGTTTTGTTCGTTTGTTTTTTTGCAATGCCAGGTAGGGAAGTCGGGGCTTTGCATATGCTAAGCAAGTGCTCTGCCACTGAGCCACACCCGGCCCCCACCACCGGAAACCGTTTAGACAAGCAAATCTCAAGTCCTACCCCAGTTGTCCACAAATCCAAACTCTGGGACAAGGCCCTGCACCCTGGGTGTTAACAAGGCCCTGCACTCCTGGGTTTTGATGCACCAAGGTTGGAGGACCTTTAAACTAGTCCCTAGGCCCCCTGAGAGCAGGGGTCTTCCTGCTTTGTTGACCCCACCTAAGCAGAGCTCCTGGAGAGACAGTAACTGCTCAAGAAATGCTCGTGGAATGACCACAGTAATTCAAGGTGGAGTTTTAACTGTGGAGTGTGGGTTAGTGGGTCCCTCTGAACGTCTGCATTCAGGCGAAGTCGGTGATGAAGTGGTGGCCAACCACGCGGCTGGGGAGGTGATGGCGGGGAAGAGTGTCCCCAGAGGCTGCAGAGCATACCATTCGGACCCTGCTGGCTGAGGACAGTAACTCTGGTCATGAGGGGAGGTCCCCTGGTCCTGTCTTTTTTTTTTTTTTTTTTAATATATTTTAGTTGTAGATGGGCACAATATCTTTATTTTACTTCTTTATTTTTATGTAGTACTGAGGATTGAACCCAGGGCCTCACTCATGCCAGGCAAGTACTGTTCCACTAAGCCACAACTCCAGCCCCTGTACTGTCTTTGTATCCACATCTTTCTTTGTACTAGGGCTTGAACCCAGGGGGACTTTACCCCTGAGCCACATCCCCTGCCCTTTTTATTTTTTGTTTTGAGATAGGGTCTCACTGAATTGTTTAGGGCTTCGCTAAATTGCTGTGACTGGCCTCAAACTGGCAATCCTCCTGCCTCAGCCTCCCAAGTCACTAGGATCGCAGACATGCACCACCGCACTGGGCTACCAACTTCTTTCATAGCAACCGTCCTCTTGGTTTTCCAGGAAGCAAGGCCACTGAATAAGCAGGAAGTGAAAGATGGTCGCTCAAGAGCTAGAGAATAGCCTGGGACTCAGAGGCTGTGGTGCCATCGATTCCTGAGCAAAGGAGCCCTGGCCGAGTGGCCTGCTCCTGAGCTGGTCCATGGTCTGAGCAGGCCTCGCTGGCTGCCCGGTATGCTGTCTTCCCATCTGCTCACGGGCTCTGAGCAGAAGTGGTGCGGATCTGGAAAGGGAGGCTGTGCCTGGGGTCTGATGGTTCATCCTCATTCCGGGCCTGACAGCGACAGCCTTGCGTCAACAACCGAGCTGCACCAGGTCAGGGCAGACCAGAGCATCAAGTAGAAAGTAGGTACTGAGCCGGGCGTGGTGGCGCACGCCTGTAATCCAAGCGACTTGGGAGGCTGAGTCAGGAGGATCGCGAGTTCAAAGCCAGCCTCAGCAACTTAGCGAGGCCCTAAGCAACTCAGTGAGACCCTGTCTCTAAATAAAAAATGCAAAATAGGGCTGGGGATGTGGCTCAGTGGCCGAGTGTCCCTGAGTTCAATCCCTGGTTCAAAAAAAAAAAAAAAAGAAAGTAGGTACCGTTACTACCTGCCCCACACGGTCCCCATCCTGTGACTAGGTGACCTGGAGATACTACAGGACTCCAGGCAGAGGCCTGTCCCTCAAAGGGACAGTCTGACTGCACAAGGCAACGTCGTCCCTCCCACAAAGCATTCTGGAAAGCATTTTGGGGGCAGGTTGGGGGTGCTTGGAGGCTCCACCAGTGCAGGAAGTCAGAGTAAGGGCTGGCTGAGTTGGGGAGGCCCCCAGAGGCCGGGAGATGGAGAGTGGAGATGGGACTCCTCAGAGCGGGCAGGTCGGGAGGGCTGCTGCTGCTGAGCTGGTCGGAAGAAGGGATCCAAAGGAAGCATGGGACAGAGGCGGGCTGCGTGGGTTGGGTCGGGTCGTTTTTAGTGAGACGTGACAAGTGTCCCTGCGTCCTGCATGCTTTTAAACTCACTGGGATCAACAGGCACACACACACACACTGCCACCCCAGACCCTCAAGCTGGCACGTCTGAGTCCAGATTGACAAATACAGTCCCACAGCCCCTTCCCTCTGCGTGGTGAGAGCAGGGTTTCCCTGAGGTTCCGGGAGGTCTGTGAGGTCATCGTGTGGGGGCGGGGTGGCGAGGAGGGAAGTGTCTTGGGAATTATTTCTACATAAATAACTGGCTATTTTCGTTTCACTACTAGACTAAATGCCAAGTATCAATTAAGTATTTTTTGAAGAAAAAAATAGCCGTATTAATCCCTGCCTGGTCCCCTCACCGGCACGTCCGCGGTTGGCCGTTTGTGAGGTCCTGCGTGCGTGCACCTCGGTGTGTGCACCTCGGTGTGTGCACAGGGGAAGTGCTTTCCAGCTGTGTGCCACCACGCACTGCGACATGGACATCTCCACACCCGAAGCCACATACGGGGCTTTTCAAAAATTATAAAACTGCTTCATGAATCCAACCCAGAAATGGCTGGATTTAGCATTTTGATGGGATGGGGTGGGGAGGCACGTCCCCTCCTCATGCCATCTCCCATGAGGACAGAAAAGAACATCATACTTTATTTTATGACCAGCAGGTCATTGGTCTATATCTGCTCTTGAAAGCCACTGAGGACATTTTGCCAATCACTAGGAGAAACTAAATAAACAGAGCCAAACAGCCTCGGCTCTCCGCGGCTGAGTAATTATGAGGAATTCCTCTTTAAATAGAAGTTTATGTAAATATAGAAAGATCACTTTACAGGAGGCTCGGGAGAGCTGGGGAGCCGCGATGGGAGCCCCCTTCCGAGTGCAGGCGAGGAGAGGCTCTGGACGTGGAACGGGGACACTGTCTCTCCTGCCCCTGCCTGTGTTCCCCACTCTGCAGGGCTGGGAGGCAACCTGGGGCTGCTCCCGTCTTCAGGGTGGCCAGTTTCAATTTCAGATGCTTCATTCATAAAAATGACCTCTGTTCTGGGCCTGAGGTCGCAGCCCTGGCTCTGAAGGTTCACATTCTGTCCACCAGCTCACGGGGTATCTGTCCTGCTGGCCGCTGGGCTGAGCCCTGGGGGAGTGATGGGGTGTAGGGAACCTGTAGACCTGGGGCCCTCAGCCGGACACACCCAAAGAAGCCATTGGTAGGCATGAGAGTGACTTTGGGGCTGGGGCGCAGCTCAGTGGTGGAGTGCTTGCCTGCTTTTTTTCTTTTTTTTTGGTGCTGGGGATTGAACCCAGGGGCACTCAACCACTGAGCCACATCCCAGCCCTATTTTTTATATTTTATTTAGAGACTGGGTCTCACTGAGTTGCTTAGGGTCTCGCTAAGTTGCTGAGGCTGGCTTTGAACTCTCGATCCTCCTGACTCAGCCTCCCAAGTGCTGGGATTACCGGCCTGCACAACCACGCCTGGCTTAATAGCAATTTTAAGGTGTTTACATCTGCTGCTGTTGGGGGCTGGGGTCACCTTTGGCTGCACGAACTGGAACAGCCCAGAGTATTCTCTCTCACCCAGCAAACCGTCCCTAGCTGCCACCATGGCCAGTCACTTGCGCCAAGTCTTAGAGATGCAGAGGCTGCACATTGGCGCACACCTGCAATCCCAGCAGTTTGGGAGGCTAAGGCAGGAGGATCTTGAGTTCAAAGCCAGCCTCAGCAGGGGCAAGGCCCTAAGCAACTCAGTGAGACACTGTCTCTAAGTAAAATATAAAAAAGGGCTGGGGATGTGGCTCAGTGATTAAGTGCCCCTGGGTTCAATCCCTGGTACAAAAAAAAAAAGAGGGAGAGAGAGAGAGAAGGCAGGTGTGGCCCTGCCGCAGGGAACAACTTGCAGCGGGTAGGGATAGAGGCTCAAGAACACAGAGACTAAAAAGTAACAGACGAAATTAATTTTCATGCTATATTTCAGTTAATCTAATACATCCAAAATATTGTGTCAACATGTGGTCAATATAAAAGATCACTGATGGAAAAAAAAGAACGCAGAGACTCCTGGCTGGGTGACAATCACCTCTCCTGCTGGGTACTGAGGGGTGGTGGGCACTGCTTACCTGCTCTTGCTGACCCTGGGCAACAGTCATTGATGGCAATCATCAGGGAGAGTCCCCTAGTTTTTTACCCTGGGATCTTGAAGGATACGCGGGACTCGTTGGAATGGCAGGGCCCGCGCTCTGCAATAAAGCACGTCCCATTCACGCCCCTTGTGTAAATGCAAACTGTGAACTTCCATAGGCTCTGGGTCCCCTGGAAGGAGCTGGGCATCTCCCACCGGAGACGGGACTCAGCCTGCTCAGGCACAGCCAGGAGACACCTGTCTGCAGGCCTCCAGCCCTGGCCCTCACTGGCTCCTCTGCTATCTCTCAGGATAATGTCACTTTAAGATTTCAAACCTATGGCAAAATGCAAAGGCTTGCAGTGAACACCTGCTGCTCCACCACCTGGGCTCCACACCCACCTGCTGCTCTGCTGCTGCTCTCACCTCGCACATCTGTCAGGCTTTCCCGCACATCTGCAAGGGTATTGGCGACAGACATCAGATCACATCCCCTGACAGTTCACCATGCATATCGTCAGCCGGAGTTCAGCGTTTGTTTGAGTGCGTCATCTTTCATTATGAATATATAGAAAATGGAACGCATCAACCTTCAGCGTGCATTTCACTGAGTTTTGACAAATGAATGCACCAAGTTGCCCAGGCCACAGCACAACGCAGGACATGGCCCTCACCAGCACACCCCATGAGGACCACTGCTCCTACCAAGTCTTCATGGGGCATATGTGGGCAAAGCTCCAACCAAGTCCCCACCAGTAAGACCCAATGCCACTCAGTCAGCGCGAAGTACGTGTGATAGTCTCTCTCCTAGTCTGAATGTTCGGTAGTCTCTTGGCAGGGCTCTGAACTCCCTTGGCAGCAGAAGAGTGTGACCTTGAACACCAGGCAGATGCTGTGAAACACCAAGACACATCTCAAGGCACTCCTGAGCACTTCTGCACACAGACCAGGAGGTACTGGGAGGCTTCCCAGGGGGAGTGGCACTTGAGTAATGTTTTGAGGACTGGATAGGAGTTGGATGGCGAAAATTGGGAAGGGTGATCCAGAACATCTCAGAGACATCAACCCCTCTAAGGAGACAGAATGGCTAGAATGTGAGCAACTAGTAGAGGAGAGGATAAAACAGAGAGGGTCCTGGAATAAAGGAAGGGTCAAAGTCCTTAAAGAGAAGTTTTTCCTAACAGCAATGGGTAGCCATGGGAGGTGTTAGACAGAGAAGCAGCACATTCGGGCTCCTGTGTTTCCAGCTTCCCATTGGCTGCCTTGTGGGGAAAAGTTTTAAGGGAGATGAGAGCAGATGTAGGAAATTCTGTTAAGAGATGATTGCAGTGGTCTTGGGTGAGAAACTGGTGGAGGGAGGTGGGGAGATGCAGATGGACTGGAAAGTAGGTGCTGAAGTGAAGGGGGGCAGGGGGCGGGGGACAGGAAGGAGCTGGGACAAGGTCAAGGCAATTCCTGGAATGAAGCTGGCATTTTCGAGATGGGGAAAGCAAGAGGAGGAGCACTGGGGTGTGGGCAGGTGGTGGGACCTGTCTGCCATATCCAGAGTGGGGTCCAGCTGGTCTCGGGTGCCGGAGTCTGGAAGGCAGAACAGAGGTTCAGCTGGAGATGAGTTAGGGCAGAGAGAAGGTGCAGCTGTGGCTTCAATAAAGTCACTGCTGGGAAAGCGTGGGGCAGAGCAGGACCAGGGATGGCAATGGGGACCCCATTTGCGGCGGGTGCCAGGGGGAATGAGGAGTCCAGAGGAGTGTGGGGTGGGGGAGGGAAGGAGCATCCTGTCCACAGCACCACCGCCACCCAGAGAGGGCCTGGGAGTGACCTAGGGTGACAAAGTCAGGCTGGAGCCCATGGCCAGCTCCATTCGTGGAGGGTCAGGGACGGGCACAGACCCAGGATGCCCTCCCTCCACTTCTCCCCTGGGCTGGAGGCCATGGGCCCTGGCTCCCCCTTGAGCCCACCGTGCGGTACCAGGCAGCCAGGTGGGGAGCTTCCGCTCTCCCATGAGAGATCAACCATGTCAACAGTCGTCCTGGGGCACCTGGGGACTGGAGCGGGGTGCCCTTCCCCTGGAGTCCGGCTGGGCCCTGGGCAGAGGTCTTGGGTGCTACCCTGGTGGATCCCAGGCACCGGTGTTTGTCAAAGCTCCCAGGGTTGAAAGTCGCTGGTCTAAGGAGAATAACCAGGCGTGAGGCTCTGAGCATGTTTGGGGTCAGAAGGAAGCAGAAATAATTGAAAGAACAGAACCCCACGGGGCTGCCTCCCTTCCAGGCAGAGTCTTCCTCTCCCCGACTCCTCAAAGGCCCCTGTGTTTCTTTACCCCAGGAAGGGCTGTTGCCACCCCAACAACCCCAGAGTCAACCAGGCCAAATGCACTGGGCTCCTCCCTCCGCCTCCACTGGGGAGGCCTCCAGGCAGCTTCAGAGCTTCTAGAAACCCGCCCTGGCCAGGCTTCTGTGGGCACCCCCCAGGCACTCTGTGCTGGGAAAGGCCACAGCCCATGGTGGGCCACTCCTGAGCCAAAGCCTCTCTCCAGCCTCATGGAGCTAGAGAACCATCTGAAGGCCCCTGGGCCTAAATCTGTCCTTGGATTAAATCAGAACATAGAGCAGGCAGCCCACAGAGGTCGCCCAGGTCAGAGCCAAGGCCTTCACTCTGAGTGGGAGGTTCCATGTTCCCCGGTGTTGCTGGGGGGTGGGGGGCAAAGGGGAAGGGGTCAGCATCAGTGGGGCGATCTCCCTGGAGGACAGCCCGGGCGGCCAGGAGAGACAGTAGCATGCTCGGATCAGGGCTGAAACGGTCCTGTCTGGAAACTAGATCAGGATCCTGTCCAGCCTCAGGGCAGGGTGGCCCCAGCACCCCTCCCTGAGATGACTCCAGAATGACTTGACCCTGACATGACCTGGGGAGCTCTCCTGGCCTCACTCATAACAGGTTCTGCAGAGATAGGCTAATCTAATCTCAGGCAGAAGGAAATGAGAAGGTTGCAGACAGGGAGGTGAGGTGACTCCCACAAGGTCACACAGCACAGGGAGGCAGGTCAGTCCTGGGATCCAGGGCCCCCGACCCTCTCCCACGGAGTTTTAAATGCACCACAGTGAATCATTTACCAACCAGCAAACACTGGGCATCGACTGCGTGCCCTGCACGGAGGGATGTGCAGATGCTGCTTCAGCTGCGTTGAGGAGACCCTGCCTGTGCACAGGAGAAGCCCAGACGCCTGGAGCCTGCAGGGTCTCTGTCCTGCCATGTCTCAGACTGGACCTGGTGAGGGGTCAGGTAGGGCCGGGTGAGCCGCAAGGCAGGCCGTGCTGTATGAGTCCTATGGGGACACCAGTCACATACGGACAGGAGGGGGACAGCCAGTCATGAGGCCAACCCACACCATGCTGGAGTGAGCGAGTCAGCTTGTTGGGGAGCAGGGCAGGGAAAGCACCAGGACAGGGCAGGGTCCATCCCTGCCCCCGGATCCAGCGCTCTGGTGGGCAGGCGGGCAAGAGGCTCTCAGCCCCAGAGCTGCCTTAGAGGATGGGGAAATGGAGCCTGACGGGGTCAGAGAGGGAGGAGGTGGGGGCTCTGCCTGGAGTGGCGAGGTTCAGGAGTGGAGTCCCCTCCGAATGGGAGCTGCTTCTAGATCCGTTCCTCGACCTTGGCCCCTCAATGACATCCTAAACTCCCAGTCCTCGAAGGCCAACATGGCTTCGGAGTTAAAGGACATTGGAACTGGGTAAGAATTCAAGGCCGGGACTTGGGGACTTGGGGTGTAGCTCCATGGTGTAGCACAGGCCTGAGGCCCTGGGTTCAACCCCGGCACCACACACACACACACACACACACACACACACACACACACAAAGAGGCCAGGACCTCTGGGAAGTAGAAACCACTAATCTTATCCACTGGGCTCTGAGGAATTTGGCAGGGCCGGAGGAAGGGGCTCCAGGGACTGGGCTGGCTGCCCAGCCTCTCTCCCCCACCCTGGAGCCTGCTGGCTCGTTATTCATAGCCCCACAATAAACCCTGGTGATAAGGCGGCTCCCCCTCCCACAACACAGACTCTCCTCCAGGAGAACAAGGAAACAGATCAACAAACCACCAGGCCCAACTGGGCTGGTCCTGTCCGCGTAACAAACCTTTGGCGGGTTGCCACGGCCGGCCTCCCAAGAGGTCTCACGTCAGTGGGTCCACCCGGCAGGCAGGCCGGGGATCCTCCTTCCTCCGCAGAAACAGTGTCACCCACTCTCTCTCAGTCCCTCCGCTAGAGTGGTCCCTCTCTCCAGAGAGGCTGTCCCTCCCTCTCCCTGCCAGCCGAAAGCTAGCCCAGGCCCGGCAGGCTGTGCCAGTCCACCTCTGCGAATGTCCCCTGAGCCCCCACAGCCTAGTCTTAGGTCACAGCAGAGGCAGATCCTGCCTCGGGTGATGGACCAATGCTCTCCCCTAGGTGCCTCCAGTTTGCAAGAGCTCAGGGGAGCAGCTGCCAGGCCAGCCCGTCTGGGACCCCAAAGCACTGATCTTAGAGCTATTTCACTTGTTGAGTGAATAATGGGGTGGTTCCTAGGAGGGTCTTCAGAGCAAGCACATCGCAGACAACAAGCTGTGACAGTGGAAAGCAAACCGGCTGGGACACAGCCAGGGCCCCCGGCCTGCCCTGGCACCTCAGTGCCTGGGACCAGGGCCTGGCATGCTCTGTTGGCTGCAGGGTGGTAGTAGATATGATGCCCATTGGCGTTCTGGGCTGGGCCCGATCTCCTGCACAGCCCCTGAGCAGCCCAGAGGGACCCTGAGAAGCTTCCTCAGGCCAGGTGAGGACTGGAGCCCAGCCTGAAAGCCCATTTTTAGTGTTTGCTTGGGTGTCCCCTACAGTGTGGTAACCTGCTCCCCAGGGTACCCCAGAAATGCAGAGAGCCCCAGAGCTCTGCTCTGCCTGATTCTTTTTTTTTTTTTTTTTGGTACCAGGAATTGAACCTAGGAATGCTAAAACACTAAGCCACATTCCCAGCCATTATTATTATTATTATTATTATTATTATTATTATTATTATTGGAACTGGGGATTGAACTCAGGGGCACTCGGCCACTGAGCCACATCCCCAGGCCTATTTTGTATTTTATTTAGAGACAGGGTCTCACTGAGTTGCTTAGGGCCTTGCCAAGTTGCTGAGGCTGGCTTTGAACTTGTGTGTCCTGCCTCAGCCTCCCGAGTCCCTGGGATTACAGGTGTGTACCACTGTGCCTGGCTAGCTAGCCTGAGTCTGACCTTGTCCTGCCAGGCAAGATCTACGACTTTGGGAAGGCCCGAGGTGGGCCCTCAGCACTCTCTCTTAGCTATGAGAGGTCAGTGTTTGGAGCCCCTCTAGCTACCCTGAGCAGCGGGGCAAGGCCTGGCAAAGGCCTCGCTGCCCACTCCTGGGGCCTCAGGCTGGGTAGGCAGGCCTTGCGGGGGCCCTGGGGTATGAGGTGATCCCTCCTGCCCTAAACCCAGCTGGGGGTAGCAGGGGGCTCCTGAAACCAATGCCAACCCAGGTCCAGGAGGGCCAAAAGGGCCTATTGCAGTTTTCAGAAAAACACGACTCTTCCTTAGTAAATTCTGGAAAACTTTTAAACAAGGAAACCACACGGGGAGGGTGGAAAACGGGGAAGAAGAGGAGGGCGGAAGAGGGCAACTTTTTTTTTTTCCTTCAGAACACTTATTTCTCTCTGAGTAGCCAAGCAAGTCCTAATCCCAGCAGTTTGGGGGCCAGATTCAATAAAAATCCTGTCTGCTGAGGCCTGAGCAAAGCCACAGAAAATAAATCCTTTGCGGCTTGTCCGGCCTCCTGCCGCCGGAGCCCCAAGGGCTCTTCTATTGACTCTGGGCCCAGTGGGAGATGGAGAGTGAGGAATTCTCCCACAGCCAATCAGCCTCCTCACCCCGTTAGGACCATTTACAAATCCTAAGTAGGGTTTCCGGTGTGGAGGGGAAAAACAGGAGAGAGCGTATTTGGTGGAGGGAGTAAAAAAGAACTGCAGAAGGGCCAGCTCATGTCCAGCCAGAGATGCTGGGCTGTCCTGCTGGTGAGAAGTGGGGCTCCTTCTTCCTGGATTCTCCCATGATGCCTCAGTCTCTGGACAAACTCTGGGCTCTGCAGTAGGAAGCCCCATTCCCCCAGGGAGGGAGCTCCAGTGTCTTCCAGGTGGGGAGCAGCCCCAGGCCTGCTGCCCTTTGCAGTCGCTGTGAGGGGCGGGGGCTCCGCAGGCTGCAGGGACAACCACAGCTCGGCAGGCTGGGCCAGGGGACACTGAGAGGAGGGCAGGGAAACCATGGTAGAAAAATACTCAGGGCTGAAAACAAACAATGAGGACTTGCACTGAGGCTCGCCAGTCAAAATAGAGCAGACTTCTAACCGGGGCAAGGAGCAGGGGAGGGAGAAGTATCTAGAATTTGATGCTGGAGGAGGAGGGTTCCAGGAACTGGGTGGGGTGGGGGGGACAAGGGGAAGGTGCCACCTGGTGAGCAGGTGGGAGGTCCTATCAGAAATGGAGGGGGGCGGGTGGGAGAGCAACTTCAAACCCCACTGGGGCCTAGGGACTCCAAACTGCGACTTTTTACAAACTATTTGGAGAGCCATCTTGGGGTACGAAAAGTCCTAATGGCGGGGAGGGACTGCAAGAGTACGACCTAATTCCCTTCCCACCCAGTGTCCAGCCCTCCTTTGGCAGTGGGGCCTGGCAGGCTCCAGAGGCTGGAGGTGGGTGAATTCTGTTTCTTCCCTTCACCCACTCTGTGTCCAGGAAGCAAAAATGGTTGGTTCTTGTCTTCCAAGTGAAGGGCAAAACCAAGGGCTGCAGGTCTCTGGGCAGCCTAGAGAAGCGGGGTCCTCTCTCGGCCCCTGCCATCTCCCTCTGGCTGGGCTGCAGAGGGCCAGAGACTTGGCCTACAATCCTAGCATGGCGCTGAAGTGACTCAAGCTCGGTGCCTGGCACAGCACTCCGCCCTGAGAGAGTCACTCTAGTGCGTTCTCCCCTGGGGCTCTTCTTTAAAATGCAGGTGCTCTTGGGAGGAGTGACTCTGAGCAAGTGTCCATCTGAAACTCCTCAGGAGCTGCAGGATGGGCATGTCCTCCTGGAGTGTGCTATGGGGCCAGGGCTGGCCGATGCCTTTCTGGTAGAGTCCACTGTTCCCCAAAGCACCCTCCAATGCCTCACAGTCAGTGGAGTCCTGGGTAATTCAAAATGCACGTTCAGCCCGTCTGTGGTGCATACCTGTAATCCCAGTGGCTCAGGAGGCTGAGGCAGGAGGATAGTGAGTTCAAAGCCAGCCTCAGCAATGGCAAGGTGCTAAGCAACTTTTATTTAGAGACTCTGTCTCTAAATAAAATATAGAAAAGGACTGGGGATGTGGCTCAGTGGTCGAGTGCCCCTGAGTTCAATTCCCAGTCCCCCAAAAATGAAAATAAAGATAAATTTTAAAATGCACGTATGGAGGCAAGGTCTTAATCTCTTAGTAACTATATTGACAATGAATGGCGACATGTCAAGTAGTCAAAACTACATGTGTCAAAAATACCCCCATAGGAGCAGGATTTAAATAGAAAAGACTTCTGAGCAGCCAAAAGAGATGTTGAAACCCTCTGCTCTGTAGCCCTTTGTTTGTTGATGAGCTATTCATTAAAACCTTTGAGCTGTACTTTATGTACAATTGTAATTTATTTTTTAAAATTAATTAATTTATTCATTTATTGGCACTGGGGATTAATCCAAGCGGTGCTTTACCACTGAGCTACATCCCCAGCCTTTTTAATTTTGAGACAAGTTCTCACTAAGTTGCTTAGGGCCCCGATAAATTGCTGAGGCTGGCCTCAAAGTTGTGATCCTCCTGTCTCAGCCTCCCAAGCATCTGGGATTACAGGCATGCACTACTTTGTGTAACGGCATGTGTGAGCTGATATCCAAACCCATGGGCAAATAAAATATTCGAGGAGGAAAAGAGATTGAAACTCAGTGTCTGGAGTATTTGACATGGGGAGAGGGGCTCACCTTCATAGTTCACTGAGTTGTGGGGCATCAAAGCCCAAGGAAATAATAGAATTCCCATGGAGACCACCAGTCACCAAGAAAACACTCAACTCTTCTTGGGGTAATAAGAGAGACTCAAGAAAGATTTATATTCAAAATTGAGCACAGTTCTGATGCTTAAAGGAATGGAGGCTCTATTCTAGTACAGGGTTCTCACCGGCTGTGCAGCCCAAGGCTCTGTGTCCCGCAAGCTCTTCAGCTCTCCAGGGCCTGGGGAGGTGAGAAGAGCCCCAGGCCTGCCCATAAGCCTGCATCGACAGTGCCCGTCTGTCTGGTCCCAGGGGCCTCTCACTCCTTCAGTCCTCAACTCAGCCTTTTTTTTTTTCTTTCTTTCTTTTTTTTTTTGTACTGGGGATTGAACCCAGGGGTGCCTAACCACTGAGTCACATCCCTAGCCCTTTTTACGTTTTATTTAGAGGCAGGTTCTTGCTAAATTGCTTAAGGGCCTTGCTAATCTGCTGAGGCTGGCTTTGAACTCTAGATCCTCCTGCCTCAGCCTCCCGAGTGGTTGGGATTACAGGTGTGTGCCACCACACCCAGCTTCCTCATCCTTTCTTGACCTCTCTCATTTCTCCTTTCCAGTCTAGCCCCACCCAGCCACTGCTATCCCATAGAACTTTCTGCAGTGATGGAAATGTTCTCTATTTGTGTTGACCAACGCAGCATAGTGGCTACTGAGCACTCAAAATTGTGGCTATAGTAAGGAAGGAACTTTCCCCTGCACCACCATCCCCCTGACCCACCCCCCCCATGCTGGAGCTTGACCCTCAGGGGCTTGAGCAGCTAGGCCAGCTGAGCTGCAGCCCAGACCTGTTTGTATCCTATTTTGAGACAGGGTCTCACTAAATTGCCCACGCTGGCCTCAAATTTGCAGTCCTCCTTCCTCAGCTGCAGAGTAGCTGGGATCATAGGCGTGTGCCATGGAGCCCAGCCCAAATAATTTCCAAATAATTTCATATTTAATTTTCATTCGTCTAAATCTAAACAGACCCATGTAGGTAATGGCTACCACTTCTGGACAACACAATGACCCTAGAGGGGCTCCACAGGGTCCTTTCAGGCTGACAGAGAAGTTAACCTGATGCTCAGGGTGGTGTGGGCTCAAAATCCCTTGGGAGGCTTGTGAAGAACGCAGAACCCCCTTCCCTGCCATTGACCCTCCCAGGCAGGGGTCTGGCACTGGAGGCTCCTACTTGAATACAAAGCCAATGGTGGTGCTTTTCTGCCAAAAACTTATAATTTAGAAGGTGCTGGTAAAGGGGGTTAAAAAAAAAGTCCTTGAATAGTGAGCTCTTTCTGTGAACAGCTATTCCCTAAGAACTGTCTGGAAGTGCCCCAGGGAGGTCTAACACCAGGAGCCTTTTCATGGGGCCATCTCACGGGAATTCCTTTGGCAGATGGTTTCCTCGCCATGGGTGCACTGCAAAGTGGGGTAAACCCAGGGTGGCAGGACACGACCTTGCCTTAAGTACTGCTTGTGTGACCTTGACAAGGCCACTCCCTGTCAGTGAAACTGGGATAATAATCCCCAGCCTTTTTTTTTTTTTCTTTTTTTGGAAGGGGGGATTGAACTCAGGGGCACTTGGCCACTGAGCCACATCCCCAGCCCTGTTTTGTATTTTATTTTGACACAGGGTCTGACTGAGTTGCTTAGGGCCTCGCTAAGTTGCTGAGGCTGGCTTTGAACTCGCGATCCTCCTGCCTCAGCCTCCCCAGTCGCTGGGATTACAGGCGTGCACCACCACGCCCGGCTCCATCATCCCCAGCCTTGATGTTGCAACAGCTCATTGTAAGAATCACTCTGGGGAGACCAGGCAAAGCTTCCAATCGCTGAGACCCGGAGGGTTTTAGAGTCTTCAAGGCCAGAGAGGTTCTGGAGTACAAGAGGAAGTGAGGATGGGGATGGCGGGTCCCCAGAATTAGGGCAGTTAGACTTTCAAGTCTTTACTTCGGGAAATTTCCAGCTTGGGAAACATGGTTCTAATTTTATTCTAGTTCAACTGGAACATGTTTAGAAAATGCACAGATTTGGTTCTAATTCAAATGGGTTTGTGGGTACTTTAGGGTTTAAAAAAAAACTCGAATTGAGCTGCATGTAGGGGTGCAGGCCTATAATCCCAGCTATTCAGGAGGTCAAGCTGGGGGGGTTGCAAGTTCAAGGTCAGCCTGGGCAATTTAGTGAGACACCATCTCAAAAACAAAACTGACAAATGAAAAATCGAGAAATCAGTAAAAAATAATATTAGCATCCGAGTTTGGGGTTGGAAATTTTAGGTGGAAGGCTTTGATTCCTTGAATCAGTTCAACTATCTTGTTGAGCAAATCAACTTGACAAGCATTTATATTTATTTAACACAGAGTTTGTTCCAAGAATAAACCAGGTGTGAGACAGTCTCCAGTATATTCTGTTCAGCTGAAGAGACACCAGATGACCACAGTCCCTACAGCAAATAAAGGAGGAAAACACCAGGCGGCCAGTCAGGGGGCAAGGGGTTCTGGTGAGGCTGGCCCAGGACCCCATGGTGGGGGGTATTTTGAGGGGCACTGAGCAGGAGGCAGGGGTTCTCAGGCAGCTACGGGTGGGGAGTGAGGACAGCAGGAAAGTTC
>JAJEJO010001441.1:0-112342 GCA_020662805.1 Glaucomys volans
TAAAAACCCACCTCTTGGTTCTGCCTTCATGGTAGGACTTGATGAATAAATGTTCATAAACATTAAAGCTTAAGGAACAGATCGTCTTAAGGCTTAATACTCAGAATATTTACATCTCTGTAATGAATAAAAAAGCAATATGAAGGTCAAACAAGGTGGCTGTTCCAGTTACTATCGCCACATAACAAATGACTCCAACACTCAGCAGCTTAAAATAACTATTTATTTTTGCTCATGATTTTGTGGCACAGGAATTTGAGAAAAGCCTGGCTGGGCATTTTTCACTTAGTATCTCTCATGCAGTTAAGGTCAGTGTTAGCTGGGCTGCAGTCATTTGAGGGCTCAATGAGATGGACATTCAAGATGGCACCCTCCCACAACTGACAGTTGATGCAGGCTCCCACTGGAACCCTGCCAAGACTGTCAAGTACAATGCCAACACGTTATATTTTCCCCTAATTTGGTCTCAAGGTCTCTCTGACAAGAATGGCTATAAATTCCAGCTCGCATTGATAGGACTCTAGGGGAATCAGTTGTAGATGTTCATAATGTGCCTGGCTCAGTCTGTTCCTACTGCTATAACAAAATACCTTAGACTGGGCAATTTGTAAACAATAAAAATTTATTTCTCACAGTTCTGGATGCTGGGAAAGAACTTGAAGATTGAGGTACCAGCAGATTGAGTGTCTCTGTCTCCTTCCAGCCCTTTTAGAAAGCCATTAAACCCATTTTGAGGGCAGAGAGAGCCCTCAGGTCTCACCTCCTAATACTAGTGCATTGGGGATTAAGTTTCAACCTGAATTTTGTTTGGACACAAACACTCGAATCACAGTGCCCCACACATAGCCCCCCAAATTCATGTTCATCTTACATAGTAAGACATGCATTCCATCCCAGTGGCCCCCAAAGTCTTAAACTGTCCCAGTAACAACTGAAAAGTTTAAAGCCCAGCCTTTCATCTGAGTCAAATATGGGTAAAATTCCAGGTACAATCCATCATGAGGCAAATTCCTCTCTGTTGTGAACCTGGGATCAAACAAGTGATGTGCTTTCACAACACAGTGGTGAGACAGTCATAGGATGGACACTGCCATTCCAAAAGGGAGAAGTAAGAAAGAAAACACATGAGTAACAGGTCCCAAGTATGTCCAAAATTCAAAAAAGCAACCAATAAATCTTCTGGCTTGAGAATAATCTTTTATCCCATGCCCTACCTTCTGGACACATTGGGGTTAGGGTTAGGGTTAGGGTTAGGGTTGGGACCCCAAGGCTCCATAGGACCCTGACCCCATGACTTTGCTGGGCACAACTCACACAGCTGCTCTCATGGGTTGGAATTGTGTGCCTGCAGTTCTCCCAGGCTGGAATCACATGTATGAGTAGCTCTGTGGTTCTGAAGTCTTAGGGGGTAGTCACCCCCACAGCTCTGCTAGTGGGAGTTCCCTGCTATTGCACCCAGCCAGTATCAGTTATCTGCCTGGGTCCCCAATGCTTTCTGAGGTGAAGGTATCCCTGCCTCCATAGCTCTTACACTCTGCTTACCTACAAGAGTTAGCACTACCTGGCTATCACCAAAGTTTGTAGGCTGAAGGAGTGCCTGAGCCAACCTTGGTCTTCTTGGTCTACAGCAGTGATGGAGCATTGTGCCTTAATTCACAAAGCAGAAACTTATGGCTGCCTGGACAGTGAGCCCTGAGCTACCTGGGCACCTTTTGGGAGCATTCTGTCTTCAAAGCCCTAGCATTCTTGTCCTGTGATAGGTACAGCAACCAGAAAGATCTCAGAAACACCTTCAAGGTCATTCTCCCATTGTCTTGATGAATATCACTGCTCTCCCTATCTAATCGTAACTTGGTCATACTCTTGATGTTTTCTCCTGAATCTACTCTGCCATTCTTTATAACCTGGCCAGGTTGAGAAGTCTCTGATTTTTTGGAATCTGATTCCCTTTGAATTATAAATTCCATCTTTAATTCATTTCCCTGTTCTCACAGTTTACTATAAGCAATCAGGAGAAGTCATGCCACACTCTCAACACTTTGCTTAGCTACGTCTTCTGAAAAATAGCTGAGTTCATCACTCTTAAGTTCCAATTTCCTTAAAATACTAGGACAAGGACATAAAATCAAGTTCTTTGCCACTTGTAACAAGGACAGACTTTCCTCCAGTTTCCAATACCTTATTCCTCACTTTAATCAGAGAGCTCACCAGAATTGCCCTTACTATCCATTTTCTACCAATGTTCTCTTCACAACTACTTAAGAGAGTCTAAGAAGATTTGGGCTCTCTCCATAGTTCTTTTCTCGTGTGCCCTCATGAGGATCACTCACACTACTCATGGAAATGCAGGCTTTTTATAGCATCCCTTCCAAACTCTTCCTGCCTTTACTTATCATGCACTTCCAAAACTGCTTCCACATTTCTAGATATTTGATATGGTAGCACCACTTTCTTGGTATCAATTTCTGTCTCAGTTCATTCCTGCTGCTATAACAAAACACCTTAGACTTTATTTCTTATAATCCTAAAAGCTAAGAAGTCCAAGATCAAGGTGCCATCGGATTTGGTGTCTGGTTAAGGCCCTGTTCCTCATAGATGATACCTTCCTGCTGAGTTCTCATATGCCAGAAGAGATGGAAGGGCAAAAGAAATTAAGCTACTTCCTCTCATTTCTTTTTCAAGAGTACTAATCACACCCATGAGGGCCCCTAAGGTCCTAATCACCAAAAGGTTTTACAGCTTATACTATTGCATTGTGGCTTAAGTTTCAACATGAATTTTGGAGGGACACAAGCATTCAAACCAAAGCAGTACCTTTTGCAGGATACTTCTTTTATCCTAATGAGGGGTCTAATGCCTAAGTGTCCAACCTGTGATCAAGTGTCCCTCTCACAGGAAACCTGTTCATACCAACAGATGCTCTGTCTTGTCTGACCTGTGTCCAGTTTATTTCCATTGAGACAGTCACTCTCAGAAACAGCCCTGAGAAAGAAGTTAGGTTCAGGTGTGTTGGTCAGAGGAGACATAGAGGAAGTGATTCAAAAAGAAAACATGAAATAACAGGTGCTTATAGATCCAGAAAACAAAGAGAGCAGCATGCCTCAGAGCCAGAGACAAGGGGCAGGGTCGGGCATGAACTGTCTACCAGCAAGTGGAGTGTATGGGAGCAAGCAAGGGGCCCATGAGCCAAAGCCTTTGGGTCGGGTAGAACCTTACTGGAAGAGTTCCTCACAGGGCATTCTAATTTGTGGGTTAATGTCAAGAAAACATGAGTCCCTAAGGGCCCCCATGGTTAGCTCATATAGAGTATGGCAACCAGTGGGGCAAGTCAGGTAGGTTGTATCTAGTGGTCCCACAGGAAGGTGGTCATTGGGAGGCAGCTGCATAAAGCAGACATGTGCACTGGCCACACTGAGGGATTAGGAACAGTAGGGAACTGGAAACTGTGTCAAGGAGGACTAAGCCCTACTTCTTGTACAAAAAAGTTAAACCTAAAATATCATAAAATTATATAAATTTACTATATTATATATGGGTTTCTTACATGGCCTCTGGTTTCCCCCAAAGTATACAAAGGGAGCCGCAGGTGGAAGATTCCTAGCCTTTTCTCACCTCACCTTGGTGTTTCACTACATCTATTGACTGAAGCAGTTGCCAGTCCACCCTGATTGAAGAGGAAGCAATGGACCCACATCTCAATGAGAAACGTGACACTGTCACATTGTAGAAGACATACAGGATAGGAGAGAGATTGTGGACCCATCTTTGGAAAATGCAGTATGTTCATTGAGCCTACTTCTCATCAACATTTAATTAAGTGGGCTGTAGGGAGTACAGAAGCCGGCTCCACTGGGACAGTGGAAGGAACTGAGCTCAGGACCAGGGTCCTGAGATGCTACACATCTCAACTAAACTACTGGCATTCTAAGTAGAAGCATCCTCATGGAACCCCTTTGCTAGTTCCCTTAGGTCTCTAAAACTGTTAGAGCTTCCTGAGAATGTGGACTGTTGTGGATTGAACTTTCTGAAAAGACTGGAGTTGTTAGTGGAATACTAATGATTTATAAACAAGAATATAACCAAATATTGGTTGTTTGTGAGCCATATTCATTATGATTGGCTGATCATGAGTCTGTCCCTCTTCCTTAAAGTGTGAGCCACAGGATCACAGTGCAGTGGTAGACAGACACACTTCTTGTTCTGTGTTGAAATTGTCTGCTTCTGTAGGACCTACATCCTGCCTGGAAATCATCATGGAAAAACAAACAAAAGCATAAAAAATAAGGATACATTACTAATGTAAGAATTAAAAACAAATAAACAGATTGAATTGTGTTCAGTATATTCCACCTCAAAATATTATCAAATATTAAAATACTAATTATCAAATTGTTGTTTTCTTTCCTTAGTTCACTGGGTTTCTGAATCATATCTATCATCTACAGTTCTATCGGTATTTTCTTTCTCAAACCAAAGCATCCATTCTAACACAACCATAGTCTTACCCTTATCCTAATTAAAGATTCTTGATTTTAATGAGGCTAAGTTGATCTTATTTTAATCCTAATTTTTTCTGGTCTCAAATTATCTCCATGATTCAATATTTTTCCTTCACAGAGAAGAGGTTAATTCTCAGAGTATTTTTCTCTCAAACAAATTCTAGTATCAGGATATGGAGACATGTTTTAAAAACTAACTTCCAATAAGAAAAAAAAAATCTGTGTGTGTGTGTGTGTGTGTGTGTGTGTGTGCGTCTTCTTTTAGTTTATCTCTGTTACAAAAATTTCTTCCCACCAATGTTAGCCAATTTCAACAAATATATACAATTTAATTTCAACACAACACTCTAAAACCAAGTCCACATTACGTCAAGTGTTGTGGATGATAGTACTAATGATGATGATAAATGTAATAGATTGTTTAACACAAGCTAGAACTTCCAATGAATTGTCTCTAATCCTGAGAACTGCTTTGCAAGGTAAATAGCCATCCCATTTCAAAGATGAGGAAATCAAGGCCCAGAGAGAAAGATGGTGTCACTTAGCCAAAGCCATATCAGTATGACACTGTCTGATCCTTGAATGGAACTTGATCTGTTAGCCTACAAGCCTATGCTCATCCCCAGCCTTAACTGGCTATCTTTGCACTAGGGTTCAGAACAAAGGTTGACAATTTTTAAAAATATTAGTCTTTGCTTCTGCAAAGTTTGGAAGGTAAATGGAAAGAGAGGTTATCCTGACCATAGGTGGAAGTGACTACCTATACTCAGCAGCTCCCAGTACAGAAATTATTTGTATAACCAGAAAAAAGCAAAACTAAATTACTTTTAGAAATTTGCATCCCAGTACAAGTTGTTTTACAGAGCAAAGCTATAATAGCAGCATGGTCTCAGTATGCATGCAAAGAAGATACCAGCCATGGGTGGCCCTTAATGATACTTACAGCTTGTAAGGATTGCATCCCAGTATAGTTTGGTTGTTTTTGTTTTTGTTTTTTTGTTTTGGGTCAGGAGTGGTACCAGGGATTGAATTCAGGGGCACTCAACCACTGAGCCACATCCCCAGCCCTTTTTTGTATTTTACTTAGAGACAGGGTCCCACTGAATTGCTTAGCAAGCCTCGCTTTTGCTGAGGCTGGCTTTGAACTTGAGATCCTCCTGCTTCAGCCTCCTTAACTGCTGGGATTACAGGCATGCACCACTGCACTCAGCTCCAGTGTAGATATTAAATGAACCTGCTACTGGATTAGGCATCCCACATGCATTAGTTTCTTTAACCCCTACCTGTTCTCACGTCCATTTGTTAAGCAGAAAACAAGCACAGAGAGGCCAAGCACCTTGTCTAAATTTCTGCTTCCAGTTACCCAAGTGGTTGGGAGTTCAACTCTAGTCTTTGGTTCCAAATACTTAACAGTACCACCTGTTATTCTTGGTAGTCTCAGGAACCCATCCTGTTACCCAGAAGGCTGGATGCAGTGTGATTCTACAAAGATCATATGACTCTGCAGACCCAAATGAGAGCATTGCAATTGTCCTTGATATTCTAAGGTGATGTCTAAGGTCCAAGTTTCTGATGGAACTCAGCAGTGCTCGTAGACATAATTCTAGCCTTGGGATGACTCGTGGGCAAGAAGACAGGCCCATATTCAAGAGAATGTGAAGGACTCCTGCTGAGAGAATTGAACTTCCTGGAAAGCCACATTCTGTAGAGACAGGCATTAGGTCCCAGCCAGGAACACCTCGCTGGAAATCATTTGCCCTTTCCTAATGGCTTTTCTCCCTCAGCCATGTTCCTCTTCTTATTTCCATGCCCGAGTATGTTCTCCTAATCCTTTGCTGTCCGTGCCCTGTTAAATAATCATCACTTTTCCTCCCCAGGGCCAGTCTCATTTCAGAAGAAATGCCAGTTTGGGCTTTAGAAATGTCAGGATTTCTACAAATCTCTTTTAGATCACTACTCTGGTGAGCCATCCATCTCACAGTCACTAAGCCCCTTAGTACTGACATTTATTCAGAAGTGCTATCGTTGGGCTCCAGGCTCTAATTGGCTTCACTCCTCTGAAGTGTGTCTGGAAGCAGCTGCCTGTCCACTAAGCAGTGCAGCCTGCTGTCACCCAGATGGAAAAGGCAAGGCTGGGACTTGGGGCGGGCACTCACTCCACCACCAGCTGTGGCAAGTCTCCTGGTGTCAGCCCCAAAGGAGGACACTTGCTTGAGCAGCTTTTCTGAGGATACACGGCAGGTATTAACCTTTGGCTCCTATGTTATTGTTCTTTTCACAGGGATTGACTATCTCCACCCAGACCTGGCCTCCAACTATGTAAGTACAATCTGACTTCGGTGGGGGTGATGTGTGCTTTTTAGTGCTCTGGTGCCTCTGGTTATTAGGAGCACATGGACACCCATGCACAGGAGCTTGCATGAATGAACACATGCATGCACACACCCAGGAACATGCGCACATGCACTCACAGACATGCATGCATGGCACACAGAAACACGCATATCCTCTAACATGCACACACACACATACTCAGTAAAACAGCTTATTTTGTTAGAGCCAGAGCTCAAGCCAAAGGCAAAGGACAAGACATGGGGACTGGCGGCAAGCAAAGGCAGTGGCTGTGTGAGAAAAAAGAAAGAAACCTGCAGTTTGAAAGAACAGAATGCCAACAAAATAGGTATGGGGAGGGATGCAGAAGGGAGAGACTTGGCAAGGCTTGAATCAACTCTGGCTGACAACACTAGATTGAAGGTGGAAACGAGCCATTTGGGTACTTGCTGGACAAAAATGAAGGCAAAATGCCAAAAACTGCAGCAACTCACATTACAACCATACTTTATGAAAGTAAGAATGCTAATTTTTTTATTCTTTGTGTTGCTGATGATCACTTCACACCAATGTTCCCCATGACATTGAGCATCACAAGAACTGTTAAGAGAGAATCAAGCGAACACTGCTGAGTTGGATCCACACACTATTTCTGACCCAGCAAGTCACACACTGCCCTCCTGGTGAAACCTGCAAGCCCTTTAAACACGATCTATCACTTTTTCCAACCTCAGAAACACAATATGCAAGTATTGGTGTGTTTGCTTAAAATTATCCGAACTGTTACTAAGCCGTCCTTCCCCTATGAACTCCAGAGCTGAGGATAAAAAATATCTTAGTAGATAAAGAGACTTGCATTTAGGAGAATAAGGGCTTAAAAAGGAGAAAGGAGGGTTAAAAAGCAAAAATGTTTGGGGGTCGACAGTCTGGGTCCTTTGCCCTAGAAGGTGTGTGCATCTACATTGCAAAAAGAAACTGGGGTTTTTCATGCGTTTGGTGCTGTGGGCATCAGGAAACAGAGCAACAATGTTTCTGTATTGACTGCATGGGTCTTTATAAATCCAGAAGCATCCAAATGGAGCACAGCATCTTTTGTTATTATTTTCAGATATACATACCAGTAGAGTGTATTTTGGTATATTATACATACATGGACTATAACTTATTCTAATTAGGATCTCATCTCTGCAGTTGTATCACTGGTTGTGTATTCATAATATACGATTATAGGAAAGTAATGTCCACTTGATTCATTCTATTGTCTTTCCTGTTCCCATCCTCACTCCCTTCCCTTTATTCCCCTTTGTCTAATCCAGTGAACTTCTATTCTCCCCCTGCCACCTTATTGTATTAGCATCCACATATCAAAGGTAACATTCAGCCTTTGATTTTGGGGGTTTGGCTTATTTCACTTAGCATGATAGTCTCCAGTTCCATCCATTTACCAGCAAATGCCATAATTTCATTCTTCTGTATGGCTGAGTAATATTCCATTATGTATATATACCACATTTTCTTTATCCATTCATCTGTTGAAGGGCACCTAGGTTGGTTCCATAGCTTAGTGATTGAGCTACTATAAATATTGATGTGGCCGTGTCAATATAGTATGCTGATTTTAAGTCCTGTGGGTATACACTGAAGAGTGGGATAACTAAGTCAAATGGTGGTTCCATTCCAAGTTTTCTGAGGAATCTCCATACTGCTTTTCAAAGTGGTTGCACCAATTTGCAGTTCCACCAGCAATGTATGAGTGTACCTTTTCCCCACATCCTTGCCAACATTTAATCTAACTGTATTCTTGATAATAGCATCTTAATATTAAAAAATATTAAGGAAATGTGAAATCAATCATTGGCACAGTCTAGCCATTATGATCCTGGAGAGTAATGACAGAAGTTAAACCAAAACTACATTCCTAGTGATGATAATCTGCTCCAACAGAGAAGACAATAAACTGACTGTGAGTGGCAGAGTCTGCCCCAGTGGTCCATGGGTGGCACCTTCCTCCTCCCCTGTTCCCATGGCTCCCGGCCCCACTGCTACAACACGTGGGGCATGGAGTATAGCTAACAGTCTATTTGCTCACTTTCTTAAAGAAATTGCCTCAGTGCAGTCCTACTTTGCTTCCTCCTAATCTTGACTGAACTTTTAGTACCTCCCTCCCTTCTCTGCATCCTCCCAACTGCAGGGCCCTAGAGATGTCTGAATGGGGGATTGAGAAATGCATGTGTTGCACTTTCTCCAAGGCTCTAATGTCCCATCTCACAGAGAAATGGCAGGGATACTGACCTGCAGGGCCAGACAGTCCAGCCTGGGAGTGCTGCCCTTCACTCCCAGGAGCACTGGTATTTTCCAAGATTCCCTCCATCTCCAGGTCCCAGCATTTCCCAGTGCAGCTACACAAGGTTCCACTCACTTTCCCAAACCAGCGTTGCTCTGTTTTGCCACCAGAAGACCCAAGGTTGGGTAGCTGCCCGTCAGGCTGGAAAGCTGATGGTGCCTAACCTCCCTACTGCACATACAGTCCAGTCCCATGAAGGCCAAGACCACCATGACTGACCTCCACACCACCCCCTCCTCTGCACCCCAGCCCAGAAATTTCCTGGCAGCCTGCTCCCAACTCCAGTTGCCAAATTAAAAAGGGTTACTAATTTACATGGGGAAAAAAATCTTCCAGGGTTCTGATAAGCTATATGTGCAATGCTAGTAGACAGTATGATTCATCTGCCAAAACCCTCGTCTGAAATTTGGAAGGGAAACTTCCAAATTAAGAGATGCTGGCTCCCTCCAATCTGCAAAATCTCAGAAACATACCTTGAGGACTCTGTGGGCTCTGGGTGCTAGATCCCCCCGCCTTGTTTTTTCGTTTTTCTAGAAGAAAAATCTTTCTAAAAAATAATCATTCCTATATGTATATCTTTAATGAAATTGGACTTTTGTTGCATATATAGTATTGCCCCATTCACTTGATATGTCATGAACATTTTTATACTATTAATATTTGTAAAAATATGACTTTAAGGGCTATATAGTACTATCTCAAGTCATAGTTAATTAAGCATTCTGATCCCCAATTGTTGGACAATTAGGGTGTTTCTGATGGGTATCTCATTCTCTGAGGAAGCATGACAGGTGCATGGAAGAGGGACTCCATAACCTGTTAAGGAGAGCTGAAAGAACTAGAAAAGTTTATTCAGGGGGAAAAAAATAGAACTTAAGAGGTATGTTAAGTATGTTTTCAAATATTTTAAATTCTCCTGTGGAATGAGGCATTCATCTTGTTCAATAATGGCCATTGACTAGGGATGTTGTTGAAGAGACAATGTCTATCCTTAACCTTAATCTAGATGATATCCAATAATTGAATAGACAATGTGATTTCTGCATAAAAATATGCATCTTGAAGATTTCCATCCACAGCAGGTCTGAACTTTCAGCATTCATTAAAGAGAAAGCATGTGTAGATAGTACACATGGCGGCAAACATTTCCTGTCTCTTTGGTACCTGTGATAAAACTGAATATCCAAATACCTCATTCTTAATTCCTCAGCAGAGAGACCAAACTGATGTGTGTTCACCAGTCACGGTGTCTCTCATGCCCTGTATAGAGTTGAGACTGAAGCTACTAACCACATTTATCTTCTTTATTTTTAATTAAAAATTTTACACTAACATTAACAGAACGAGAATGGCAATGGAGCAAACCTGCCCAGGAGAGCAATGAAACCAGTAGACGATGATGGGCTTGAAAATTGTGTGAGCAAAGGATTAACAGGCAGCGTCACACCTTGTTAAGTGGCTTAATGGCTTGGATGTGATGAGCTAGCCCAGTGCCCTTCTAGAGAAAGGTACTTTGGGGAAGTCTTTGTTTGGGTTTTCCTGGAAGCAGACCCTGAGACAAGGGTTTGAACAAAAGTAGTTAATTTGGAAAAGATCCTGGGGAGCAGCAGTAGAGAAGGGGGGAATGAGACAGAGAAAGGAAGATAGTCAATAAACAATGCATTATCAGACAAGTTATCACTGTGGGCAGTGGAAACTTAAACCCACCAGGGAAATCTGGGAGATGGTGTAGAATATGTGTGCCAGAGTGATCTCACCTGGCATGGGTTTGCTGGAGGAGCTGGGGGATTTATACACCAACTCCATTAGTCATTGGCTGAGGGCCGGTCCCAGGGGATGTTCATAACACAGCACATACTTCTTCCCCTGCAAAGGGGAAGCACAGAAGGGATGCCTTGGCCATCTCTTAAAGGTGATAATAAACAGTAATGTTCTCTGCTGGGAAAAAAAAATTCCTTCTCGTTACTGATTAATTTTCAATGAGAAGTGAAAATTCTACCCAAGGCCCTTCAGAGAAATTTCTTCATAATCAAACCAGGCAAAACATTTCCCAAAGCAGAATTATTTTCAAAGGTTGGTTACTCCCTATATTAAAGGAGAGGGATCAGAATGTGCCAGTAGTTCAGGGTTCTTTCCATTACACTGAGAATTAAAATACTTTGAAAACTGCAAGTCAATATATGAATGTAAGTCGTTACTGTTAATTTAATTCAACAAATCCACATTGAGCCTGTTGAGCATTAGGAAAGAAGGATAATAACAGCCACTTGTATTATGACCCTATTGTTCTATGATTGAATTTAATCTGAGGGATCCAGTCTCACTGGCAAACGTTCACTATTCCAAATAATTAAAATTCTCCTTTTTCCACTACAATAGTAATATGAAATGAGTATTGCCCAAGAGACTATTTTAGACCAAGCGAAACTCAGACTCCTTTACCCATCTTCTCTATGCAGAGTCTGTATAGTTTCTGTATCTCAGTACATCACTGTGTGTTGAGTCCACCATATGCAAGACTCAGAGGAAGAGAGATCACTAAGATGCAGCTACACTCCAGAGGAGTCAGCAGGTCAGTAAGGACCCAAGTGTGTGAGGCAAGGCTTACAGGTGAGGGGAAGGCAGACAAGGAGGTTGTTCATCTCTTGAGTGGGTGACTCCCTGTCCAGTGATGATTGCGAGCTTATATTCATGGAAACTGGTCCAAGCCAAGGGGTTCTGCTAAGTCTATGGAATGGAAGACACTTCTTCAAGAACACATGGAGTGTGACTGAAAAGGCAGCTTTCACAGCATGGGAGTGGTGAGGCAGAGCATCCCAACTTTGCTTCGAAGCCCCGCTTTGCTATAGCCACAAAGGTAAAGAAATGACTGGTGGGTCTATAAAACCCAAGGAGAATCTTCTTTGTATTGTGGTTTCCCCGAGGCAGACCATGAGATGGGGTTTGAAAGACAAGTACAGTTAGCTCTCTGAATCCCTGGGTTTCTACTGAACACGAGCAGACATTTTTTGCCATTACTCCATAAACAATACAATATAGCAACTATATACATGTCATGTACATTGTATCAGGTATTATAAGTAATGTAGAGTTAACCTAAAGTTCACAGGAGGATGCACCTAGGTTATATGCAAATACTTTGCCATTTTATATAAGGGCTTCTGTGGATTGGGGTATTGTGGAGAATTTTGGTGTTCTGGAAGCAATATCACATGGATCCCTGGGGACAACTGTACCTCATTTGGGAGGGTATCCCAGGAAGCTTCAGAAATGGAGAAGCGAAGTGATAACCAAGAGAGGTCCACCAAGAAAAGGCTTGTTATTAAGCAAATTGCCACGAGACACATGGGTGCTTAATTTCACTGAGGAATTCGGGAAACAATGTAGACAGAGCCCGCTCCAGTTACCCACCAACTGCAGTCAATCAGTGTTTGAAATTTTCACAAAGCAGAGCTGAAGGGGGGAAAGAGATTAATTTCTGGCTCTCCTGGCCTGCCCCAAGGTCAAGCAGAAGAGTGTGCAGCAGACAAAGGTCAAAGGATTGCATATGCTGATATTTGGAAATTGGCCATCAGTCCAGGGTGGGGTTCTTACAGTGTGATGATAGTTGAAACTGAGTGACTTTTCAATCCTTACCTCCTGGTTGTGCAACTTTAGACTAGTGTATTAACCCTCTGAATTTTCATTTTCTCATTTATGAAATAGGAAAAGTAAAAGTCTGGTCAGCCTTGTTGGTATTGGCAGGTATTTTGAGATAACATGTATCAGACGTAGCATGTAACAGCTACTCAATAAACATTGGTTTCCTTCTCTTAAGAGTTTAAATTACAACTCTGCAGCATTTCAAGTTATCCTGATGGAGAAGCAGCAGAAGCATTCCTCAAGAATCCAATGCAAATGCTCAATGTAAATCCCAATGAGCTCAGCATTATCAAAAGAAAAAAAGGCAGATAAATCAAGCTAAGTATAAGACTGTGAGAATAGGAAAGTTGAGACCAGGGTGGAGGATACCAGAATAAATCTCAAAGGCCTTGGGAAATAGCATCTAAGCAATGAGAAGATAAAGTGAGAAGGATTTATTGCTCATGGTCAGGGATATGATGAGGAAGGTTGCCCCAGAAGAAGCAGAAATTCCTAATCCACATCTTCTTTTCTGTCATAGATCATGGAATAAAAGGATATTCATGGGAAACCAGAGGGAAGAGTATTGATGGGTCTCAGTGGGGCATCTCTGCCTCTGTCTATGGCTCTGCAGGCCAACTTGGGTGGCAGTGCTCAGGCTCTGGTAGCGAGGGCAGCTCTTCACATGTCTCTCATCCTCCTCTTGGGTCCAGTGGGCTAGCCTGGGCATGCTCTTCTAATGGTGATGGCAGAGATATAAAGGACACAAAGCAAAAACACACAAGGTCACTTTAAGACCTCAGCTCTAAACTGGCACACTGACACGTCCTCATGAGTGTACACTATGGTTTTTTTCCCCATAAATGCACACTTACAATAAAGTTTGATCTCTAAATTAGGCACAGTAAGAGTTCAACAACAGTAATTAGTAGTGAAATAGAACAGTTATAAAAAAATTCTATGATTTTAAAAGTCACACAAATGTGATCACTCTCTTAAAATATGGTACTGTATTCACTCTACTTGTGATGAAGCGAGGTGATGTGATGCCCACGTGATGAGAGGGAATGAGATGGACATAGGCAGTGTGATGCAGCATTTGGCTACTATGTAAAAGTTGCTTAAATACAAGCACTGCAATATTGTGACAGTTAATCAGATAACGTAGATGACTAAGAAGTGACTAACAGGCAGGTAGCATATACAGTGAGGATACACTGGACAAGTAAGTGATTCATGTCCTAGACGGGATGAAGCAGGATGGTGCCAAACTCCATCATACTACTCACAATAGTGCACAATTTATGAATTGCATATTTCTAGAATTTTCCTTTTAACGTTTTTGGAGTGCAGTTGACCCTGGGTAACTGAAAATGTGGAAAAATCACAGATGGAGGATTATCACAGATGGAAAATGTGGAAAAATCACAGATGGAGGATTATGTATTATATTGCCCTAAACAAATCATAAGGCTCAATCCACTGTCAATGGTTAGGAAACATACTTCATCCCTTTGTAGGGAGGTTTTACAAAACCTCATGGCAGAAGGTGTAGGTCTAGAGAAGGATGTGCAACTGGAGTCAATGTAATCTTCCACATTTGCTGCACTCAAGAATTTATGGAAAAATTCAAGAAAGAACACATTAATCTGGTCAGCTTTTCAGCATAGGATCTTGGAGCTTCCTAGAGAGTGAACCAAGTATCTAAGCTAAAAGGTGGAGGCCCTCTTGCAAAAAGCAGCCCCTTCCCCTTGTCATCGGGGTTGGAGTCCTTGTCCCCCTTTGTGACACTTAAATACCAGAAGGTATGATTTCCTTAGCATAACACTGATGAAACAATAGACAACCATGGACCCTAACTGATGTCCCCTGAATATAGGCCTGGAGATAATATGACTCTTAAGGCAGGTAATCCAGATGTAGATATCAACAAGCTATTTCTTTTCCATTATATCTTGAACTGCTCAACGTGGTAGAAATATAATTAGATTCCCAGATGGTAGTGGAAAAATTCAACTCTTTGGTTCAGTTAAAAACGTGTGACATTATTAATGCTCCAGGCCTTTTATTTTGCCAATAGACGTGGCTGTAAAAGGAAAAAAACCTATCCCTAAGGACTTGCACTTTTGCATTCATTTGATGGGTCCTGACAGGTGACTGTCTCTGAAGAGGGGGCCTATGGAGAGCTCCAAAGGGCTGCCAGCACTGAGCCCAAAGGAAGTGCTCTGTGCTCGGCAGCAATGTGCACACCAGAGATCCAGGTGGCATGCGGCCGCTATGATAAAAGAGTGACTGCTGGAGATGGGCACAGTTCTCAGCCATGGATGACTCAGATGCCATGAAGTATTGATCACATACATTGCTCCAGGCTTTTAGACCTATTAATATTTAAATAAACACATTAATATTGCACATGAAAGTGGGGCTTAAATAACCTTTGTATCATATTGGGAAAAAAAAGGTGGCCTTTTTCATTGCACTTGTGAATGCTGACGAGAAAAATAGTACACTTTATTTATCCCCAGGAAGCCAGACTGAATACTGAGGATAAGAACTTTTTGAAATTATTTTGATAGACTATCAATCAAATGACCATCACCCAATTCAATCCATGTCCATTTTTATACGGATATACTTTGCCATAAAAATAGGAAAAAAATAAAACCCTGTTTGATGAAATGATCTTCCTTATTTGGACCTAGAGTTACAACTACAATTAAAAACAGGGAAAAAAAACAATCTGATCAATTAATTTTTCCAAATTGCTCAATTGCTACATTTTGTCCCATTGAACCTATCAACACTTAAGGGATCCTTATTGATTCCCTACTACTTGCAAGATGCAGTATGAGGAGCCAGTATTATAAAACATGAAAAATTCAGTCCCTGCACTCAGGGAGTTCACACATACATATATAACTATGTTACAATGTGCTCAGTACTATCTTGGAAATAAAACACAGCTCACTTGAGAATGCAGCAAAAGGAACAAGAAATTCAACCCCAAAAATTAGAAAAGCAAAGATATTTAAATGCACTTAAAGAACTAGTAGCAACTTGGCACATTAGAGATGAATTTGTTTTCTTGGTGGATAAAGCAAAGGAATTTATCAAGAAGATTGATCAATATGATACTGCACAAGTAGGTGCATCAGGAAATTTGGTCAAGAGACCAAGACTAAAAGCGATCCACAAAAATCATTTCCTTACCCCAGATTCTCTACAGGCCTTTCACAGAGTCTCTTCTCTTGTGACTTTAAAACCAGTATAATTCTTCGGTTCATGAGAAAATTAACTGGAGGCCCTGTGCCTCGAAAAGAAACGATAATGGTACTCCATTTGTGTACAATGAATCAAAATTTTAAAAAATCATTAGGAGAAACTTTTTATAAATAAATGACTACGTTATGGTTGGAGGGTTGGATGGAAGGAAGGAAGGAAAGAAGGCTGCTATGAAACTATTAGAATTCTATTCAGCTTAAAACCAAACACTGTTCAGAAAAAGTAGAGCAATGACATGACAAGCCACAAGAAAGTCACTTATGAAGATATAAAAATATTCAGTGATCATTTTTCTCCACTGCCACTGTTTCTTTTTGTTTCCTCACATTCTGTGCAGTCACTGAATTTCCAAGATATAAAACATTTCACTGATTTTCTCTTTGGGTTTCTACCTTAAAGAACCAAAACCCATGAAATGACCAAACAGGGCTTAAGACAGACCCACAAAGCATTAATCCACAACCGAACCCTCGCTGTAGCTGTAATGAAGAGTACTGCTCTCGTGAGGTGACCCATTTTTACTTTTTCCTTTCTCCTTATTTCCCAAATACACTTACTTAAAGCCGCAGGTCTTGGTGTCTAAATGGGTCTGCCCAGATTCCTGAACCCATGTGCCTCATCCAGAAGGACAGTGGAACCAATCCACAGCAAAGCAGTGGCCATCTCTAAGGGTTGCCCATGACTTACTTCCAAACCATGGAGCCCAAGAGGCTGTGTCCAGTAGTGCCCAGTCCAGGTATGGCCATTGCCCGGACAAACATGGATCTGATGGTGTCCAAAGGTCTGGCCTATGATCTTAGTTCAGGTTTTTGAAATGACAACAAAGACCAAGACGCATGTCCAGGCCTCAAGGAAAGAGGATCAAGCCTGAGGAATGGAGTTTTCTAATGTAAGATACACATTTGCAGTTGTGCAGATGAATCAGGACAGCAGCTTTCATTTCAACTAGGTACCATTCTTCACTTTTAAAAGTCTCAATCATTTTTCCCTCAAGATAAAGTCTTTGCGATAGGCAGAATTCTGAAATGACCCCCAAGATTCCCACCTCCTGATGTAAATTCTATATACACCTGTGTGTGAGCAGGACCTGTAAATGTGATGTGATATCACTACCACAGCTAGGTGGCATTACTTGGAAAAGTTAAAAGGGTTGTTTCAAATAAAATGAAAGTTCATAATCAGTTGAATTTAAGTTAATCAAAGAGATTCTTCTTGGTAGGCCTGAACAAATTAGGTGAGTTCTCTGAAAAAGGATCTGCAAATCAGAGAAGGAAGAAGTCAGAAAAACTTTCAGCACCCCTGCCATGGGGGGCCAACTATAATATTAATTCTGTCCAGAATTATTTTACCAACAGAAGTGCTGTAAAAGAAATGATATCCCATCTAGGAGCATCAATCTGACAAACTCAAGTCTCTGAATTCTGCCAACAACCACTGAACTTGAAGAGGACTGTTAGCCTTAGATGAGATCTCAGCTCTAGCTAACAGCTTGATTTCAGCCAGGTGGGATCCTGAGAAAAGAATCCAGTTAACCCATGTCTAGGAACTCTGAGGAAACAAATGTGTGTTGTTTTAAGCCACTAAGTTTGGGATTATTTGCTATACAACAGTAGGAAATTAATATCACTTTCTTAATTATAGTAGATATTTTGAACCTGAACTGTTTTTTCTCTAAATTAATGAAAATAGACCAATCTTCTGTTTTTATATTTTTTATATGTTTGCTTTTATCTCAAAATATGTGTATTTCTTACTTATTACCATATAGGGCTCCTTCAGAAATAAAAATTCTGCTATAACAAGAGGCTCAGAAAATTTAGTGTGAGAGATAAGGGGTCCAGGCCCCCTGAATTCAAACCTCATCCCAACTATTCCCAACTATGTGAACCAGAGCAAGTTAATCTCTTTGTGCCTCAATTTCCTCATCTGTAAAATGGGTTAACAATAATACTGATTATTTGAGTCAGCTTCACAGTACTACAGTGAAATATCTGAGGCAGCTGACTTTATAAAGAGAAAAGGTTTATGTAGTTCACAGCTTTGAAGTTTCAAATTTCAAGATTAAGTGGGCCACATTGTTTTGGCCTCTGGTAAGAGTTGTGGATGACAATGGTAGGAAAATGTGTTGGAGTGAATGGTCATATTTCAAGTCAGAAAGGAGAGAGAGAAAAAAAAGAGAGGATGACTGGGGTCTCAGGTCTCACAATCCTTTGGGGGGGCACTCCCCTAATGACCTAAAGACCTATTATTAGGCCCCACCTCCTAAATGTTCCACTTTCTCCCAATGGGACCACCCTAGGGACCAAGCCTTTTACACATGAGCCTTTGGGGAACATTCAACATCCAAACCATTGCATTCTCCTTCTTGGTGACGGTGATAAGTTTGTTTAAGTAATGTCCACAAAGCTCTTAGAACTGCTCCACAAAACACCATTTGTCAGTACTCCTTGTTATTAAGCAACTCGCCCAAAATTGCACAGCTGGAATTCAGCAAAGAAAGACTACAAACCCAAGGTGTCCAGACCCCGATATCCATGCTTTACCCTCCTCCTGCCTCAAGGACGTATTATGAATTCACAGACCAAATTATGGATCAATTAAGAATCAATTAGTGTGTTATTCTAAGTTTTTATATTTTCTACTTTTCTTTTACTAAAGTACATGGCAGAGTTCACAAGCAATAGCCTTCCTGTGGTTTGGTTTTCAATTCAACTCTAAGCCAGCTCCCAGATACAGATGAACACAAGCACTTAACCTGTTGCCTGTTGGAAGGATTCTACTTCAGTCCTGGAGTTCACCTTATAAATACATTCTGGTTAAACATAGGATCACAAGCCTATGGAAGGCAGGACACTTGTGCATCCTCACTGTTACAAAATTCAAATATGTGTATACACACTCACATCAGGGATAGACTGAGAATTTTTGTGAAAGAAATTAAATTGCTTATTGTTATTAATAATTACCTAGGATGGATCTCCTGGAAGCAGACTAAGATGAGAGTTCCTAAAACAGTAGTTTTACTGAGTGAGAATTCTCAGGAGGAGGAAGGAAGAGGGCCAGAACATGGGTATGGACTCTGCTAGAGTCACACCCAGACCTCATCCCTCAGGGGACTTCAGGGCATTTGAGTCATGTCACAAAGCATATTTCTTCCTAAGAAAGAGAACCAGGCTTTTGAATCTCTGTGTCAGTCAGTCAGTTGCTAACTCCAGCTGTCCTTGCAAAAGTGCTCCTGTGTAACTTCCCAGAACTGGTGACTCTCATTTGTTCAAAGATGATTTTCAAGAGAGCAGAGCTATGAGGTTCCAGCAGCCAACATTCCCAGAGCTGCAGCCTAGCCAAGAAAGGTGGTCTGGCAGACACCCACATACACCCACCTGTGCATTGCCACTCTGTCCTCCTGACTGAGGACACCCCCCGGCCTTATTACTCTCCATAGCCTCAATGTTTAGCACATGAATTGAAATACAACAGATGGTGCGATGACTGTCGAATGAATGAATGAAATCAAGAGGTTTATTCTCAATGATTGAGGAGAAGAGGCCTATTGAAACCAAGGGTGGAAGGGAAGACAGGATGGCAGAATGGCCAGGCTGACAGGGATGAGGACGTGGCTCCCAAAGAAGTCCTTGTCCTAATCCCTGAAACCTGAGACTACTCGAGTTTACATGGCATATGTTAAGGCAGTTTGCCTGTGACCTTAAAAGTTTGACTCAGGTAGGGAGATTCTCCCAATGAGTCAAATGCAATCCCACTTTCTTCAAAAGTGACAGAGGAATGCAGCCTGGTTCAGAAAGGGATGTGAAGTTAGAAGGGGCAAAAGAAATTCAACTCATATTGCTGGTTCAGAAGATGGAGAAAAGGAGCAGTTATTAACCTATGACTCACTGTGGAGTATGGAAATCGGCTCAGTTTGACAAAACCCGGAGGTGTAAATCACCCTTCAGCGTCCCCTACAGGATCAAGCAAAAACTGCCCTGCAGGACTTTGCCTGAAATGATGCCTTGGCTTGGCTTCCTACCCTGCTCTGTCCCAGTCAGGACAGACTCTTTACTGGTTTCTGCCAGGAGCCCAGCCTTAATGAATCACTTGTCTGCAAGCCTTCACTGAGGGGTGGCTCCTGAGAATCCTGACCTTTTTATATCTGAGCAGTCTGGAGTTTGGATGAAGCAAAATTTTCCATTCTACCTGGCCAAAGCAGAGAGGACCTCTGACGTAGAAATGAGATTAGCTTCTCCACCATGGTAACCCTGCTGGCTCCCGACCTACGGGAAATTATTTTTCACAAAGAAAGAACCCTTAATTACTAACCAATAATTAAAACCTGAAGCCAAGTACAGGAAGCCAAGACTGGGCTCTTGGCAACGATCCTTAACATCATACCGGTTCCGACGGCGAGGCCTTCGCTCTCAGTGTGGCACAAACAGAACCTCTCCACAATGAGTGCTCTGCTAGGAGAAGAATAAGATGCATTACAGTGTGTGGGAGATGTTTTCATTAAGCTATGGAAGGAGAAGGCTATGTTTTATAGCTCCAACACTGCCAATTTTTTAAATAAAGGGTTTAGTGTAAATCTCAGCTCTTCAGAGAGCACTAGTTCAAGGACTCCCGTTGAATCACTATGAGAAAAAAAAAAAAACACATTGTTTGAGCTTTAGGGTTCTTAGGTTCCCCATCTATTAAACAAAGGTGATTGTCTTTCCCAAAAAGATTCTGACTGCCTTCAGAATCAAAGGGGTAGAATGATGATTCATGCTGCTGAAATGAACCCTGGGTCTTTCCTGATCTATCCATAAATGCAAATTGGACTCCCCAGAATGCTAAAGGTATTGAAATTACTCTGGTTCAGATACTGGGCCCCCCTCTCTTCTCTCCTTCGCCACACCCCACAAACATGCCCACACGTATCCTCTCTCTAACTTGCAGAGAGTTGCTATGGTTTGGATCTGAAAGGTCCCCAAAAGTTCTCGTGTTTGAGGCTAGGTCTCCCATGCAACAATGTCCAGAGGTAGAACTCAGGGGAAGGGCTTGGATCATGAGGACTCTCATCTCCTCAGTGGATTAATCTACCTGATGGATTAATAATTGGAACAGAATGCTGGGCTTGGTGGCGCACACCTGTAATCCAAGCGACTCGGGAGGCTGAGTCAGGAGGATCACGAGTTCAAAGCCAGCCTCAGCAACTTAGCGAGGCCCTAAAGCAACTCAGTGAGACCCTGTCTCTAAATAAAAAACAAAATAGGGCTGGGGATGTGGCTCAGTGGCCAAGTGTCCCTGAGTTCAATCCCTGGTTCAAAAAAAAAAAAAAAAATTGGAACAGAATACTGGGAGGAGGTGGAGACTGTAGACAGGTGGAGCCTAATTGGTGGAAGTTGTCCCCTTGGGGACTGTTTCTTGTCCCTAGCTTCTCTCTCTCCTTCTCTCTGCCTCCTAGCTGTCATGAGGTGAGCAGCTTTCCTGTACCATGCCCTCCCCGGTGATGTCCTGCCTCACCTCAGACCGAGGGCTACAGAGCCAGCTGACCATGAACTGAAACCTCTGAAACCATGAACCAAAACATCAACTTTTCCTCCTTTAAGTTGTTCACATTAGGTATTTTGGTCACAGTGACAAAAATCTGACTAACACAACAGTGTTCCAAAAGACTCAATGAGAAAGGACAGTCCCCGTGTAGGTGCCTATGTGATGACCAGATCGACACTGAGTCACTTGACACTGTCAGTACCTCATTGGGATTCTTACCAAGCACCTTCAAACAAATAAAATAATATATTCTCTGTGCATAAGATCATAGCCAAGGTTCATAAACACCTTAATTAATCATTTGCAAGTCGTCACAATTTTCCTATGCTACCTGACAATTTCGTTGGGGTGTATTGATTTGTTGCTTACTTGTTTTAGCTCACAAATACATCTCCCTTTTCATAGAGTTGATTGTTGCTTAACAGGGTGTGAGATCCTTATGTTTTGTCTCTGCCTCTTCTTCCTGCTTTGGTGTTGATATTTTGGCCCCCACTGCTTGATCTCTTTTTTCTCTATAGACTTTTTCTGAACAGCAGGATTATGGAATCCAGTGTTGGTTGTTTACTGTGCTCCTAAATTTGTGTTTTATATGCATTCTCAGATTTAATGTGCATATTAAACAAAGAGGGTACTTTCTTATCTACCTCTCACGGATAAGAGAATGAAGATCAGAGAGGTGAATGATTTGCCCTGGTTCACACAGCCATCTCTCACACTGACATCATTCAACCTGACCCCCCTCCAGTTTCCCCATCTCAACTAATGGCACCAACTAATGGACACCATTTCCTAAACACTTACGCCATCATTGTCTCCTCCTGCTTCCTCTTTCCCCTCAACCAGGCAACTTGCTAGCTCCAGTCTACACACATCCACTTCTCTGTTCCCACCATTAGCATCCTATACTGTTATAGTTTGAATGTGAGTGTCCCCCAAAAGCTCACATGTGAGACAATGCAGGAAGTTTCAGCAGTTTTGACTTGTTTGTTATGTAATTGGCAATAACCATTCAATTTCTCAAAGCATGCCCATTTTAGTCAGATTTGTGTCACTATGACCAATTTGCCTGACAAGAGCAGGATAAAGGAGGAAAATTTTACTTTGGCTCATGATTCCAGAGGTCTCAGTCTATAGATGGCCACCTCTATATGTCTGGGCCCAAGGTGAGGCAGAATATCATGGCAGAAGGGCCCCGTGGAGGAAAGCAGCTCAGGATATGGAAGCAGAGAGAGGTCTGCTCATCAGGGTCAAAATATATATACCCTCCCAAAAAAAAAAAAATATATATATATACACCAAAGTCAGGCCTCCACTGATCTTGTTCTTCTAGCCACACCCTACCTGCCTATAGTTACTGCCCAGTTAATCCACATCAGTGGATTAATGCACAGATTAGGTTAAGGTTCTCAGAAGCTAATCATTTCACCTCTAAGCTTTCCTGCATTGTCTCACACATGAGTCCTTGAAGACACCTCATACCTAAACCATAATAAAGCATTTTCAAACTGAAAAATTAACCTAGGTTTTTGTGTACTAGCGTAAGTAAGTACAGCTAAAAGGAAAATATATAAATGATTACATTCTTAGATAATAAACTTTGCCTATACATTATTCCACTAAAGGAAGGAAATTCCCAAAATATAGGAGCTGTAGTCACAGGGCTTCTTGGAGAAGCATGGCATCCATGTCATTATTATTAATATTAAACTCCATGCACCATATTTACACATGATTCCAAGGGAAAACAAACCTGCTTTGGAAACAATGCTTATAATTATAATCATGGATGCGACCAGTTCCTCTCAGGGAAATGCTTAAAATATCAATTTAAATGCAAATGAATTTTATCATTCCAAATTAGACTCATCCCATTGTGTTGAAATTAATATAGAAAATAATATTGAACGGCAAATTGCAAGTAATTAATACACAATGAAAACGATACACTCTCATTTCAATATTTGGGGGAGAAATCTTTTCTCTCTGCCTGCCATTGTGCATAATGAGTAGTAACTGGAATACAATATCCACACTGCCTGGCAGGACTAGTGTACAGATTGACATGACAGTAATGTGAGGGGCAAGACAAAGGGCCATGATACTTCTTAGCACCCCATAAGGAAAAGCACAGGTAAACCTATATTAGGGACTTGGGGTGTAGCTCAGGGATAGAGTGCTTGCTGAGCATGCATGTACCTTGGCTTCCTGCACGAACAAGAAAAAAACCAAAACCTGTGTTTGAGTGACCACATATTATTTTTAAATGAGTTATTTGACAAATACTAAAGAGCTATAAGGAGAGCCTTAAAAATTAAAGTATTCCTTTTAAACATCAAAACTAAAAGGACCTTTATCTCTTCTAAGTTTGTCTGCTTCTTATCTGTGGCTGCTTCTTTGCTATCATGGCAAATTATGAAAGAGACCAAAGGGCCTGCAAAGCCTAAAAGTTTCACTGTTTGACCCTTTAAGACAAAGTCTGCTGAAATCTGTTAATCTAACCAGTTGTGCATCAAGACATAAGAAACTGGTTTGCTTAAAGATACAAGTCCCGAGAACTTCAACGCAGGTCCAGTTGCTGCTGGACCCTTCCTAGCTGTGTGGCCTCTAGGAAGATGCTAAGCGTCTCAGGGACACAGCATCCTCATTGTAAGCTAAAAAAAAAATAAAATAAAATAAAAAATAAAAAAATGGCCTTTTCGCTGTGGTAACTCTAAGACCTTATGAAACTCTCCTCCTTTCCAATAAAAGCACTGATTAAGAAACAAAAGCGAGCCGGGCGAGGTGGCGCACACCTGTAATCCCAGCAGCTCAGGAGGCTGAGGCAGGAGGATTGTAGGTTCAAAGCCAGCCTCAGCACAGCAAGGTGCTAAGCAACTCAGTGAGACCCTGTCTCTAAATAAAATACAAAATAGGGCTGGGGACGTGGCTCAGTGGCTGAGTGCCCCTGGGTTCAACCCCTGGTTCCAAAAAAAGAGAGAAAGAAACAAAAGCTGAATTGGTTTTGTAAGGAAATGAAATTGTCAAGTACTTCAAATCTATTTAATTTGCTTTTGAGAACGACAGTAAGTCACTGCTATGCTCCTTTTCTACGCATGATCCTCCATACATTAATCACTGCAGCTGGGTGGTTTCCGAGGGTTTGCATGCATTTATATCCTAGTTTACAGTCCCTGAGAAGCTGACATTGAGAAATGGATTCATAGACCAGCAGTTTATTTTGGATTTGGTCTCAGGAAGCACAGGTAGGGGAGTAGGGAGTGAAACAGGGAAGAGAGCCAGCACAGGGTGCATAGAGAGCCAGTCACCAATGGGCACCTGGGGTCCAGTTCTGCGGGGCTACCCTGGGATACAGGTTAGAATGCCTGAGGGAAAAAGGTTTGGGGGTGTTAAGACGCCAACTCCCATCAGTCATTCATTGAGGACTGATACCAAAATGGAGGGGGAAGCCAGGCCCTGTCCTCAGAGCTGCCAGGATTATGAGCCGATAGGTCCCCAGAGATAGAGAGATGAAAGGCTACACATGGAAGTTGAGTCAACATGTGTTGAAAGGAGTGATGGATGGGGCATCCACCAACATCTGCTATGTTGACAAAATCATTTTAATCACACATCATACTATAAAAATTCAGCATTCTCTCCCTACGAACGGAGAGTTATTCACTCACACAGTATATTAACTGCTATCATAATGATGGGCTCCTCTGTACATTGTAAAACCTGTCCAAGGAAGACAATTCTAAAGGATGAAATAAAAGTATTTTAAAAGTTACAGTGCACACCTGTGTTCATAGAAGACCTATTCACAATAGCCAAGTGTAGAATCACCCAAAGGTTTGTCAACAGGTAGAAGGATAAGCAAAGCATGGTATCTTATGTGATAGAGTATTATTCAATCTTAAAAAAGGAATCCGGTCACATGCTAGAGCATAGATGAATGTTAAGGACATTATGCTAAGAGAAATGTCAATCACAAAAAGGCAAATACTGTATGATTCCACTTATATGAAGTATCTAGAGCACTCGAATTCATAAAGACAGAAAGAATGGTGGTTGCCAGGGACTGGAGTGAGGCAGAAAACAAGGAGGAGTTGTTTAGTGGGTGTAGGGTTGCTTTTTTGCAAGACAAAAAAATTCTGGAGATTGCTTGTCAAGTACAGTAATGTACTTAACACAATGCAATTGTACACTTAAAAATAGCTAAGAGGATAAATTTTATGTTATACATTTTACCACAATTAAAATAAATATATTTTTATTTCAAGCTAAAAATAAGCTATAATATTTTTCCTGTGCCACAATGGATCCTACTTTGTACTAAGCAGTCACTGTGTGGCCCTGTTTTGGTGTGATGATTAAGAGATTCTGTACTAAGAGAATTCCCAGCTAGATGGTAAGGTTTCACTCTTCAGGAGTGAAAAACAGTCTAGTATCAATTTTCGTATATGCAAGGTCATGAATACCAGGACCAACGTGGAGGCAGAGATAGATTATTGAACAAAGCAGACCTAGTTTCTACCGTCAATGACCTCAGCATCTGGAGGGTAAAATAGACTCGATAGAAATAATTATAGACATACCTATTTACTTATAACTTCAGTGATTTGAGTGCTATAAATGTGTTACATAGGGGGACCTTGACCTGGGCTGCTAGGTGGAGGAATGCTTCCCTGGGTAAGAGATCCCTACACTGATTCATTAGGATAAGGAGGAGTTAGCCAGGCATCTGTCAGCAAAAAACAGCCAGGGAAAAGGTCCTGAGGCAGGAATGTGCTCAGTCCTTTCAATGATCTGAGGCAGTCTGGTGTGTGTGTGTGTGTGTGTGTGTGTGTGTGTGTAGAAGAGAGAAACATATCTAGGAAGAAAATGGCATGAGATGACACTGGAGTAGAAAAAAAAAAACAATCATTCGTGTAGGCAGTGTGAGTCGTAAGAATTTGCAACTTCATCTTAAAATCAAAAGGAAGTTTTACGTGGGTTCAAAGGAAATGGGAGATAAGATGCCTGGATTTGGACTTTTTCAAAGATCTCTGTGATGGAGATTTATTGGGGGGTGGGCAAGAATGGAAATAGGGAGAAAATACAGGGGAGAAAGTGCATTTGCAAAAGAACTGTTATAGCTTAAAAAAGAGAGAAAAACGTAGTTAAAATACCCTGAATTTAGGAGACACTAAATATTTCCCTTTTCCTTTCTTGGGGGCAAAGACTCAGAAGCACTTAAGACGATATCTACAACACAGATATCTCTAAAAAGAGCAAATGAAAACACTGTCCAAAGGCACAGGCCTCATTAGGCACCTGGTAAGACCAAGCACTAGGGTCCTGAAAGGGGTCTTGTCAGTGGGAAGCACAGAGGCGGAATCATCCGAGAGACCTACACCTCCCGGCACCATCAGCAGGAACTCAGACCTGAGTGCTCTGAATAGCATTCATGATGCTTAATCAGAAAGTACACGGTACAGACCCAGAAATTAATTGGATGCCTGGATTTTTCACATATCATGGAGAGTTAGACATTACAAAGATTTTGACAGGAATATATTTAGCAACAGTATCAGTGATGTTCAGTCCCAAGCAGAGACCCATATCTACTTTGGGGCTCATTATATCCTAAGTGACAACGGGTGCTTAATAAATCACTTTTGATTAGTATGATCAACCAAGTTGCTCAGAGTGTCTTTAATAGCTAATGAGGAATAGGACTAGAGATGAGGTTTTTCTAAATAGGAAATCAAATCAGGATTCTTGTGACCCACTGTGCATTTATTTATTTAATCATCTTCACTTAATTCACTCTTTTAAGTTAATAGATCATTTTTAAAGTTAACTGTATGTTACCACCGTAACTGAAAATCTCACTTTTCATATAAATAGGACCATCATTAAAAATAGACACAATCCATACCTCTGATCCTGCATGCGCTGTTCATGGTAGGCTCAGCATGCCCTGAGATGTTTGGACCTGGATGTGCTAATAGCAAAAGATCTTGGAAGGAATAGAGAGAGACACCAGTTCACACAGGTGTGACATGGGAAGTATGTGGCATGTGATAATACAGGGTAAATATGACATGGGATCCGCCCACATATGTTGATATAGAGAAAGAATGGAGAAAGAAAAGGAGATCTAGCAAATGAAAACCAAGTATTGACTGAACCTGAAGAAAAAAGCTCTATGGTATTTGGAAAAGACACAAATGTATTTATGCTCAGGTGTGGAGGTTTCTTAGATCTTGCAGCTCCAGAGACCACCAGCTAAAAGTCTTCTGGACCCAGCTGGTGGGGCAAGAACCAAGACTCATTTGTCTTTGGGCCTGGAATGGGTAAAACCTCAGACTGTGTCCTGTGGCCTTTCCTCCAGAGGCAAACATGTACAGACATGCCTGAAGGTGGGTTTTTGTGAGGGTAAAACTTACCGGCCACCTTATACATTGCTAAGTGAGAATGTCCAGGGCAGCAATCCCCTTGGGGAAGGGTTTGGCAACTTCTTACCAAATCAAACACACACTTAACATACGACCAGAAATCCCATGCTCAAGGATGTGCCTGGGAGAAATGAAAACCTATGCTCATTAAAACATATACAAGGCAGCTTCATGCATATTAGCAAAAACTGGAAGTCATTCATATGCCCTTCAATAAGTACATGGGTAAATAAAATTATGATATATGTATACCATGGAGTATTATTCCACAACGAAAGGAAAACACTGCTAATAAATACAAGAAATTAGGCAAATCCCAAGACTTCATGTTAGTTAAAAGCCATCACAGAAGAGTACCTACCTGCTTTCTTCCATTCACGGGGAGTTCTAAAACAGACAGAATTAAGATTCAGTGATAGAGATCAGAGCAGCAGTTGCCTGAGACAGGTGGAGGTGGACTAGTAGAGGCTGGTCGTATGTAGCCAATGAACTTTTCAAGGTGATGAAAATGTTCTGTATCTTGATAGATGTGAGGTTTGCACAGGGGTATAGACTTCCACAGTGCATCAAGTTGCACACTTAAAATCACATTGTTTACTGTACATAAATTATACCTAAAGAAAAATTGCAATTCGAAAAAATCCTATTTAGAACCAATTTAGAAAGCGGTCACTGCTAAAGATGCCCTGGGAATGTGGGAGGAATGAGTGACCTCTGCTCATGTTGCAGGACACTTAAGCTTTTCAACTTGCCCACCTACCTCCCCAGGTTATCGGAAGCATAAAAGAGATCATAGAAGTCCAGGCGCTGGGAAACTCCTGTCACTCTACCGGCTGCAAGGGTGTTATTGTTTAACAAGGTTACCAGATTCTTAGAAAGGCATCATCCTTCTTTTTTTATATTTGCATTTTTAATATAGAAGCAACGCTTGTTCAACTTGAAAAGATTCAAACATTACCGAAGTATAGATGAAATAAAAACTGTAATTTCCCTTCTCTCTCCTCTCCTTTTTCCTCCTCTATAAATCCCACTCACTTTCCAATTTTGGTGATGTGGCAATTCTATGTGAATCCTTCCAGATTTTTTTCTTCCAAAACTGGAATGATACAGTACATCTTATCATGCAACCTGTTCCTTTATTTAACAACATATTTCTCTCCCACAGTATGGACACACTGTAATTTATTTAACCAAGCCTCTGATGATTGACATCTTGGTTTTCCCCCAAATTTTTGCTATTATAACCGTAGGATGAATACATTTTCTTGAATATAGATCTCTGAATCCGTATGTGAACATATTCCTTTAGAATAAATTCCTAGAAGTGAAATATCTGGGCCAAGGAGTACATGAAATTTTAATTTTGATATACCTTAAAATATTATTCCCTGGATAATTCATAGTCTTCCCAGGAGCATCTTTCTCATTTTGATCTCAAAAAGAGGGAAAATAAAGTAGAAAGAATGTCGCAATATCAGAGTGTCCAGCACCCTTGAAAAGCGGATTTGGAGCTGAGGCCAAAATGTCCCTGATTTCACTGCTGACTTCAGATTTCCATTGTGAGGAAATAAAACACATTGTTCCAAAGGAAAAAAAAAAATCCCTTGAGCAATGAGATTAATGAGAGTTGAGAGGCTATGGCTTGAACATTTTCTGGTTAATAGATTTAGGGATAGAAACAGTGTCGTGTCAATTGCCGTAATTAATCAGAAATGAAGATGAATTGAAGAGGGCCTTCCTCGCCAGCAGAGCCCCGACTTAAATGCTGAGTAATGAGCTGCTAGTGAGGGCCAGAGGCAAGAGCTAGACTGGGAAAAGGATCCAGCTCCCACTCTCCAAATGTGGGCTGGTTCTCAGAAAGACAGTCACCCCATCCCACTGAGGCACAGAGAAGAGCCCCCCCCCCCCCACCTATATTATAACACTTCCCACCAGCACTCACTGAAGCATCCCCTCCCACTCTGCTTTTCAAGGGTGTGGGACCATCTTTGAATATTGTGACATCCTTTCCATTTTATTTGCCCTCTCTCTGAGATCAAAATGCTCCTGCGAAGACTACAAATTACCCACAAAATAATTTGGTAAGGTTTGCAGTTAAACTCCTTCCGAACCTGAGAGAATATGACCCCAAAAGGAAACTCAGCATTTCTGTCCCTGTGATGAGATGCCCAGAGAGCAAAAAACTCCAAGGCAGCACTTTAACATCTTGCTGACCAAGTCGGAGAGAATCTGTGACCCACCCATCATCAGTTTAGTCAGTTTGGGGCTGGAGATGTAGCTTAGTGGTATAGTGCTCACCTGGCATGCACAAGGCCTAGGTTCAATCCTCAGCATCAAAAAGAAAAAAAAATGTCAATTGTTTAAAAATAGCTCCTTAGAATAAACAAAAGATTTAACAGAAAAAGCAATGCACTCTGAAATTATGACTGAATATCATCCATAATTCTCTACCAAGATAAAAAGCACCTTTTATTCATTATCACCTAACATTTGTCTCTCAGCCAGTTGCTATGTTTAATTCACTTTTTATTTACATAAAGTAAAATTTTCTCTTTCAGCATACCATTTTGTGAGTTTTGATACATAAGATCATGTAAACACCTCCATGATCCAAAAACAGAACATTGCCAGCCCCTAAAAAATTCCTTCATGCCGCCATTTGTAGTCAACCCTTCCCCAAGCCCCACCCTCTGGCCCTGGCAACCGCGGACCTGCTTTCTAGTCTATATTTTGTCTCTTTAAACTATTGTATAAAGGGAATCATATTCTTGATAGCCTTTGGCTTTTTGTTCTTATTTGCTGGGGCGGGGGATGTAGCTGAGAATTTAACCCAGGTACTTATATAGCTCTCCCACTGAGCTATACCACAAGCCCCTAGAAGGCATTTTTAATTTTTTTTTATTTTTTAATTTGTTCTAATTAGTTATACATGACAGTAAACTGCATCTTGATACACTATACACAAATGGAGCATAACTTCTCATTCCTCTGGCTATACATGTTGCAGAGTCACACCAGTAGTTAACCATACATGTATATAGGGTAATAATGTCCATCTCATTCCACCATCCTACCCATCCCCACACACCTTCCCCTCCCCTTACTCCCCTCTGCCCAATACAAAGTTCCTTCATTCTTCCCTACCACTCCCCATTATGGATCAGAATCCGTTTATCAGAGAAAATATTTGGCCTTTGGTTTTTGGGTTTGGTTTATTTCACTTATCATAACCTCCAGTTTCATTCATTTACCTGAAAATCCCATAATTTCATTCTTCTTTAAGGCTGAGTGATATTCCATTGTGTATATGTACCACATTTTCTTTATCCATTCATCTGTTGAAGGCCTTCTAGATTGGTTCCATAGTTTAGCTATTGTGAATTGAGCTGCTACAAACATGGATGTGGCTACATTACTGTAGTATGCTGATTTTAAAAGCTTTGAGTATAAACTGAGGAGTGGGATACCTGGGTCAAATGGTGGGTCCATTCAAAGTTTTCTGAGGAATCTCTGCACTGCTTTCCATAATGGTTGCACCAATCTGCAGTCCCACCAGCAATGTATGAGTGCACCTTTTTCCCTACATTCTCTCCAACCTTATTATTGCTTGTAGTCTAATAATTGCCATCCTGAGGCATTTATTAAGTGAGAGGGAATCTTAGAGTAGTTTTGATTTGCATTTCTCTCACTGATAGAGATGATGAAAATTTTTTCATATGTTTGCTCATCAATTGTATTTCTTCTCTTGTGAAGTGTCTGTTCAGTTCCTTAACCCATTTATTGATTGGGTTATTTGTTTTTCAGTGTTTTTTGAGTTCTTTATATATACTAAAGATTAGTGCTCTGAGGTGTCTCTGGTAAAGATTTTCTCCCAATCTGTAGGCTCTCTCTTCATATTATTGATTGTTTCCTTTGCTGAGAAAAAGACTTTTAGTTTGAATCCATCCCATTTATTGATTCTTGATTTTACTTCTTGTGGTTTAGGAGTCTTGTTAAGGAAGTCTGGTCCTAAGCTGACGTGATGAAGATTTGAGCCTACTTTTTCTTCTATTAGGTGCAGGGTCTCTGGCCTAATTCCTAGGTCCTTGATCCACACTGAGTTGAGTTTTGTGCAGGGTGAGAGATAGGAGTTTAATTTCATTTTACTTTATACAAATTTCCAGTTTTCCCAGCACCATTTGTTGAATAGCCTACCTTTTCTCCAATGTATGTTTTTGGCCCCTTTGTCTAGTATGAGATAATCATATTTATGTGGACTCACCTCTGTGCCTTCTGTTCTATACCATTGGTCTACATGTCTATTTTGGTGTCAATACCATGCTGTTTTTGTTACTATAGCTCTGTAGTATAGTTGAAGGTCTGGTGTTGCGATGCCTCCTTCTTCACTCTTTTTGCTAGGGATTGCTTTGGCTATTCTGGGTCTCTTATTTTTCCAAATTAATTTTATGATTGATTTTTCTAGTTCTATGAAGAATGTCATTAGTATGGGAATTGCATTGAAACTGTGTAATTTTTGGTAGTATGGCCATTTTGACAATATTGATATTGCCTACACAGAAGCATGGGAGATTTTTCCATTCTCTAAGGTCTTTTTCAGTTTCTTTCTTTAGTGCTCTGTAGTTTCCATTGTAAAAGTCTTTCACCTTTTTTGTTAGATTGATTCCCAAGTATTTTTTTAGGCTATTGTGAATGAGGTAGTTTTCCTGATTTCTCTTGCAGTGGATTCATCCCTGATATATAGAAACGCATTTGCTTTATGGGTATTGATTTTATATCCTGATACTTTGCTGAATTCATTTATTAGTTTTAGAAGTTTTCTGGTGGAAATTTTTAGGACTTCTAAATACAGAATCATGTCATCGGCAAACAGTGATAGTTTGAGTTCTTTTTTTCCTATTCATATTCCTGTAATTTCTTTCATCTGTCTAATTGCTCTGGCTAGAGCTTCAAGGATAATGTTGAATAGAAGTGGTGAAAGAGGGCATCCCTGTCTTGCTCCAGTTTTGAGAGGGAGTGATTTCAATTTTTCTCCATTCAGAATGATGTTGTCCTTGGGCTTAGCATACCTTTTACAATGTTGAGGTATGTTCCTACTATCCCTAGTTTTTCTAGTGTTTTGAACATAAAGAGGTTCTGTATTTTGTCAAATGCTTTTTATGAATCTATTGAGATAATCATATAATTCTTGTCTCTAAGTCTATTGATGTGTTGAATTACATTTATTGATTTCCCTATGTTGAACCAACCTTGCATCCCTGGGATAAATCCCACTTGATCTTTTTGACATGTTTTTGTATGCAATTTACCAGAATTTTACTGAGAATTTTTGCATCTATGTTCATCAGGGATATTGGTCTGTAGTTTTCTTTCCTTGATGTGTCTTTGTCTAGTTTGGTATCAGGGTGACACTAGCTTCATAGAATGAGTTTGGAAGGGTTCCATACTTTTGTACTTCATGGAATACTTTGAGGAGTATTGGTGTTAATTCTTCTTTGAAGGTCTTGTAGAACTCAGATGAGAATCTGTATGGTCCTAGGCTTTGCTTGGTTGATGGCATCTTCTATTTCATTGCTTGAAATTGATCTGCTGAAATTGTGTATGTCCTCCTGATTCAGTTTGGGTATATCATATGTCACCAGAAATTTGTCAATGCCTAGAAAGCCTTTTGAGTCTAGCTTTTTTCATGCATTTATGATTCATCCATGTGGTTATGCATATCCACTTGTTCCTTTTTATTGCCATATAATATTCCATCATATAATGCATCACAGTTTACCATTCTGCACTTGTGAGGGACATTTGAGTGACTTCCAGTTTGAGCAATTAGAAATCAAATCTCCATATACACTACCACCCAGGTTTTTGTGTGGAATTAAGATTTCCTGTGTCTTAGAATCACTGAGTCATATGATAAACCAATGCTATTTATTCTCTAGAAACTGTAACTGTCCTCAGAGGCATGCAACCTAAAAAGTTCAGTTGCTCCTGGGGTTGATAAAGTTCTCTGAATGTTGTTCTTGTTTATGCAGCATTGGTCTAGGAGAGATCAAACTATGGACTGGCCTTGTCTGGCCATCCATCCTGGCTCTGTCTCCAGGATCAGATAAGGAGCTCAAGCTACGTACTGATGCCTTCAGCACCATGAGTCTGGAAAATCACTTGTCTATTTTTATTTTAGTTCTTGTGTTAAGCTAAATGAAGACAGTTCACTTCCTTTTATTTTCCTATCAATTTTTGTATATTAAAATTTTCATGAAGATTTCTAAGTAAATAGATCTTGAGATTTTCCTAACCAAATGAAAAACTTTAAATGAAATTCTGATTATGTTTCCATATGAATTTTTTTTGAAAATATGTGCAGCTCACTAATTCAAACACTAAATGTGCATTGATCATGTAGGATTGTTCCCAAAGAAAGCTTTTTTAAAAAGTTAAAATTATCATAATTATGCAATCCTTATTTTACTTTAAGTCATAGACATAATTTTTTGTGATTTATCTTCAAACAGAATATTTTAAAATTTTTTCTTCTGTCCTATCACAACTGAACACAGCTGAGTTAAATCCAATGTATATTTGATTGGGGCTACAGATTTGCTATTTGCAGCACACCTAATGATTTCTATCTTGTTTCAACTTTATCGCATTTATAATACCTCTATTTTTATCTCTAGAGTCAGCTTATTTCATCTTCCCATTTTCCACTTATTTTTCTAAAATAATAACAGCAAAATGCAATTAAAATATGCAAATAATGCTGCTTACAGCACTGCTGTAGCTAAATGTGATATAAATAAGAGTGGTATGATACTAATATATTAGGAAAAAGAAGGAGTTTGGGAGATATCTACATTTAATATATACAAGTGCAAGTAATGAAAAGTTAAGGGTCAAAGGTTAATGCTTCCAAGAGATTAACAGTTTGGAACCTCCTGGAAGCATGCTTATGCTATTCTGCCCAATTCCAAAAATGATCATATTTCAGTAGTTTGGTTAATACAAAGAACAGGAGCAAGCTCTTCCTGACAGTTCCCATAACATCGAATGACACTGACCTCCAAAAAAATAAATAACAGACCATTCCTATATTGGTTTATTCACTATGCTTACATAGTGATATCAAATAAAAGTCCCAGTCCACATCCTTGAACCACTTAGAGCGATCTGGCCAGTGGGGAAAGTGAGGCTGTTATCAGGGAGGAACATCAATCCACAGCAGAGTGTCAATGTGGGAGGGCTTTTCCTGAATCAGAGGATGTCTGGGCTCACCTCAGGTCAGCCACATGAAGGCAGAAGAGAATTCCAGACAGATGGGAGGAGAGGCACGCACAGAAATGCTGCAGGGAAAGGAAAAGGATGAGGCCAGAGCCCACAGGCTGGATTCCTGGGACTGCTCGGTGAACTTTCCACAAAGCAAGTGGCTTGAAACAGAACTTCACTCTCTCGAAATCCTAGAGGCAAAAAGTATATGAAAAAGTGCTCATCATCTCTAATAATTAGAGATATGCAAATTAAAACCACCCCTAAGATTTCATCTAACTCCAATTACAATGGCTATTATCAGGAACACAAGCAATTGTAAGTGTTGGCGTGGATGTGGGGGAAAAGGTACACTCACACATTGCTGGTGGAGTTGCAAATTGGTGCAGCCACTCTGGAAAGCAGTATGGAGATTCCTCAAAAAACTTGGAATGGACCCACCATTTGACCCAGCTATCACACTCCTGGATTTATACCCAAAGGACTTAAAATCAGCAAACTACAGTGATGCAACCACATCAATGTCCATAGCTGCTCAATTCACAATAGCTAGATTGTGGAACCAACCTAGATGCCCTTCAATTGATGAATGGATAAAGAAACTGTGGTGTATATACACAATGGAATATTACTCAGCCATAAAGAAGAATAAAATTATGGCATTTGCAGATAAATGGATGGAGTTGGAGAATATCTGCTAAGTGAAATAAGCCAAGCCCAAAAAACCAAAGGCCGAATGTTTTCTCTGATAAGTGTATGATGATACATAATGGCTGGGGAGGTGTTGCAGTGGCAAACAAGAGAAGAAATGAGGAACTTTGGATGGCGTAGAGGAAAATGGGACTGGAGGGGGTGGGAGAAGGAAAGATAGTAGACTGAGAGAGACAGTATTACCCTATGTATATGCATGATTACATGAATGGTGTGAATCTACATTATGTACAACCATAGAAATGAAAAGTACCCATTTGTGTACAAAAAAAAAAATTTAAGTCCAGATTCAAGGTGTCAGTGGGGTTGGTCCTTCTGAAGCCTCTAAGAGAGAATCAGATTCCTGCTTCTCCAAGGTTTCCAGCAGTTTCTGGCAACTCTTGGTATTTCTTGGCTTCTAAACTGACCACTCCAATCAAAGACCCAGTCTACATCTGTGTTCTCCTCTCCATTTGTCTCTGTGACTCTGTCTCTCACATGGTTTTCATACGAGACTACCAATCATTAGATTTAGGACCCACACTGACCCAGTAAGATCTCATCTTAACTTTACATCTACAAAGATATTGTTTCCAAATAAGATCACATTTCCTTGAGTGGACAGGTGAAGTTGAGCTTCCATGCCAGAGCTAAGACTTCTACATATCTTCTTGGTAAACTGCTGCCTACCTATTGTTTGGGGGTTTTTTGTTTTGTTTTGTTTTCTAATCTTTTTTCTTTTCTGTAAATAAGATTTTATTGGAACAGAGTAATACCCACTTACATACCATTGATGACTCCTTTCCCATTATAAAGCTAGATGTGAGTCATTGTGACAGGGACAATAAGACCCACAAAGCCTAAATAAATCTACCATCTGGACATTTTCCCAAATTCAGCAAGCTGGTGGTAGTGAAGACCATGAACATGGCCTTGGGCATGAAACTCAGAAGTGAGAACTCAACACTAAAAGCTCTGGGGAATGTAGTCCAGTGTTGAGACAAAGTGCAAAGTGGATGGAGAAGTCCTCCAAAAGAAAAAGAAAAAAAATTGAGTAGACATGGGTCCCTTGCAGGCCCCAATGAGATGCCCTGATAACTAGAGAATAAGAGAAGTCAAAGGGGGAGAGCGAGCCACTGGCCTTTGCGGCTTTGACAGGGTCACCATTCTGGGTTATAAGAAGGCCAAAGAGGATGCCAAGAGGGACTTGAGTGGGAGTTGGTGGGTTGAGGGGAGTCATGGAAGGAGAAGGCAAGGCAGGTCATAGGAGCTCTCCTTTGGTTCTTTCAAACACCAAGAATGTGGGTGGTAGCATGGATACCAAGGAGCACCATGAGTCATAAGGTGTCAACCGGAAAAGGTCTAAAGCAGAGGGTTTCCCAAGGGACCAGGGTACATAACCACCTGCTGCGACCCCCTTGCACAAAGGGATTGTGTGATGCGTGTGGATACTGGTGTTCTGTCTTGTAGCACCTTAACGAGGTGTGTGCGCAGCCCCCGACAGAGGCTGTAATCGCTTTTCCATAGTTTATGAATTATGAAGTTGGATTCCCATCGGAGAGGCTGCCAAAGTTTTTTGGCTTCAAAACCAATTAAAATGATGAATAGCTATGAAAGGAACTAGAAGTGCATTTAATCTTTCTCCAAAACAGTTGGGGATCAGTTTTTGGGGTTTGGTTTGGGTTTGGGATTTTGGTCACATTTTACATTAGAAGAGAACAACATACAAGCAGTCTCATTCAAAAAGGAAAAACTCAAACAATTTCTTCATGAAAGGAACTGGTCCACTGAGCATTTATTTTTCAGCTATAAACACTGAGATATTTTCAATGTCCCTCATGTTTCCTTTCTTTTCATCTCCCAAGGTCATGATCTTCTATGTTCATCTTCTCCTCTTAGCACAGTTATCTGAAGAGTCACCAAAGCAGAGTTGAACTGTTTGAAGCCAAAAGAAACAAGCAAAAAGATAGCTTACAAGTTTTTTAGCTTGGTTTATTGCAGGTGTGAAAGTGGATGGAAACCCAAAGTTCTGAGTTTCCTTCCTCCTGTTGTTAGCTCCAGGCTTAGGGCCATCTAATGTCTTTTAGGCCTTGGTAATCCCACTCGGGGCTGACAGTGCTGGGCTATGCAAGGTTCTTGTAGTCTCATAATTTTTTTTATACCCCTTTGCCACCAGAATGCTTTGTAAATATCACGTAGCACAGAAAGAAGAGAGTGCATTTCTGAGAAAGATCTCATTTCTAGTACTCTCTCAACCACTTCAAGATGAAAAACTTGGAGCAAATCCCACAACCTCATGAGACTCTGTTTTCTCATCTGTCACTTGGGAGTTAAAATCCTCAATTCTCAAAACTGCTCTGAGGTTCAAATGAGATTAATTTGTGCTGAATTTACACAAAGGTAATTTACATATAAAGCATGTGTGTAGATCCTAGCAGATATCTGTATGGTATATTTATTATCCACATAATTGTGCTTTGACAGAGGGAAAAATACTCTGTAAGATGTGTTTAAGATAAAATCTCCAATAAATGATATTTGGACAGAACAACCCCTTCGATGAGGTGACTCAGCTATCAATGAACTCATCTTTGCTATTTTTAGGGATGAAAAAGGAAAGGCAGGTGATACTGAAGTTGTGTAATCAGTCTGGGGGTGGGAGAGGCAGGGATAAATTAGTGTCTCCATCTCCAGGACATCTGGGCTCAAAGGTAGTGGCCTTGACCTTACCTGCCCTTCAAAGGCAGCAGAACACCCACAGAGGGGACCAGGCTTGAAACAACCTTGAGTATGTCTACAGCATCGGAGGACACCTAGTCAAAAGGAGGGGAACACAAATTAACTTGTACCTCATCACCTTGACAACACAAATTTAGACCCTGGCTGCTACATTATCTTCTGATTCCCTTTCCAGAGCCGTGTCTCCGCTCTCCCTGCGCTGATTTACACGGTTGCTATTACACAGCTTTGACAGCAGACTTGGTCTTTGTGGAACTGTAAGAATCAGGCTTGAATTGCCTTTTGAGCCAGCTCCTCCCAGCCCCTTCCACCTTCCACCACGCAAGTTCCATAACAGAGACTATTCTTAAGCCCAACCAGGGGCTGACCTCCTTCTGTCCTGAGTCCCAGAGGAAATCCCTGCAGACACCCTGAGAGATCGCTCACCCTACCTTCTTATTTAGTTATCAAGGCTCAATTCCACTGCCTTTCTAAAACCCACATCCCTTCTTTTCTTTCGACCTCAAATTATCCAGGGCTTCTGCATCACCCTCTTATGAGATAGGTAATGAAGTGACAGTGGCTCACAGCACTGCTCCAAGTTGCTTTTTTTTTTTTTTCCTTAAGAAATAAATTTAATTCAAGGTAGTTTGGGAATGTAAGGTATGTAATGCCTTCATGAAAGTTAAAAGAATCCAGTTACAAAAGAAGCACTGTGTAAAAGTCTCTTTGATATCGCTCACTCAAGGTCAAGTTTGCCATCCTGGGCGGCACAGATAGACCTCTGCAATGAAGGAAACTGGAGAAATCCAGCAGAGCTAGCACAAGGCTGGGAGAATGGACCAGCACTGGGGCAGTCACCTAAGTGGAATAGGTCATGAGCTTGGATCTGCTTCAGTCGGATCTATAGATCCTCAAAGAGGTCAAGTTTGGACGATAAGGCCAAGCAATGACTGTTCGCGGAATCACAGCATGCTTGTGGATACCTGTGTGCCCTTTCATTTTTACCAAGTCCAAATTACAGCTCACAATAGTGTTCACTTTAGTTTGCCCATATCATTTATTAGAGTCCAAAGAACATGTCCCTTCTTTTTCAGGAAAAAGAAAGGATTGGGGTGTGGGGAGAGAAATCGTTCATTGATATACAAACACTTTCTAAACAGAATGTTTTAACTCCGATTGTTGCTAATGCAGCTTGGCATTTCATCTGTCTATAATTGAATGTATTTTTAAAGTTTTGACAGAGAATTTAAGCAGCAGGAGGCAAAAATAATTCAGACCTTAATATTCATCAAAATTTATTTAATAGCAAGAAACCCTTCACTCTGAACTTTTACTCTTGTTTCTTGCAGAATTAATCTCAACAGCCCTTTCCTGCCAAAAGCAAGTAAATTCAATATTATACATAGTAATCATGCACTTTATCTTGCTTTTTGTTTTGTTTTGCTTGTTTGAGTTCATCAGACCTCTCCTTCAGAACCAAAGGAGTCTTTGGGGATGGCTCTGTTTTCAGAACTAACCTAATTTCATAGAAAGAACTTCAGTAGGAAAAATGGCAAGAAGTTCTTCATGCTTCCAAAATGTGGTCTTTCAGTACTTATTATCAGAGATTGCATTCTTTAGCTTTTCCAATGCCCGTTCTCTCCTGTGAAAGCAAATAATATTGGGAAGGGCAATGGAACAAATTCATTCATGCTGGGATATGGATGGCTTATCAAGTTCAATTTCTTCCTTTCAAAGAGTCTAGGTAGATGTGGGAGAAGAGAAAATGAGAGAAGAGGATGATAGCAGGGAGATTATGGAAGCATACAAAGGAAGTGGGTAGGCCGAAGGCAAACCTGGCACCAATTGGACAAATTAAAGGGAAAGGCCTTAGTGACCCTGTTAAAACGCAGGTTCAGTCCATCTGGAATGGAGCTGAGATTCTGAACTTCTAACAAGTTCCAGGTAATATCAGTGTTACTGGCCCACAGGCCACACTTTAAGCAATCAATTGTGTTATTAACAAATAATTTGTGCTATTAACAAGTGTTAGCTTAATAGTCCTCAACCTTGGATTACATCAGAATCCCTTGAGCCAGTCTTGATGGCCCAGTGACTCAGTGACTCAGGCGTGGTAGCACATACACCCGTAATCACAGAGGCTCAGGAGGCTAAGGCAGGAGGATTTGAGTTCAAAACCAGCCTCAGCAACTTATCAAGACCCTGTCTCAAAATGAAAAATAAAAAAGGGGGTCTGAGGGCGTATCTTAGTGGTTAAGCACCCCTGGGTTCAATCCGTGCTAAAAAAAAAAAAAAAAAAATCATTTGAACAGGTTTTGTTGATGTGTTTTAAATTACTAATGCCCAATCCCTAGTCAATTAAATCAGAATTCAAGGGGCTGCTCAAGTGTTTGTACTTCCAAAAGCTCTCCAGGTAATTCTCTTATGCAGCCTGAGCTAGGAACCACTGTTAGCTGATAAAGACTCCATTAAAAATTCTGCATCTAAGGTATTAGCTCATGAGGACGTTCTCCTCTGCTATAGTGACTTGCTATTGTGCAATGACTGGCAAATAATAATCAATAAATGTTTGTTCAGTGAAAATGAATAGATAATTAACAATTGGCTAAATGCATGAAAGAAGGGAGACCTTTAAAGACCTACTTCTGCAGAATGAAAAGGACTGAAGCCATAATATCAAAATGATGTGAGTCAGGATTGTTATTTGGGGACCGAAAGTCTTTATCATTACTTTTCCAAATCTCCCATATAAAGACTTAATTCTTGGGCCACTTTTAAAGCAGATTCCACTGATAACTATAGAAGTCAAAGTCATAAATTTTACCATTATGTTCTTCCAGGGTTTCACAAATATTCATCAGTCACAACACACCTTCGCAATTTTTGTGACTGGTAGTATTATTTACCTAGTATGTTTTCTTAAAATGACTCACTTTTTAAACATTATATACATGTATTTTAAAGGGAAACTATAAATCACTATTCCAAACAGAAAAACAACTAATATCCCTTGACATAAGTGGAATTGACTGTCAAAGTAAAATACCATGAAAGCAATTGAAGCTCAATATTTCTGTCCACTAATGTGTGCCTCTGTCAGAGGAGAAGAAGGATTAACCAGAATAGGGAGGTGTTAAATCCATGGGAGCACTTAACAGAGACTTTGTCACCTTCATAATAGGAATGATGAAGGTGTATTTTGAAAGAAGACACAGTCCTGCCCTACAATGCCAAGTTATTTAAGGTGGGGAACAAGCACCACAGATAAGCATCTATGTCAGTTTTCCATTACTGTAACAAAGTACCTGGTAGAATCAACTTAAAAACAGGAAAGGTCTATTTTGATTCACAATTTAGGAGATTTGTCTACAGTTGGTTAACCCCATTGCTTTTGGGCCTATGGGAGGCAGCACACCTTGGTGGGGAATATGTGGTGGAACAGAGCTCACTTCATGGCCCACAAGTGAAAGACAAAGAGGAAGAAACCAGGGCCCCCCCTGCAACCTAAAAACTCCCATAAGGCTCCACCTGCTAAAGGTTCCACCTCCTCCCAATAGCACCATGAGCTGAGGACCAAGCCATTAGCACATGGGCCTCTGGCAGAGATTCCTGATCCAAACTAATGCAGCATCTCATGAAATTCCAATTTCAGCCAATGAGTTTCAAGTCATACTCAGAAACCTGAGGACTGCCACATAGTACTAAAGAGGTTCCAGGTAAAAGAAACAAAAGAAGGAATTATTTCCAAGATTTCAGTTTCCAAAGAATCCAGTTGTCAAAGTTATTTGTCCCATTTAGACTAGAATTTTTAGTTTTAAAAAATCCTGCTTCTGCCAGGAACAGCATAATCAGCAGAGAACAAAGAAACAGGTTGAGCACTGTTGTAAGAAGCAGTAGGATTAACTTTCTCATTGGAGACCTGGTTGCTGGTTTAGGCCTCAAAGGCAACAGATCAACTTTGGAAAAGAGAATTCACTGAATGAAACCATGCTGTTAAAAAAAATGAATAAACCATACAAAGTAAGATTGTGCTTCCCTGACCCTTTAGTGAAGCATGTCTCAGTATGGGGGTTTAAATTATTAGCTCAATTTACATACTTGGATTTAAACAGAATGATCTATTTATGCTCTGAGGAGTCAATGCTCTCAGTTATTCTCTTAATTTGGTAGGTATTTATTTTTCTCTTTTGAATAGTGCACGCAGTTGATTGTAGGGCGTATGATTTGAATGCAGACTAGGCATAAAAGCACTCTACGACCCAGCTATATCTCTTTAAAGAATTAAAGTCACCACTGAGCAATCTAGGCATACCCATGTTTACGGCAGCACAATTCACAACAGCCAAACTATGGAACCAGCCTAGGTATCCATCATGGATAAAATGTGGAGTTTTATTCAGTCACAAAGAAAGAGGAAATTATGTCTTCTGCAGGAAAATGAATGAAACTTGAGAACATTATGTTTAGCAAAATAAGCCAAACTCAGAAGGTCAAAGATCATATGATTTCTGTCATATGTGAAATCTACAGAGACAAAAGGAAAAGAAAGGCAGTGGCATGAGGGAGCTGGTCTTATGAAAAGCGAAGGGACATCAGTAGAGAAGAGGAAAGGGACCACAGGAGAGGAAAGAAAGGAGGGAAAGAGGAAATACTGGGAAATGATATAGGCCAAATTATATTGTCGTATTGTGTGCACGTAGGAATATGTAACAAGGAATCTCACCATTACGTACAACGGTAATGCACACATAAAAAAACATATGGAAAATAAAGATTGCATCATTAGTTAGGAGAGAGGCTCTGAAACCAGACTGCTCCTTCTAAATCTTGCTCTTTCCTTTATTATCTATGTGACCTTGAGCCAGCATTAAACCTCTCTGTGTCTCAATTTCCTTTCTCATAGAATGAGCGTGGTAATAAGAGTCCTACCCACATAAGGACATTATAAAGAGAAGCTAATGCACATAAAACATCTGAAAAAGTTTCTTGTGCAATATAAACATTCAGTATGTGCTACTTGTTGTTATCATCACATCCAAAAAGATTTACACTAACTTAAAGGTTATGTCTACCCCGGACTCCAGAACACTTTCTAGTGGCAAAGCTCTATAAAAAGGTCCCTGTGTTTCTTTGCAGAAATATTTTACGTATTTACCATCAAATATAACCTCCCTCCTATGTAAATGAGAACTCATTTTGCACTCGTTATACACACTGCCTTTTTTATTTAACAAATTTTCTTGGGAATGAGTTTATTGCAGGCCTTATGTCTTGTTCTGGGCCAGAGCTGCAGTTTCGCATCTTATGAATGCACTATAATTGATCACTCATCTCCAATGTTGGATATTTAGGTTGTTTCTAGTCTTTCACCATCATAATCATGGCTGTCATAAATATATTTAAACATACATCTTTCAAACATATAGAAATAGACCTTTAAGACAGATTCTTAGAGATGGGGTCACTAGGTCAAATAGTTCATTTTTACATTTTGATAGATATGGTCAAATTTCTCTTCAAAGAGATGACATCAACTTGCATGCCAACCATGTACCCAAGTACCTGTGTCCCTTTGTTCTGAAAGTAATATTTTAAGTACTTAAATCAACATGCAGAGCATAATCAAGTTTCTTGATCTGTTTAGATTGCCATAACAAAATGTCTGAGACTGAGAAATTCATAACAACAGAAATTTATTTCTCGTGGTTTTGAAAGTTGGAAGTCCACGATGATGGTACCGGTACATTCGTGTTGAATGAGGACCTGTTCCCCAGGGACAGTGCCTTCTTGTGTCCTTGCATGCTGGGAGGAACAAACAAGTCTCTCAGGCCTCTTTAATAGAGCACTAATCCCTTGATGAGAGCTCTACCTTCAAGATCCCAGTCACCAAAGACCCCCACCTCTGAATTACTAACACATTTAGGGATTAGATTTCAACATATGAATGTTGATGGGAAGCAAACATTCAGACCATAGCACCAAGAAAGGTAATTGTATGAAATCACAGTTGTCAAAAGATTAAAAACATACATTTGTGAACCGGCAACAAATGTCCTTCTTTATTAACATATTAAATACCAAAAATCTAGTGACAAGTAGGGGTGTGCTGAGAAGACATTTCAGCATATCTGCAACAATTCTAATGTGGTGTGAAAATACGTATTAGTGACAGGCTCATGGGTGCTGCTAATCATACTGTGGTTTGTACTCCAGCCATAAGTGGAAGAAATGTTCAATTTGAAGTGGCAGGTAATGAAAATGCAGCTTTTCCTCCCCTTTTTTGAAGCCTGTCTTGGCCCCAGCTCTATGAGATTAATTCTAAGAAGTGGCAGCTTCTCTTCAATATGTTATGTCGGCCCCAGGAATTCACACTTTGAGGGAGGATCTTAAAATTCATGCATGGGAATCAGTCTCACTCTAATACGGGCTCCATCACCTATCTAAAATAGCAAGACACACCAAGAAGACATAGACAGGCAAAGATTGCTGTTAGAAAGACTCCAAGGCTGCCTTGGCCATTGCTAAGAGAATTGCCCACTCCTTCTCTCAATATGTACCCCACAGGGTTTGGGGAGGTATCTAATAAAATCAGAGATCCAAAATTCCTTTGAAAAAATTAAAGGCACTCTTAATTTCGGTTACTGCATTAACCATTAGGAATTATTATTATTACTATCACCTCTTAGGTTTAGTGCTTAAAACATCTTACATATGAGCTGAAGTGGATGGCAATGGGGGCCAAAGGATGGAGTCATTCAGCCTTGGAAAGCATGAAAAGTCCAGTCACCCGGGAAATGGTTTGGGACATGATGACACTGTGTGTTGCACTATTAGGTCATATCATCCCTCTTATCTGGAGAGTGCTCCAATAACTAGAGAAGATGCTAGAATTTGCAGGAGCAAGAAGGAAGGATGAAAGGGGTGGAATCCACAACCAGAGAACACTGTGTCACTGGAACGATTAAGTCCTGTAGAAACTTTAGGTGTGCAGGAGAAAGATTTCAAACAAATTTCTGACTATGCATTTTTTAATTTTTCAAGTGTTGGAGAAATGTTAAATTTCATTAAGTTTTACAGCCAGACTTAATATAGACATAAATCCCTTTAATGGTGGTTTCAGTCAAAAGTGAGCTGAACATTATCGTTAAACCAGTGCATGTGGGAGAATTATTTCAGGAAAATCAAAATAGGCACAGTTGGGAACATTCAAGCATGACCATATTAGATGCAAGTGGGTGCAATCACAAAATTCTTTAGGCGCTAATGGACTGGGCTATTTTTTTGCTCAGTTTCCATACAGATGAGCTTTGTTCTGGGGCAATATGGTTGCAGTTTGAGAGTCTATCTAGGGAAGCTCATTTCTCTTTCATTAGTCCATGAGCACAGTGCAATTTCAGCTAATACTGTTACACAGCTCCTAGCTGGGTTATTTGGTTAAATGCCTTCAGGGAAAGTAGCAATCCTGAGAAAAGGGACAAATGTGATGTGGTTTCTTTTTATGAATTCTAATAGCTATGGAATTACATTGGCAATTAATCATGCCATGCTATACTCATGATCACAATCACCTATCCTATTGTTTGAAATATTATTTAAGTCTTGTATTAATTGGTGTTTCACAGAAGAAATTTTATCTCCCTGGTTCAACATCTTCAAGGTCTGGGCTTGTATATGACTCTAACTGCAAAGACCAATTTCTTGTAGCTCATAGACATGCTGGTGCACAGAGAGTGCATTAGTGCAAAATTGAAAGAGGTGAGTGAGTGAATTGCAAAATAGCACCCTCCCTCTGGGCAACCAAATTAGAAAAGGTGCTCTCTCGTAGGCAGACAAATGAGAAAAAAAATGACAGTCCCACTGGCCTGGCCAATTATTTTTTTTAAATCCCACCCCAAAGAACATGGCTTGTCAAGCCCTGTGCAGCCCCCAGCTGTTCCCCTTGGATAAGCACCCTTGTGGAAGTCATAGCTGCACGTGACATCCCTGATTCAGAAACTACTTCTCCAATTTTGTAGTCAGATCACAGAGTTTGTCCCTTGGTGCTCTAAAAATATCTGTTCAATCACATCCATGGAGGCCCATGTTAAGTGTATCAGCTTATTACAAGAGTCCAGTATTGTCAGAGTGTAAATGAAGCATAACCTTTTTAAAAATGAAAAATGGGGCTAGAGATGTAGCTCAGTGGTAATACAGCACTTGTGTGGCATGCATGAGGCCTTTGGTTCAATCACTGGCATTGGAAGAGAAAGAGAGATATGAATAAGGCCTTGTGCATCAGATACCAAACACATCCATCTCACCTGGGAAATTACCTCTTAATGACAGAGGGCTGCTTACTGCAAATACTTGCCACTCTGGGACACTCAAGGACAGGGATCTGACCTTGGGGACAAATGGGACATTGGTAGGTGGAAAGACAGAAGAGTTGGAGGGTTCGTGGTCCACAGGAGATGCCCTCAACCAGTGATGTGCAGTGGGGTAATAAAAACCATGGCGATGCTTGTTCCCCACCATGACCTCCATCAATGCCTCTCTAGACTGAGCCCATTTCTGGCTGTGGCAACTTGCCTGACAACTCACCTTTTATTGACATGAAATACCAGATGAGTAAGCTTTAAACACCTCTCAATGTAGTCTGACTAATTTATAGCAGATTCTTTACAACAGCCTCAACTCACCAAGACAGGACAGGACAGAAGGTATGTCCCATAAAATGAGACTGTCCAGGAAGCATGGTCTGGATGAGATGTTATAATTTAGGCTATCAGATGACATCCAGGGAACACAAGTGACCTCAGACATGGGTCAGACACTGACAAACTCTTCCCAACAGTAGGCCAGATAGTGGATATTTCAAGCTCTTGCAGACCTCTGCTCTACTATTAATCCTGCTGTTGTGTTGGGAAAACAGTCATAGGCAATTTGTAAGCAAATGGATGTGGCTGTGTTCCAATAAAACTTTACTTACAGAAAACAAGTGGTGGGTCATGTTTGACCCAGGGGGTCTATTTTGTGACTTGCTGAAAGTGATCGAAGGAAGAGAAAGGCACGAAAAAAGCAAGAGACAAGGGAGTGTCCACACTGAATCCATTCATACTTTGATTTTACCCTCACAGCAACCAAATAACAACAGTTGTATCATCTGCATTTTTAAAATAAGGAAATCTACGGTTTCCAAAAAATAAAAATAAAAAAAAATTTTTAAGGCCAAAACCAGATCTATCGGAATTTAATGCTGCTTCTTTTTCTCCTCCAACAAGCTGGTAGTTGCAGACACACATATCCTGTGCAGTCCAGCAAGGGGGGCTCACTGGTCCCAAAGGCATAGATTCCAGATTTTAAGATAAAGATGGCAGTTTCAGAGCCAGATTGAATCTCAGGGGCCTGAGAAGCTGCTCTGCAGATGTGAAAGCAATAGGTCTGGTTACCACTGGGTTCAGGAACTTATGTCTTACACCACCAGTCTCCACAGTGAGATCAGATGCAGCATCTGAAACATCCGTTTGTCAGCCTGTACACACAAATGCAGCTCCAGATACAGCAAGTCAGAGGTTTTATGAAAATAAGTACTTCCCTTGTTCTTTCTTAGCTTAGTGTGCATGCAGGTAGGCCATCTATTTGGAAAGTACAAACAATGACCAAACCCATGATTATTAGATTTTCTTTCTAAGAGAAAGTATAGTCTTACTTTCTATGTATTCAAATATTCAGAAATTAAGCCTTAGGACTATTAAACACCAGAGATGGATTTTTTCCCCCTGCATTCAACTTTTGTAAGAGAAAATTGGCCATTATCAGAAGTTTCTTCCAGAAATAACTTTCAGGGAAGCCCTGAGGTCAGTTGGATCCAACCCATCTTCTCATTTTCTGTGACATAATACAATGATAATTCAAGTTCTTAATGATAACTCTGAATCATCCTGATCCTGAATCATCAAAGATTAAATCATGTTCACTAAACAGGATTTCTAGTGCAAGAAAATAGAGTAATGTATTTTAGAAAGAAGTTAGAGAAGTCCAAACAAGAAGGGTCTAGTTTAACCTGGGATAACCAGAGCATTCAATTCACCAAAACACTACTTACTCTCAAAATGTCCATGTTGATGTCTATGATAGAAAAGTCTAGTATAATTCAAGGCCAGTTTAACTTACTCTTGTACACAAATAATTTTATAGGAGACATTATAATTTGAATCAATAAATGATTCAGTTTGGCTATAAAAGCATAAACAGAACTCTTGGGAAAAAATTGCTCATTGCTCTTTCTTGCTATAAACCATTTGATTTCTAGCCAGGAAACATACAGCCAAACAAGAACAACTGTTTGCTTTTCTTAATGCTCAGTGTCGACTACTACCCGAGGAATCAAGCATGAGTCATCAAATTCATTGTAAAGACAACAAAATTATTAGGGTTCCTAAGTCATCATCTATTTCAATGTTGAGCAGCCAATTTGACCTCAGATGACACAGGGTCTTTCTTCTTTTTATAAAAATGGTTGTAGAGTCAAATTATATTGTCATATTGCGTGCATGTATGTGACAACAAATCCCCCATTAGAGATGGCTAAAATGCACCCATAAAAAATATGGATAAATAATTAAACAAAATGGTTGTAGAGTTTCAAGGGTTCTCAGCTTGGAGTTCTTCTATCCCCCACCTGCTCAGGGTAAGCCATCTTCTCCAGAGTCAGGAATGGGAAGAGACCTCAACCCAGACCCAAGTGGTACTTAGGAGCCAGAAAAAATAAGCCAAAATGGAAAACTTGTAAATCCAGTCACTCAGCAGTATCAAGTGCAGAAATTCTGTTTCTCTGTAATTAAACTTCACTATTTGCCAGCTTAATGGTGCTGATGGTAGAAATGGGATGTTGGTCCACTCGGGTTTTGTCTCCACCTTCCCTGTCTCTAGAATTGCCCTTGGGCTTTGAAGGACAAAAAGCATGAGGGAGAAGGAGACCAGGGTCCTGGTGCTAGCCCTCTACCATCTGTCCTCTTTGGCTTTGCAGCAACTCCATTCCTATTGCTCTCATCATCCATTCATGCAGATCCTACCTAAACCCTGAATCCTTATTGTCCTGACCACCAGAACTATGTAGGTGAGCTGGCTCTCCATGCCGTGCCCTCGCCAGTTTCAGCCTCTTACAGAATATTTGGTGGCTCCCTGTTCTGTTCTGAGGCCCAGGGAATACAAAGCAGGGCCACCCTAGACCATCAGCTGAGAGGCCGCACAGATGCTCTTCTGATCTGTGATTCCATGCCCCTGCATTGGATGAGTCCTAGACCTCTCTGAGGTCTTGCCCCAGTCCCACTCCAAGAACACAACTCAGAAGAAAGAAGTGGCACTCTGCTTCTCTACTAGGGCCTCACAAATGACTGTTCATGCCTAGTTCCCTATTCAGTTTCCCCTTCCACCAAGGAATTTTAATCTCTTCTATGGACAAACCAGATTTAGCAAAGATTCTTCCAATTCTATTGTTTAAGTAGCAACCTCATTTTGAAGACCAAAAGAAAATTATTAAATTGTACTTCTCTCAATATTCCTACCCCACTAACTCTACCTAAGAATGCTCTCATTTCTGAAAACTTGAGAGAAGGTCAAGGATAATAGAATATACAGAAGACAAGTTATTATTTCAAAATAGTATCCCTGGAAAGAACTGAAATCCAAATATCTCAAAGGAAGTCAAGGCAGGGATGGGGAATGTGAAATCTGAGAGGATCTCTCAAAGACAACGATTATATAACAGACACAGAATTAAACTTCACAAGTGAAAGTAATGTGGACTTTAAGTGAGGAGGAAAAGAAAAACTAGGGACTTGCCAATCATATGGCTAGTGGAGACAGACTTCTCTAGAGAACTGGGATTAAGTGAAAACCTAGATGCTGAATAAAGGACACATGTGTTCAAGATTCAAGGAAAGCAAGTATGGTGGCACAAGCCAGTAATCCCAGTGACTCAGGAGGCTGAGGCAGAAGGATCACAAGTTCAAGGCCAGCAATTTAGCAAATGCTATCTCAAAAATAAAAAGTAAAAATACTGGCAATATGACTCAGTGGTTAAGCACCCCTGAGGTACAATCCCCTGGACCAAAAAAAAAAAAAAAGGATTCAAGGAAAAATGACAGAGTCAAATTTCAAGGTGACTTCTGCCCACGAACATTTCTTTAAATAAATTAGTACAGGTTGATCCAAAATGCTTGGGGGTAGAACCCAAGCGTACCATGAAAGTCATTTATGTTTCATATATACCTATGCACTTAGCCTGAAGGTAATTTTATTCAATATATTTAATGCACCTGTATTTTCACTGCAACCAGACACACCGGATCAGATGTGCAATTTTCCACTTGGGGTGCCCTGTCAGCACTCAAAAACTTTCCAATTTGGGAATTACAGATTTCAGATTTTCAGATTCTGGATGCTTGACCTATGCTACGATTCTGATCATTACAACTACTGGTGACTTGCTGCCTTTTGAGACCCACCAAATTAATACAAAAATTAATGGAATTAGTCAATTTGCTCTTAAGAACATTATGCCACTCATACATTAGGTTTACAAGCTAAGGTGTGTCACACACTAAAGTATTTTAGCTCTTTTTTTAGTACTTTTTAGCTGTTTATGGACCATTTATTTATTTATACATGGTGCTGAAAATCAAACCCAGTGCCTCACACACACTAGACAAGAGCTCTACCACTGAGCCACAACCCCAACCCAGTGTTTTAGCTCTTCAAGGACAATTTATGAATATGTCCCAGAACCCATGGAATCAGGAGACGCCAAAGCTAGAATGCAAATCCAACTCAGTGTTCCCTGGGCCCATGTGTACTGCGAACCAAGAAATCTGGGGTCTTTATTGCAGAGCTCAGAAACAAAGAGGAGGAGAAGAAAGGAACTCAGAGATCAGCCTTCCTGGGCAAGCAGCTAAGGCAATGAGGAAGGAATGGATTATTCACTAAATGATAGTGGATCACTTCTTATCATTGGCAAAGAAAAAAGGCTAACCAGTGACTTACATGTAAAATAAAAATAAACATGAAACCACCTAAAGACTGTTTAAGAATGTCTTGCCCAGCACGACGTTTACTCAGTTCCCCCAACCAGGCTGATGGGGGGATTGGAAAAAGATGAACAAACACAAAAATAGAAAAGCAGACCCAGTGGTTCAGCCAATCTCTGAGGAAGGAGGACTGACAATGAGCAGGCTCCGTGCGTTTATTATATAGGTTTTTACATCAAAGGGATTCACTGTGAGGAAGTCACTTTAAAACAGAACCGAGGTCAAAAGTTTGAACAACCCAATTACAGGCATCAGCTTGCACCCACAGTTCTCCATACCCAGGCAGCTGGCACCGGAACCTTAGGTCATAAACAGATAAACTCCATGGCAACCACAAAATTTCCACTTGAACAGGGTGTCATCATACTGTTGTGTGGTTTTCTTGGTGGCTTTGCACATACAGATTCCCAAGGGAAGTGTCAACCTCTACCTCTGGGCAGTTCAAAGACCCATAATTCATTAACTGCTCCCGAAACAAGACAGTACATAACTGTTTTATGTATGGAAAGACTCTCAGCAGAAAAGATGGAAGTATAGGATTGTGTAGAATGTCAGCCTCCTTACACTGGGGATGTGGCTCAATGGTAGAGTGCTTACCTAGCATGTGTGAGGTCCTGGGTTCAGTTCCCAGCACAAACAAACAAAAGACTTTCTCACTGGAGTTTTACCTGCCTCATCCTCTACTGTAGAGTGTAAGAATACATACTTGTCCCAGTTTGCAATTGCATATTTATTTTTTTGATCACTTGTTGATACTTGTTCCCCTAACTAGGCTAAAGCTATCATGGAGGCAGGGCTGCCACCACTGTATTCCATTCCTAGCAATGTCTCTGGCATATACTGAACTCTTCATGATATTTGTTGAGTGAATAACTGAGATTGCTTGTGGACAAGGTCAGAAGCTTGGGCAGGAGTTTAACACCCATAAGGGGAAGAGAGACAAGCCTTATGCCAGTGTGCAGTAGGGAGTTGGAAGTGAGCTTAGAAACTCTAGCACTCCAGCGTCCCTCTCACCTGTCACATGAAAACTAGAACATTCTGGCCATCAGTCCAAGGAAACTTATCAGCAGCACTGAATTCTGGATGAATTCTGCACACTCGCAAGGAATACCACGACTTCAAAGGAAGAGAGGTCTGGAGAACACTGGGGCTCAAATTTGCTAACCCCCTGAAGACTGGAAATGGGGTGAGATGAAGAAGCCAGCCCAAGGACATAAAGGAAAGGGAAAGACTCCAACTCTGAACACGTTTGCATGGGCTGAACCAGGGCAGAACATTGACAGCATCCTGCTGGTGATTATTAACCTAAAACGGTGCGCTCACAGCAGTTTCACTCTATTGTGAATCTGGCTTTTCTGGACCTAATGAGATACCTTGTGTTTTTCAGAATGCCGAAGCAAGTTATGACTTCAGTAGCAACGACCCCTATCCTTACCCTCGCTACACGGACGACTGGTTCAACAGGTAAACCGAGCCTTAGGAAGATCATTTACATCACACTTTGGGGTTTTATTTTGCTTTGTTTTGTTTAAGGTTTGAGTATCACCAGCAAAATCATCCCAATGTTTTACTGAACCATATTAACTTTTCTTCTTAGTGGTTACATTCTCCAAATTCATGGATTTTTTTTTAATATTACAATGTTCCTCAAAGAATTATCTTTTGACTATCTTGTTCTGTTGAACCAGAAATAATTTGCTACTTTAATGTGTTCATGATAAGAAAAGATAGGAACCAGAGATCTTTTTTCAACCTACTGCAAAGTGATTTTAAAGAACAAAAAATTTTAAATACTATTTTCTCTCAATTTGTTGAAACTATTGAGAAACAAAAAGCTTTCTGTCCCATGGGTCTGTGTCTGTGTGCTCTTGAAAAGCGTTTCTGCCATAATCTTATAACAGCTCATGTAGTCTCCTTCCCTGGTCAAACAATAAGGTTCAAGTTAAAGTCAAGGTTAAACCCAGGATATAAGTTGTTCCTAAGTCCACATTTTTAAAAATGTTATTTTGACTATTTTATGCAAGAAGCATGATGTCCAGAGTGTGGCCAGGGCAGATTCTCCCTGGACCAGGGGGCTTAGAACCAGTTCCCACAGTCAGCAATTTGACTTGAGAATGTCAGACAGAGAGGACATATGAATTCCAGAGCTTGGCAATACAGAAAAGGAGAAAGACAAAAATAAAATTCAAATTTGTAATTTCTTAGAACATCATTGCTGATGTTCAATAGCACAATGTATTCTCTGTCAACTTCCTCTGCAGCCTGAGAAGTATGGTGCTGTGCTTGGAAGTGTGTGTTTGGAGAGTGAGAATGGATAAAGGTCTGAGAACATTGGGTATGAAGTGTCTCTGGTTCCCATAACTTATAAAACCCTACATCCTAGCCTACCCTTAGCAAACTAATCCCTTCAGACACAGGGATCCAAAGTTATCAAATCAATGTCATCCAACTGGTAAAAATAATTAGCAATACAGTCTGGAACCCTCTAATGAGAAGGGCCTGGTTTTGGCATGATTACTATCTCTCTGCAGCTAGTAAGTGCTAACTAAAATTTTGATGGGTTGATTCAGATCCAAAAATATAACCAACAGAATAATTTTTCCCAAACCCCGTGTTTTGAATCCAAACACAATCTCCCCCAACCAAATCATCTTGCATGATATGCTGTAAGAACAGTTCTTTTTTTTAAAAAATGCTAAGAACTAGGTATGGTGCTACATGTCTGTAATCCCAGCTACTGGGAGGTTGAGGCAGCAGGATTGTGAATTCAAGGCCAGTCTAGGTAACAGCGAAACCCTGACTCAAAATTCAAAAACTAAAATAGAAAGAGCTGGGGCATAACTGAGTGGCAGAATACCCCCAGGTTCAATGCCCAGTACCAAAAATAAAAATAAAAATGTTTAAATGCTAAGGCTGGGCGCGGTGGCACACGCCTGTAATCCCAGCACTTGGGAGGCTGAGGCAGGAGGATCACGAGTACAAAGCCAGCCTCAGCAACTTAGTGAGGCCCTAAGCAACTCAGTGAGACCCTGTCTCTAAATAAAATACACAATAGGGCTGGGGGTGTGGCTCGGTGGTGGAGTGCCCCTGGGTTCAATCCCCAGTACCAAAATAAATAAATGCTAAGGAAATGTCTTCTCTCTAATATATTTTCATGTGCAAACTTGTTCTTGAAAACACAGTTTTAAACTGGCTTAAAACCTCTAAATAGAACTAATTAGTTTTTGTGTAATAAAAATTCATCATTGTCAGCAGTAAGAATTCCCATGTGTCCATTTACCCAAGACTCAGTCATAGTCACTCAGGCAATCATGATCCCTGTGTCCTAGGAAGTCAATGACTCAAGATGGAGTGTCCACTTTGACCGATAAATAGTTATCGGTCAAATTATCAAGTCATTTTCAAAGATCCTCGTGTGCCGTGGCTTGTTATTGCAAAGATTGATTGATGCTCAGCTCAACTCATGGCCTCTCAAAACATAACCGCTATTGTCACTGATTACTGGAGTCCAAATTCAAGTCCATAGCACTGGGAGAACTCCTGTTCCAAAATGTTGGCACCTTCTAGAGATGATCCCAGATTGTCAGACAGGGGATTCAAATAAAGCATCTTTCCCCTGTGGGTAGAATGGGTTTACTAAAACTTCCCTCTGGGATGAAGTGATAATTTCCTAGTATTTTCTTCAATACTACCTGTATTTTGAGGTAGGAGGTTGGAGAATGGGTTGGAACATTGAAGAAATAAAACTTATTATGGGTTAATCATTGTTAAATCCAGGAGATGGGTACATGGGGGTTTACTCTATTTTCATTTATCTCTGATATTTTCTACAATAAGAAGTCAACCTAAACCAGGCACAGTAGCACACACCTATAATCCCAGCAACTTGGGAGGCTGAGACAGGAGGATTGTAAATTCAAAGCCAGCCTCAGCAATTTAACGAGGCCCTGTCTCTAAATAAAATATAAAAAGGGCTGGAATGTGTCTCAGTGGTTGAGCACCCCTGGGTTCAATTCCCAGTACCAAAAAAATTAAAAAAAGAAAGAAATAAACTTAAAATGCAATAGGACATAAAAAGAGGCAATGACTAGAGCCAGGTCCTGAGTTTGATATTCTTGAACCTACTAGTTTTGGGTGTATAAGCTTCTAAGGAGCCTGCAATGCCCTATGAAGAAGAAATGTGTGTTCAAGTCACTACAGTGTAAAATGTAGATCAGGCTAAAAAAAGGCAACAAGAAGAGTTAGCGCACACTGAGCAGTTAACTGTCTTTCAGGTGTTGTTTGTAGTTCTTTGCATGTATTAATTCCATTAATTCATATAGTAACCTTCTGAACAGGTTATTCACATTTTGGAAACTGAGGCACAGAGAGCTTAAGTAACAAGTGCAAGGTCAAACAACTAACAAGTCACAGACATAGGTTTTGTACCAGTAAGGAGGTCATGGTCCAGGATTTGAATGAACCTAATAGAGGTATGGGGCAAGTGTATCCTAGGGTGAGTGAGTGTAGCGTTTGGACCAAGATGGAGAAACTGGGAGGTTCAGGAGGCGGCCTGGATGACTGGTCTTGGAGTTGAAGACTGGTGCAGGAGCAACATTCTAAGAAGGGTTCATGAACAAGATGGGACAGGGAAGGTTTGGACAGACTGCTAAGAGAAAGGAGAGATTTTGTGGTTGGGTGAGGAACTAGAGGTGTAGATGAGAATCATCCTGCCATTGCCCTCAGGGACTGCTGCTACCAGAGGCCCAAGGAGCCCTGAGGCCAGCGCTAACCCCTGGCTGACACAGGATCTGCTGCAGATCACACTGGAGCCTCTCAACTGCAGTCACAAATGCAAACCACCAGTTCTTCAGGTGTTCTTTACCGGATGTGGGCCCCAAGCCCAGGGCTCCATCTCTGTAAGGAAGAATTTGGGCTCTTGAAAAATGTTCATTTCAGTATGCACTGAAACTCCAGGAAAGGTTGACTGATGCTGACCAGGAAAGGGCTTGTTGCTATTGACCGTTCCAGCAACACTTCCTGCCTCAAAGTCTGGTTAGAACATAGGAGTAATTGCTGCACAAGAAATGGCCGCTGCTCTCCATTACGGGTCCTCATGGCTGGAAAACAGAAAATAAAATGCACTATAAGGAACAGCCTCCAACAAGCAAGTAAAACATTTCCCATGGAAGGGAAAACAAGTTGAATAGCAACACATCCTTCCTGGGTTTCCCTGACACATTAAATCATCATATCATGCCCTCTGTACTTACTTATTAACTTGCTTTCCCTTCAAATCTACATTTCTTCAAGAACATATTTAAAACTCAAGACCAAGGACTCCATGAAAGCACAGTTCATACATATGCAGGGAACAATTCTCTTTTAGGGAATGCAGACCTTAGGGTGTCTTGCCCTGAGCTTGATCTGATTTTGCAGGACTGTTTCTTTTTAAGTAGAACCAGTATATTTATTCTATGGTGAACCATTTAATACTTACGTGCAGACCTCAAGCTCCAGAGACATATTTAAAACACGGTTGAGAAATTTGCAATTGGATTGTAATTTCCTTCTCGCTTGCAATCAGAAACAGACATTAGGACAAACAAAATAATAATAATAATAATAACCACGACTATAAAAAGGTAGAAAATATTACACATCTAACAAGAACCAGTATTGAGCATAACTGATTTGCTGTGAGGCATCAGGATCTAGCATCACATCTTTTTCCTTGCTGGCCTTCAGTAACTATTGACTGGCTGGTTGATAGATGGGTGGCCTACCTTTTCAGCCACGCTAAGATGTCGAATGGCCTTGACACCTGTCCATTTTAGAGCTGCCTGCCACTTGCAAGTTTTGTGGCCCACATTTTGTCAATACTCTTGCAGGCTTACTCAGTTTTAAGTCAATGTTTGGTGATGCATTACGTATCTGTATTCCATTACTGTGCTCTTCTCTATAAAATCCCTCTTGCATAGCATTTCTTTGACAGGCATTCACCACTGAAATGTCATCCCTGCCATTGGCAATATTTATGAAGCATCAGGGGACACAGCACACTCTATCTATTAAGCCCTAAAGAGTAAGAGATTCTGGACTAGATGCAATTCTTGGCAACAAAATGTATGCTATAAATTCAGAAAGAGAGAAGACATTTATTACTCAAGCAACCAAGATTGGGGGGAAGGAAGAAGGATGAATGAATGCTGAAGAACATGTATCTCAATGTGAGCTAATTTGATTGATAAAATTAGTTAAACTTTCAAATAAGAAAGATTTTCAGTGATTAACTTTTTTTTTCTTATTAAAATCCATATTTCATTTGGAAGAACCCAAGGCAATAGGCCATGGAAGAGTATGGAAGAAAAATCGCCCTCTCTGGCTTGCTGTTTTCACACTGATATAAACTGATACTTCACCCTGATGACACTTAATGGCTTAGGAATAGATGTCTTGTGGACTGGTTCTGAAATCACCTCCTAATAATTAAATTCAAACTGTTTCCAAAGACCTTGTCTAACTTTTTTCATGTGTGTATTGAGACTACCTCGTAAGTTGATATTAGCTTAAAGGGTAACTAGCCTTCTCTACATCCAAACCAGAGCGCAATGAAATCCAGCAAAGTTAATTTTGTTAGCTATTCAGGGCCATTGGAGAAATACCACAGGTTTTTAAATTCTTATTTCTAGTCCTCTACCAGGAATAGAGAGTATTTAAATTTCAGCTTTAGATAAAAGACATGAAACAAATTTAGGGGTTATGGAGAAATTTTTAAAGATTACAAAACAAAACCTGGGTGTTGATGTAATCAACAGAGCTTTGGAAGCTAATCATGCCAGGTAAAGGAATTTTACATTCTTCAAGTAGCAAGAATTACTTTCTTTTTATTTTTATTGGTTCTTCTTAGTTATACATAACAGGATTCATTTTAGCATAATTATGAAAGTATAGAGTATAATTTATTCTAGACAGAAAAATCCAGCAGATTACAATCGATAGGCGGACTATTATGTGAATTGTTTGGGATGGGATAAGTGATCCTGGAATCAATCTCCCTGTCTATAAAATGGGACTAATGTTCCCACCTTAAAGGGTCTTAGTGGGAATTAGAGACAGGCACACAAAGAACTTTGGTACAGAGCATGGAACACAGGAGGCACTCCCTAACAGACAGCAAATATAATTGTGAATTTCAGTAAAGTGAATTTCTATAGGAGTTAAGTAGAAGTTAAGATTCGCCAACTTGATAGAAAAGCAAAAGAATTTATGCCAAATAGGTAAGAGGATGGCCACCCACTCACCCATCTGACTCAGACAACAGTTCTCTCTTCGGAGCTCTTGACAGAAACCAGAAAGCATTGGCACAGGTTGAACTTCCTGGCAAGAATCTAGTGCCTGTGACTGCAACGTGGCCTATAATGCCACATCGATGACTGAGAAAGGAATTACATCCAAAGATTCCTTGTATGGATGAGACAATGTCAACCGGCTAGGAAAAGTGAAAGGCCTAACAGCCTCAGAGAGATGGGGTGGGGGACTTCTGGCTTTTACAGAAAAACATTGGCCACTTGCCTAGAGACCCAGGCTTTCCCCTGGAGTGGCATTTCACATCTCACCTATCACCTATCCTAATCTGTTTTGCCTATTTTCACCTCTTCCAACCAGTGGGCTCTTGAAACCCCCCCCCCCCCTTGTTTAAGTCTTGCCTTAAACAGCTCATTAGATATTAGCCAGCAAACATGGTTCATATGGAACTAGCTGGGGAATCTCTATTTGAGCTCTGATATATCTAACATTGAAACTTCTATTTCCAAAAACATAGCTGAAAAGACTATAGCTAGCCACCACGGGATTTTGGCTGCCTAATGAGATTATGGATCCAGGGAGCCCGGAGGACAGACGGCCTCGTGTAGATTGGCCAAGTTGCACACTGCTATGCTGGCCAGCTCTGCCTTCTCTATGATATATCTGTGAATCCAGAGCCTTGAAACCACATTAAAGCTCCTGGCTGGGAGATAAAATGCTAAGGAATCAACTAAAGCAATTTTAGCACTAATAACCAGAAAAGGAACCCTAGGAAAGAGAGATGGGGGGGGGAATCTCCACCTCAAAATTAGCCTGCAATCCAAAATTCCAAAACACTGAAAAAACACACCTAACAAATGAAAAACCAGGACATGAATTTTTACCAGATGAAATCAATTTTGTGGAGCAGTCTTGAAAAAGACTTTAAAATAAGTTCTGTGTTCCTTTCTCAGAGTGGTAAATGCATAGATGTAACATCGATTTTAGAAGAAAAATAAATGATGAGAGAAACCCAAGCAAGAATAAAAGCATGACTATCAAAAAATAACTCACTGCATTGAAAAATACAGTCTCTGAAATAAAATCCCATAAATGGGATAAAAGCTACCCTGAATACAGTTAGAGAAATAATTACTGAGCTGAAGATAATAGTTTATCAAAAACCTACAGCTAACATTATTCTTAATGGTAAAACTTGCATTCTCTTACATCTGGGACAACATAAGAATGCTGCCAATCATCTCTTTTATTCAACACAATGCTACATCCCATAGCTGATCAAATAATTATAAATCTAAGAAAAGACGTAAGAAAATTATAAAACTAGCAAACACACAAAAGCACTCCTGAATTATAGAGTGACATATAGGTTCATGAAGAAGAAAGTAGAACAATATACAGATGTCAAGTTAATCTATTCATTCAGTGCAATTTCAATTAAAGTTTCAGTAGCATTTTTCAGTAGAACTAGACAAAATGATGCAAAATTGATAAGGAAAAGCAAGGAGCCAAGAATAGAAAAAAAGACAAAGAAAGAGGAAGAACAGAAATAAGAAGGAAGTTAATGAGGATATAGAAGATAAAGAAGATGGGAAAAGATCAGAAACAACAGAAAAACAGCAAGGTGGAGACACTTAATCCTCCAGATATCAAAACATTATGAAATCATATGTGAGAGTATTGGCTTAAAATAGGGAGTGACAAAAAGATCAAAGAAACAGCATAGAAAGTCCAGCATGTTGCTGAGTTAATAAATGTAGCAGTCTTAGTAAAGCAACAGGTCTATAGTAGGTGTCAGTAAATAAGGGTTGCATCCATTGCCTGATGTGTATTATACCACATCTTGAATGTACTACATATAGAAATTCCAGCTTAGAACTGGAAAAGACAAGTGATATGACAAAGTCACTCTAATGCAAAGGCCAGTGGTGTGTTAGGAAGGAGTGTGCCTGTACTGTGTCTCTCAGGAGATCTTCCAGGTTGTGGGGTGGACCGTGAGTTTTCAGACACTCCAATAGTTGATGCAGACTGTTCATTCCTAACATTTAGGGGAGCAAGCACTTTTGCCTGAGACCATTGGGAAGACAAGAGAGAGGAAAGATGTTGGCGAACACTCAGAGGCCCAGGTTGTGAAGGAACAAGGTGTTGTGAGCAATTAGAGGAATCTCCATTTATCGTTGTTATTAATTAATGTTACCTAATTTAGCAATGAAACTGTGTCTTCCTGAATGTTCTTCTGCAGAGTCCATGACATGCATCGCCCCATTTAAAGGCCAGAACTGGGGAAACAAGAGCATTATGCAATGGCTTTAATTTGTCAAGCCAGTTCACAGCATAAGTCCTGCAGTCTTGACCCAGGAGAGGGCAGGGATAGATTGACTGCCTTAAGAAAGAGGTGTGGAGTGGCCCAGTAATGAGGCATTGGTCTCACAGCTGGCCCAGGCCCTGTTCCATTGCATGCTTGGGCAAGCACTTCACCCCTCGAAGACCCGGTTTGACTTATCTGGAATGGAGCAGCACCACTCACAGTCCTGTGAGGCCTGAAGGACGTGAGGCAGAGGGCTACACACAGCACCTGGTAAGGAGAAACCGCCCAGCAAGAGTGCTCTGCTTCCTCCTGCCTCTGGCCTCAGTGGCCCACCCACACACTCCACCACTCCACGGGGCTCCACACACTAGGGGGCCGCCATTGTAGGTCTGCTTCTCAATGATGTCACAGAAGGTATTGACCATCCCTCTCTGCATATTTCAGGTCCCGGAAAGGAGATCTTGTAAAGGTTGATTATTAAATAATAAGCAAATTAGTGCCCAGTTGAATTAGACATGGGATTGATTTTTAAACATTTGTTTAAGTATTTATTTGTTCAGCATGAACTGAACAACTACCAAGTGAGTCAAATTTAACCAGTATCCATTGATGTTTTATATATATGGTGAGGGTCATGCTGTGGAAGCTTAAAAAGTTGATTTCATAGACAGAGTAGAATAGAAGATTGGGGCGGTGCAGAGGGAGGTTTGATGACAGGTACCAAATGCAGTTACAATTTTGATATATTTATAAAGAATGGGAAGAGAGGAGGTCAAAGTTTCCCAAAACAAAGAATGATCATTTTTTTTTAAAGACACATTTATTCAGCATCATGATTCAACTATTACATTTAGCAATCAACAGCATGGGTGCCAAAAAAAAAAAGTCTACTTAAAACCCTTCATTGAAATGCTTTACACTTTCCAGACCAGAAACTAAAATAACCTGTTATACAATTAGTCACAAATACAGTCCTTGAGTTTTTTTGCCCATACACATGAGTGATAAATGTTTAAGAAATAGGAAATGCTGATTTGATCATTACATATTGCATACCATTGTATTCATGTATGAAATCATCACCCAGTATCCCCTTCATATGTACAATTATTATGTCAATTAAAAAGTGAAAGAAAACAAATAGAAAAAAACTAAAATAATATAAGTGTGCAGGTATATAAAGTGTAATGGTTAATTTGAATTGTCAACTTGATTGGATTAAGAGATGCCAATGATTAAGAGGCTTCTGGGTGTGTCCATGAGGGTGTGTCTAGGAATGATAGGAATATGGGATAGTGAACTAAAGTGGAGACCCCCCCCAAGCATGGGCAGCACTGCCCAATAGGATGGTATAAAACTTGGAAGAACAAAGAAGTAGATGTAGGTGCAAGCTTGGTCCTTCTTGAACGGGTTCTTGATTGCTGCTTCATTCGTCTGAGGATATCGAACCCTCGCTTCTTCACCCATCCACCCATCTGCCAGTGATTCTCCAGGGAGTTTCCAGAAGCCTTGATCTTGGACTAGGGTAGCACTGTTGATCCTTCTTGTTCTGGGGGTTCTGCCTGTTGGACTGCAGCTGCTGGTTCTTCCAGCTCTCCAGCTGCAGACGGCCATTGTGGACTATCCGTCTTCTGGTCATATAAGCCAATCTAATAAATCCCATTTTTATAATCATCCTTCCTGTTGATTCTGTTCCTCCAGGGAACCCTGACATACATGTAAAGTGTGTGTGTGTGTGTGTGTGTGTGTGTATGTGTGTATGCTTTATGTATGATATGTATTTCCATAAGTATATGTTGAAATAAATATTTGTGAAGCAGACCAGGTACCCCCACCACAAAGACCCTTTTCATAATTAAGCTTCTCCTCTTGTCAGATCAGCAGGATGTCTGCAGAGGTTACTGTGGTTGGTAGTTTCCTCTTTCTTGTAAATGCTAGGTTTGCACACAAAAGGTGCAATAGAGTCAAGTCTGCAACCCTATTGTATGAAAAGATATTGTCTCTGTTTTCTTGATTAAAAAAGTTTGAGAAAGCACTTGTCATGTGAACCTCCAAGCCACCCCTCCACTGGGTATAAAGTTCAAAGAATTTCCAAGATCTTTGTTGAGAGGAAGAAATCTTAGTTAAGAGCCACTTCTGAACCCTGAAGTCAATAAACCTGCCTCCCGAAAATTCCTCAGTCTCCAGCCTCCTCTCTCCCACTTTATTTGGATGAATATACGATGTAGGTTACACATGAATACAAAAATATAAATATACATCCAGATATAAGCCCAAATATGTACTTAAATATACACATTTAAAGGATATATGGATCAAAATAAAATGTACATGTATTTCATTTTATCATATAGATCTGTCTGAGCTTCCATGCTGTTTTTTCATCATTTTCTCCAGCTTTTGAATAAATGGCAGCTATGAAAGTCACATCTATAACAGACTCTCCCATAAAGTTACACCATAACTAAGTGCCTTCCCCAAAATCTCAGATGTGCTTTACGAAAATCTGAAAGACAAATAGATAAGAATTTTCCCAGCATCTCAATTTTTCACAAGTGACTACAGGGTTTCTGTTTACACAAATATACAGATTTCATTCTTATTCCCAAGGAAATTTTGAGCCCACCAAACAAGTAGCCTTTGTGCAGGCTGGATCTACTGTTGCTCCTGTAGAGAAAGAAAAGGTGTTTGTGTATGTGTGCGGGTGGGCATGTGCATGCATGCCTGTCTACCGATTTTACATATCATACATATTCACAAAATATACATAATGAATGTGCAAATATGTTTATAAATATAAATACATGATATATAACAAGAGGCTAAGATTCAATGAAGCTGTAACCATTATCCCATTTGGACAGACAGCATTACACCCCTGTGGACTCAAACACCTTTGGAAATAAGCACCAGCCCACGATTCTAGTGCTTCAAAAAAATCAGAGCTGCTCCCACGAGCACACACCTGTTTTATATTATGTTTCATTTCTAAGGAAATCTATGTGTTATCCGCAGGAAGACACTTCAAATTTTAAAGTAAAGATCAAATGTTAAGGTTAAAAATGTTCTCAGAAACTTCTTTATGATGGAGACAACCCAAGGTCAAGAAGGCCACTGGAGAGAGGGGCAGGATGAAAGAGAACGTTAGGATATACAGACAGAAAATTGGGTGGGCCACAGGCTGGCTCAGCCCCAGCAGAACCCTTAAAAAGAAACCAATAGTTTCCAGCTGGTAGAATTTTTTAAATCTCCTCCAAATACTTTTGGCGATTTTTTTCCCAGGTTTGTTTTGTTATTTTTTTTATAGGCTATTGTGAATGGAATTGTTTTTGTGATATCTTTTTCAACAGTTTCATGATTGATATATAGAAAAGCTATTGATTTTTGCATGTCGGTTTTGTATCCTGCTATTTGGCTGAATTTGTTCATCTGCTCTAGGAATGTTCTGGTGGAGTTTTCTGAGTCTTCTAAGTATAGGATCACACCACCTGCACACAGAGATAATTTGACTTCTCCTATTTGTATCCCTTTAATTTCCTTCTCTTGCCTGATTGCTCTGACTAACTTTCAAGTACAATATGGAATAGGCATGGTAAGAGTAGACATTCTTATGTATAAAATTCACTAATAAAAATATAGTTAAAAACTGAAACTGCTCTAATTTTTTTTTTTTTTTTTTTTCTTAAAAAGAGATATCTAATTTGTCTTTTTTTTTTCTCTAGCCATGGAACCCGATGTGCAGGAGAAGTCTCAGCAGCAGCCAACAACAATATCTGCGGGGTTGGTGTGGCATACAACTCCAAGGTCGCAGGTAAGATGGCTCTGTCAAAGGGTGGACACCTTGCTGGGCAGCCTGCCCCAGAAGAGAGAACTCTCTTGTCTCCAGCCTGGCAGGGCCCAACAAAAAGATCCCACTTAGGCAGGAAAGCTAGGAGTCATAAATTGAGCAAGAGTGAAATATTTTTTTATTTTAATGTACACAGCAGTATCAAAATGCTTTAAATGTTTTAATTGAATCATAAGATAAATACAGACAGGTGAGCAGATCATCAACACACAGTTCAGTGAATTTGCACAACTGTGACACCCATGTAACCAACAAAAACCAAAACATGACCAAACCCCAGAACCCTTCTCTTACCCCCCCCCCAGTTATTACCCATACATCCCAGAATAGCCACAGTCTTGTTTTCTAACAGCAAAAAGTGGTCATTTCTGGGTTTTGAACTTTATATAAATGAACTTGTACAGTCACTACTCTTTTGTGTCAATGTCAAATCACATTTTAGTGAGATTCAAATATAGACTGTAGACTGGAAGGAGGTGTGTACAAAATATTTGTAAGGATACTCAGAGCCCTTCCAAATGTTTCGCAGTGTTATCTCATCCTTAAGGAGATGTATTCTGCCTAAAATCTTATAAGCACCCCTGGATTCAACCTCCTCTACTAAAATAAAAGAAAAAAGAAATAGGAATGGAGATACCAGCACCCCTAACCCACACCAAAACTTAAAAAAAAAAAAAGTGGGGGAGAAAGGGGCAAAGGAGAGAGAGAGATTCATGAGCTTCCAATAACAACGGACTGGTTCTTTGCTTAGTCCATGTTTTGCATCAAATTGGTTCTTAATTTATTCAGGCTGAGTCACCCAACCTTGTTTTTCTTTCTTGTTTTTTATTTTTTTAAACAACAACTGTCCTGATTTTTTTTCTTTTTCTTAGCAATTTAATGGAACCATAAACCTACTTTGTGCTGACACTTGCATTTCCAGGGCCCTAAATAAAGCAAATGTAACCTACACAAGCCCACTATTAGCAGCTTTCAACAGTGTTTGCTGAGAGTCTTGCCTGAGCTGGGTGCAGAATTTCACAAAAGAATACATCTAGAGGTTTTCTGAAATGTAAATAGAGGAAGCTTTACCCCTCGGGTTTTAACTCTTTTTACTTTGTGTGCATCCAACATGCGGCATTAATACGTCAGGAGCCATCATGAGCTCAGGGGAAAAGATAACTCTTGGTTAATATTTTATGAACCAGGCTCACACCTAGGGTGGCATTTGAGACTGGGTAGTTTCTCTATTCACAGGTCAGAACTACAGGCAATGGAAAAATTCAAACCTGAGTTTCTCGTTCACTATGATTATCCTCAAAATAGTTTTAAAGACTCTGCACGCCCAAGGTGATTGGCTTTTATGAACAGAGGGATTTATAGAATAACAGCCTGCAAAATTAAGAGGGTTAGGTTGTGGCTTTCTGAAAGAATGTGGGTCCCTTTCCTGATCTCCTTCTTTTCTTTTTCTTTTATTTGCACTCTGAAAACATCTGAGCTGCTCATCAAAATATACCTAATTCTCCTGCTCTCTTAATTTGGATTCTCTGAAAGCAAAACCTGAGACAAGGATTTGGGTACAATCAGTTTATATGGGAGGTGATCTCAGGAAGCCAGAGTGAGAAAGTGGGGAAAGAAGGCAACCAAGGAAGGGAAGCCAACTAAGACTGGGTGGGTGAACTCATCAGTCTTTAGACAACAGGGACTCAGTCCTGCAGGTGACCCTCTGAGGGACTGTGGCAAACACCCCTCAGAACTGCCCCCACCCAGTACAAGGTGAGGAGGCTGGGGGTTAATCCACCATCTCCCATGGTTCATTCATTGGGGTTGGCTCCCGGTCCAGGAACACCCTCACCTCTTCATGTCCCTCTTATTAGGAGTGAATAAAACTGGCTCAGCATAGAATGCCTCAAGGCAAAGAGACCCTAGACCTTAATGACCAGAGGAGCCTCTGCCTCCCTTGCTGAGTGCAGCCTGTTGCTTCAGAGACGGAAATTGAGATTCTGTGAAACCCTGGGATAGCGCAGGCCTCACAACACTCAGAGGTTCCAGAAACCAAGAACAGGGCAGTAGGAAGCACGCCCAGCCACACCAAGATTTTAAGCAAAGGAGCCTCCGTGTTCCTTTCTCCCACCACTTTACCCAGCTTTGCTCTTACGTGGCCACTCACACTGGCTCTAACTGTGCAGGGGCTGGGGATGCTCTTATCCCATCCCATGCCCTATTTTAGGATATCCAGCATCCTATCAACTCCCTCCTAGAAGAATCTAAATGAATTCTACTTGAGGAAGTACTAGAGATTCACTCAAAAATTGCCAACAAAAGCAGAGTTTCAGCCTCTCGAACTTACAAATTTAGGGGAATTTACTCTACTCATTGCAGCCAACAGTTCCAAAAGTTAGCTGATTTTTAATTTTTCACTGAAAGTGAGCAAAACTCAGAGAATCTTCCTTTCAGGAGCTGAGCCGGGGAGTGCTGAAGCGCCACCTGGTGGCCACTTAAGATCATTGCTAGTCTCTGTCAGTCTCCAAGATGCTCAGCTGCAGGTCAGCGAGGCATTTGCTGCACTGTGGAAGTGCTTCTCAGGTTTCTGATCAACCTGTCTTCAAAAACAGAGTGTCTGTGAAGCTAAACCGCTGTTGAATCTTAGTCCAGAAATAAAAAGAGGAATGGAAATGAAAATGTAAAATCAGTCCTCTGAGGTGAGAAACATGAAAAGAACATTGAACATCTCTTCTCATTGCCTGTTTTGCCATCTTTCCAAGGGGGATCCTGTCTTTTTCTGGTTGATTTTCAGACATTCTTGACATGTCGTTGGTATTAGCCCTGGATTCATTTTAGTCAGTGCAAATACCTTTTCCCGAATTTCCACATTGGAGTCTGCTCTTGTATGTGGTGCCAACTGAGCTTCCAGTTTTATTTTTATCCAAATGGTGACCCAATATTTCCAACATGACCCATGCAACAATCTGTCCTCTCCCTGTGATTTATGGTATTACCTCCATTATCTGTAAAGTTACCATATATACATGGGTCAATCTCTGGATAAATACTATTTAGATAAAACCTCCTAACAAACAGAAATTAGAAAATGTAGTCATTAACCTCCTCCTGGACTTTTGTATATGTTTTTTTTTCTTCTGCCCAGAATGCCTCCCCCTGTGCTTTACCTGGCCACCTCCTCTTCTTCCTTCAGCTCTCAGGACCCTCACTGCTTCTTCCAACTTTACTTCTAGTCAGTTTCCTCATCTAAACTCGGTAAAAAAAAGTACTTTGAAATTTTCCTTCCCAGTGCTCACTACTATTAGATATTATATATTTTATGCATTAGATTAATCAGGGTTTTCTAGAGAGACATAACAAATAATAGATGATTGATAGATAGATAGATAGATGATAGATATAGATAGATAGATAGACAGACAGACAGACAGACAGACAGACAGACAGATAGATAGATAGATAGATAGATATAGATAGATAAAAGTGAATTTATATGGGAGAATTGGCTCACAAGTTTATGGAAGTTGAACAGTCTCATGACAGGTCATTGGCAATCTAGAGACCTTGGAATACTGCAAACACGGTTCATTGCAAGTCCAAAGCCCTGACAACCCAGGGGTTGTGGGTATAATTCCTGGAATCCAAAAATCAGAGACTGGAATTCTAATGTCCAAGGACAGGTGAAGAGTGTATCCCAGCTCCAGGAGAGAGAAAGATCAGTTGGCCTTTCCTCTGTTTTGCTGTATCTGGTTTTCCAAGGGATTGTATGGCACCTGCCCACACTGATCTCCCCCACTTAACTCACTCAGACTCACGTGCAACTCTTCTCTGGAAACACCCTGCCAACACATCCAAAGTGTTTCACCTGTTCTCTAGGTATTCTTTTATCCAGTTGAACTGACATCCCATGCATAGTTAGTTACTGAATTCATATCTTCTCCGCCAGCAGGAATTGGTCTCCACAAAAGCAGGGCATGTCTGTTTGCTCTCACCTCAGCACCTAGATCTGGGTCTGGCTCACAGTAGATGCTCAAACCCTGTTTGCTGAACAAGAGAAAGCAAGGAAGGAAGGAAGAAGGAAAAGAAGGAAGGATCCTGGGATAAGTCTATTAGTAACCAGTAGAAATGCATCACTGAATGAAAGAATGGTATCAACAGAGTTGAGAGATTAAGGATCTAAGGACCCAAAGCCAATAGAATATCAACCCAGGAAGCAAGAACATCTCCTCCTACCAGCATCGTTCCACTGTTGCTTCCTTATTCCAATCAGATCAGTTCCAAGGAGACCAGAGCCACCTTCTTCCTCCCTCTTTTCTCTCCCTCCCAAGGGCATCATGAGAATGTTCAGGGGCAGCACTACCCACCACACTAGTCAGAGCTGCTCAGGGACCAGCAGTGAAGTCAGCATGGCGACCCCTTTCTGCAGTACCCTACCACTCTCTAGGCTAGCGGGGCACCAAGACCACCCACCAACCTCACATGTCATTCAGGTGTTGAAAAGAAAGTGTGCGACTTCCCAGGGGCTCACCTTTTCCACTAATCCCTCAGAATCTCAGAATATTGGGACCTAAAACCACTAAAGATTCTTTAGTTCAAACATCCATTTATGTCGGCATAACAGCAGTTACAGGGTTATTACTAATAAGGAGGATGACAACCTTAACATCAGTTGACTATTACTGTGTGTCAGGCACGATACAAAACCCTTTGCTGATGTAACACTTTACAATTCTATGCACGTTATTGTATGTCCTATAAAACATACATATCATGTGTTACTACCCCTCTTTTGTTACAGGGAGCAAAATTGAAATATGGAGGCTACATTTCAGTAGGTTGTGGGATAATCTTGCACCCAGTGCCCATGTTTGAAAAACTCTCCCCACTCTCCTGAGGTAGCTACATCAATCTGGAACTGCACACCTCCAGTGACAGGCAACTGACTCCCTTCTGGTAAATCCATTCTGCCTTTGGGCACATGTGACTTGGAAATACCTTCCTTAAAATGGGCTGTCTTACTGAACATGGTGGTACATCCTATAATCCCAGCTACTCAGGAGGCTAAGGCAGGAGGATCACAAGATGGAGGCCATCCTTGGCAACTAATGAGACCCCCATCTCAAAATAAAAAAGGGATAAGGATATAGCTCAGGGGTAGAGCACCCCTGGGTTTGATACCCAGAACCACACACACACACACACACACACACACACAAAAAGGTTCTTTTGGTTTCTGGTGCCTTGTTACAGACAGTTATTTCCAGTTGTCACCACCTCCTCTAGATACTGCATAGACAGGACATAGGCAGGGCTGGAAGATCCAACCAGTTTGGATCCTGAACAGTAGCTTCTCTATAACATATCGACCTGCACATCTGGGGATGTCCCAAGAGTCTTAGAAGTCTGGAAGTTTTAATAATGTCAAAACAATGTTATAAACATTTACTTGCATTTCTTTACCCACTTCTTTAATTTTATACATTTTAAGAAAAAAGATTAGCCAGGCGCGGTGGTGCACACCTGTAATCCCAGCACTTGGGAGGCTGAAGCAGGAGGATCGCGAGTTCAAAGCCAGCCTCAGCAACTGAGCGAGGCCCAAAGCAACTCAGTGAGACCCTGTCTCTAAATAAAATACAACATAGGGCTGGGGATGTGGCTCAGTGGCCGAGTGTCCCTGAGTTCAATCCCAAGTGCCAAAAAGAAAAAAAAAAAAAGATTCATTTTAATATTTTAGTTTAAAATGCATTTATTCAAGTAACATTCTAAGAAGATAACCTAATTCTTTTCTTATTTTTTTATTTTAATTTTTAAACCCATGTTTGACCTCTTCAATCAAAAGGCCTTTCTGGGGGTTGGGGTGGGATAGAAATGCCTGATGTGCAGCCTGTGTCTTTTCTCCCCCAACAAGTCACATCAGCCAGGAAAGCATTTTCCAGATGTGGAGACACAGACTCCTAGCTCCTCTGACATCCCTCTTTCCCTCTCTTTCTCTTTCTCTCATCCCACATCCTGTAGCTCCTGGAACAAGCAGGAGCAGAGGAGATGCCCTCCCTAAAAATCCTCAGGTCACCCTGAGTCTCTATCCTGGCTGCTGATGGTGCAATCGGTTGCAAAATTAATACCGTATCTCATTCGATTAATGCATGCCTCATTCCTCCTGAGCTTAACGCGATTAAAAGAAATGTCAGGCACCTGGCCCCAGAATATGAATGAGCCTGTCTCCCAGTCCAACCTCTGCCGCCTTTAATGCTAAAGCAGTCGGAAAAGTAATACGCATCAGATCCTATGTTTTTGTGCAGCATGAAGGGGGCAACCAGGGCTAGAGGCCAAGGGACAAGAGCTGCAAAGAGGAGTTTTGCACGGTGCAGCTGGATGCAACATGCTGACTCTGGCCAAATCCAGGCTGCCATTGGTGGGACAACTGAGCCTAATTCGGCCAGAGTTGAATTTCCCTCACCTTCTCATGGAGGTGAGCTGGTTAGTCCTGGTCATTTTGGGCACTGGACAAATTCAAGAGCATGTGAGCATTCTCCTTCCTGGCAAGTGAATGCTGTCCTCTCTGTATTCACCACCCGCACCCAACAGAGTGAGCATGACTTTGCATAAAAGTTGTACTGTTCAGTTTATTCTGTGGCCCATTGGCCATCTTAGTTGCATTAATTTTTTCAATAAATGAAATAGATATGGATCCTAAGCAAAATGTAACATTTTAAACTTCCTATCTCCTTATAAAATAAACTGTTAAACTTAATTTCCAAAAAGTTTCAAATCAAAGACTAGGTTTAGCCGGGAGTGGTGGCGCACGCCTGTAATCCCAGCACTTAGGAGGCTGAGGCAGGAGGATCGCGAGTTCAAAGCCAGCCTCAGCAACTGAGTGAGGCCCTAAGCAACTCAGTGACACCCTGTATCTAAATAAAATACAAAATAGGGCTGGGGATGTGGCTCAGTGGGGAAGTGTCCCCAGTACCATAAAAAAAAAAAAAAAGACTATGTTTATTCTAGATAAGCTTCCTCCAAATAAAAGGATGCTAACTCATTGGATGTTTGTTGGCAAAAATGTTGACCTGACTTATTATGGGTTAATGGTAGAAGATGAACAATCTAGACCTGTTATTATTTGTTCTTCTGAGCCTGTTATTTCTACAGGGGAGAAAATCAACTACGTAGAGTAATAACACCATTTATTCCCCAAACATTTGTCAAGGTTAAGATAAATACCAAGCATCATGCTGTTCCCCAGGGACATAGAAGTGAACAAAATAAATGCATCCCCTGCACTCAAAGACCTTGCTGGCTGATGATGTGTCAAACATTCAAATAAGCAATTGTAATAGGGAGGTTTAAAGTGTATTGAGGGAAATTACAATCCAAGCACAGGGGGTATTCCCACACTGAAAAGGAATGGGGGACCCTTGGTCTTAGTCCCTAAAAGTAGTAAACCCTTAAGAAAGAAAGCAATTCTATGTCAACTTCTCATGCCCTGGAAGAAATTGAATGGCCCTTATTTAAGTTGAGTTGCATACTATGCTAGAGATTGATGTTTAAAAAAGCATGTCCTTGAGTAACATCAGAATCCAGATTTTTGTTATGCTCAGGCTAGTCCCTTCAATCTATAATCCTTGTTTTAGTCCCTTTTCTGTTGCTATCACAAAATACCTGAGACTGGATAATGTATAAAGAAAAGAGATTTGTTTAGCTCACAATTTTGAAGGGTTAAAGGAAAAGATCAGGCAGCCCCATCAATTCAGTCTCAGGTAGTGATAGAATCATGCAAGAGTGTATGCAAGGGTGACCACGTGGTGAGATAGGAAGCCAGAGAGTAGGACGGGTCCAGCGTTGCTCTTTGTTTAATAGCTTACTCTCATGGGAATCAATAGGTGTCCTGCAAGAATTGCATTATCCCCTCTGAGGGCAGAGCCCTCCTTGACCTAATCATCTTCCACTAGGCCCCACCTCTTAAAGGTTCCATCACCTCTCACATCACCTCTCTGGGTAGCAAGCTTCCAGCACATGAACCTTCAGGGTGCACGTCCAAACAATAGCCATCCTCATGAGTAGAAAGACTTAGGTCAACTTCACAACAATCAAGGCTCCCTGCCACAGAATGTGGATCAACTGACACACCCCCAGGCAACAAATCCCTGTAGAGAGCAATATGGCTCCAATCAGCAACACTCTGAGAGTAGTGATGGACAATCAGGACGTCCATTCCATTAATGCTGGTGAGTTAACCCTCAAAGAGATCTTTTGTAGATGACGAGAAGATCATGTGAGTCATGGCTGTAGCTGAAGAAAAGGTGGCCATCACCCCTTTCTGCCTTGTCCCTTTGCACAGCTCATGTTTGCCCCCACACAATCCTAGACTGCAGATCCTGATCCTTTTCAACTTCCCAGCAAGAAGTCACTCACTCCTAAAGCAGTATGGAGATTCCTGAATAAAACTAGGAATGGAACACCATTTAACCCAGTTTTCCCACTCCTTGGTATACATCCAAAGGATTTAGAATCAGCACACTACAGTGATGCAGTTGCACCAATGTTTATAGCAGATCAATTCACAATTGCTAAGCTATGGAACCAACCTAGGTCCCCATCAATAGATGAATGAATAAAGAAAATGTGCTATGTATGCACAATGGAATATTACTCAGCCATAAAAAGAGAATGACTATGATATTTGTCAGTAAATGGATGGAACTGGAGACGATCATCCTAAGTGAAATAAGCCAATCTGAAAAAACCAAAGGCCAGATGTTCTCTCTGATATGTGGGTGCTAACATACAAAAGAGTGCAAGGTAGAGAAGTCCAGTGGGTTAGACAAAGGGGAATAAAGGTAAGGGAGGAGAGTAGGAATAGGAAAGACAGTGGTATGAATCTGACATAGCTTTCATATGTTCATATATGAATATACTACAGTGAATCTCCACGTCATGCACATCCATAAGATCCTAATTAGAATTAGGTATACTACATGTTGGTATAAATATGTCAAAGTAGACTCTACTGTCATTTGTAACTAAAAAGAATAAATCAAATTTAAAAAAAAAAAAAGAAATCACTCCTATCAGGCTTCAGAGAGTTAACAGATGCTTTACCAAATGCCATGGAGGAGAGCAAAGAGGGTTAGACCATCCATCCCATTAACAGCCCAGTTTAAAACAACCCACTCAACATGTCTGTCCTTCTCAATGTCCCTCCTCAGTGACAGTGACACTGGGGGTTTCTCTTCCCTAGTCCCACCCTGATATTGCCCCTGACCTTCCCTCTGCCCCTTGCCTTCTGCCTTCTGGAATTTCTCCTTAAAAAGCAAATATCCACCGGGCGTGGTGGCACACGCCTATAATCCCAGCACTTGGGAGGTTGAGGCAAGAGGATCGAGAGTTCAAAACCAGCCTCAGCAACTTAGCGAGGCCCTAAGCAACTCACTGAGACCCTGTCTCTAAATAAAATACAAAATAGGCCTGGGGATGTGGCTTAGTGGTTGAGTGGTTCAATCCCTAGTACCAAAAAAAAAAAATCAAATACCCATCCCCTCCCCCACCTGTCATGCACAGTTGCCTCATATCTTTTCTGAATCTTGGCCCGAGTCAACACCCAGGCACTGAAGGCTGAGCTTCCACCTGGAAACAGGCTTATTAAGGAATCTCATCAATGAGTATGGTTTCTCCCCATTGGGGATTCCAGGAAATTTTGTTAGGGGAATAAAATTTCCTTCAAATGGTAAATAAGGAAAGGTACGCGCAATGTCCAAAAGGAAACATGGGGCCATCTGTGCATTCCTTTTGATCCTTGGACTCCACAGTGCTCCCCAGGTTCCCAAGGGTCGCCAACTCTTCCAACCATACCCAGAACCCAGGCTTTTCTCCATCCCATGTCCCCTGAGAACTGGGGTACCAAAGCCCAACGTTCTCTCTGCCACACCTGTCCACAGGTATCCGGATGTTGGACCAACCATTCATGACGGACATCATCGAGGCCTCCTCCATCAGCCACATGCCACAGCTGATTGACATCTACAGCGCCAGCTGGGGCCCCACAGACAACGGGAAGACGGTGGATGGGCCCCGAGAACTCACGCTTCAGGCCATGGCCGATGGCGTGAACAAGGTAAAGACGTCCCAGGCCACTCATAAGGGGAATGTGATGGGTAAGGCAGCGGTGATGAGGCGGACGGTGGATGAGGAGGCAGGGCCGGGGGCAGAGACGCTGTCACCCTGTGTGTCCAGTCAGGCCCTATGAGAAACGGACACCGAAACAGATTTGGTGATACAGGCGATTGCCTGGAGGGGACACTGTGAAGGACACAGTGGGGGAGGGGAGAGGGAGGCCAGGAGGCTTCAGACTGTGGTGTGGCCTGATCCCTGTGAAGGGCAAAGGGAAGGGGACTGGGGAGGAAGGGTCTCAGACTGCAGCCCTGCGCTAAGGTTTCCAACCAACAGGTGGCCCTCATGCCAAAGCCACCCATCCCAGGCAGGAAGGGGCCTGCACTAGCAGCCCTCCACACTCAGTGGTCGGTGGACACAATCCACGAGAAGTAGTGTCTCCACCCACACTAGGTGGTGGATCCAGGGGTCAGCATCCTCCATTATGCAGCCATGGCAGGGAATCTGAGCAGTGAATTTCATAGCCATGGATTCCTGATATTGGCCCAGGAATGGTCAGTGCAAAGAAGGGGCAAAGGCAGAGCCCCAGAAGGAGGGCAGCCAGGAGATGGGGGGCAACAACTGCATATTAAGAGGCAGGAGGCTCTGCCTCTGAGACCTTAGGACAGAAGTCACTCCAGGCAGGACACTAGCCCAGTACCTCTGGGGTCAAGTGATGGGCCCACTCCATCACTCAGCATGGGAGCAACTGTTAGCAACTGGCCTAACCTGGCTAAGCCCATTTTCTTACCTATAAAATGGTCATAATGTGGAGTCCCTCATGGGATCAGGATCCTTGGGAGGTGTAAATGAGACAAATATGCAAGTGCATGGTGCTGGGAAATGCCTGGCAAATGCTCAGTGTTTATCCCAGTCCCTGCTGACACTGAGACAACCACCCCAAAATTTCATGGCATAAACAACAATTGTAGACTTGTAGATCCAGTGGGTCAGGAATTCTAACAGGACACATTGGCGATGTCTTGTGCCTGCTCTATAATTCCTGGGGTGTAAGGGGCCACAAGACTGGTGACCTGAGCATTAGTTGCTAGACTCCGTGTCCTTGCAAGATGTTTTGACGTGCTAACCTCAGAGTGCAGCCTCTGATCCCCGAGAGAGTGCGAGAGAGTGTGAGGAATGCAGTGTCAGCCCCTCCCCTCCCCATACCCCCCCCCCCCCCCCCCCCCCCCCCCCCCCCGCACCTGACTTTGCATCTGAACATTGGTATTAAAGTCTGAGAGGTTTTGTTCTAAGTGTCCTTTGGGATCCTTGTCCTGTAACCCTTAGATACTGAGACCTTAAAACAGGGTTTTTTAAAGCCCACAAAGGGGCAGTAGAGGCAATGCATTCTTCTGGAAGTAATGTCGCCGTATTTCCTCATCAAGGTGATGTGTTAGGTGTATGGTTTGGGGTCTAAGCCATGTGTTCTGGTTTGTCTCTGTGTTGCAAGAAAAGGGTCCAGCTAGGTCAGCTACAGGGGTTTCTTGTAAGGATGCTCAAGGAGGGATGAGTGTAAGGATCATTTGAGCAGGTCCTCAAACCACCTGGAATGAGATGAACCTTCTGGATCCAAAGGGACTCCACAGGGCTGGGTGGAGGTCCATGACTCTGCTGTCATGGGGCTGGGCCAATCTCACCCTGTCTGTTTCTCTCTGGCTTTGTGCCTCCTATCCTCCAATCCATTCCTTTCTTCCTGAGGCTTCAGTTTAGGTGGTAGCTCCAGCTAGACATGGCCCCTCGGCAACCTTGCTCATTACAACCCATCAGCCTCAACTCTGTTACCTGCCTCCAATGCTTTCTGGGAAATTTTGGCCCTAAATTAGGGGATACATCCACCTCTCCCCCAAACTAAGCTCGAAACTAAGAAATATGGTTCTGTTGGCAAGGCTCAGAACTTGAAGTCACAGGACATTCAGAAGGTTTCCAATACCCCCTTTTTCTTTTCTACTCCGGATAGCATCAGATGGTGGTCATCTGTATCCACACTGCCCTTGCAGCCCTCTGATGGAGAAATTTCTGCTGTGCTGTTGAATTATTCCAAAGGTCTGAACAGAGGTGTAAGACCGTATGCTCCCCTTCAGTTATGGGGTTGAATTGTGTACCCCAATATTTACACATTGAAGTCTTAACCCCCAGCACCTTGAAATGTGACCTTCTTTGGAAACAGATGTAGTTAGTTAAGATGAGGTCATACTGGAATGTGATCCAATATGATTGGTACCTTTATCCAACATATTGGTACCTTAATCCTGTATTATTGGTATTCTTATTTTTTAAAGAAAATGATGGAATCTGGACACAGACATGTCCCTAGGGAGAATGCCATGTGCAGATAAAGGCAGAGCCTGAGTGGAGCATCTGCAAGCCAAGAGATGCCAGAGACTGCCAGAAAAGCACCAGAAGCCAAAGGAGGGGCAGGGAATAGATTCTCTTTGGCAGCCTCAGAAGGAACCAGCTGTGCCAACACTTTAATGTTGGATTTCCAACTTCCAGAAAGACTAGGCAACTAATTTCTACTGTCCCTGTGACCCAAGTTGTACTTTACTGCAGCATCCCTAGAAGACTAAAGAAAACTAAGACACTCTTCTTTCAAATGGACAGTCAGGAATGTGGCCAGATTCTAGCAGTGTGGAAATGACCTGGTCACTATTCAAGGTCACCTTAATGTCACCTGGATTTCTCTTCTATTACCAAGATGGTTGATAGTTGATTCAATGACAGCTTTTTTCCCTCTCCCTGGAGACCTCACGAGGTCTCCTTCCTCCATCCTTTAACATAGTTACCTCAAAGGAGTGAGCATGCAAAAAAAAAAAATTCATCATGCAATCCTGAGAGAGACATTTTCCTGAGTTACGGGGCAATGCACCATGCTGGGATCGGCTCCTGCTGACCTCACATTTGTAGCTTGGAATTATACATGGAAATTGACAAGAAACACAAATAAAGATCCTTTATGTCCCATTCAGAGACCTATTTGTTAACCATACCCCCTGCTTTCCTTAAATTATAGCATTTGCCTGGTCATGTATTCCCCCGACAGGCAAAGGCCAGTCTTGCCTTCATGAGACTAGAAATTCCCTTTGGAAAGGGGAAAGCTTGGAGGAAGAACATCTGAAACTTTTTAAGCCTTCTGTTTCCCCAAAATAGCAAGTTTCCCAACAAGAGTCACAAGCTACCCCAAGACTGTGGAAGACAACTTTTCTAAATAAGTCAAGACTTCACTTCTTATGAGAGTCAACACTCGGGCTTTCCATTCAAGGATTCCAGAAACTCAATTAGGAATGGGAAAGAGTCCTTTGAAAATCCAGTAGATATGGATTTTCACTGAAAGGCATTTTTGTCACCCAAAACCTTAAGAGAGTCAGGCAAACAGGTGATGCAAGCCCTCTGTTCACATTGACAATGCATACGGTACCCTGTGCAGAGCATCCCTGGGTGGCTGTCTTATTTTCCACCAGCTTCCAAACTTTCCCATCCCATCTCAGGACTGAGCACTTCTCTCTGCTCCATTTGTAGCCTCCCTAGCTGCAACTAAAACTGCCTTTTCAAGTGTGATTGTTCTGCAAAACATGTCAAACACGCCAAAACTTGAGAGAAAAATTGTTATCACTTGTCTTCAGATGACAAGCCTGTAAATATTTTAGAAAGGAAAGTGAATATGATGAAAAATATACACTTTCTCATTTGACTTCTCCCCAGATTATAGGAATGATTCTTTCCTTGCTTCGAGGTGACAGTTTTTGGACAGTATTGTGGAATTTTGTAAGTGACAATATCAGACACTGGCAAAGATTTCCTCCTGGTTATTTCAGTTGCTTCATCTACTCTAAAAGAAAAATCCACCTCTCAAAAATGGTACCCACAGCCAGGCGTGGTGGCGCACGCCTGTAATCCCAGCACTTGGGAGGCTGAGGCAGGAGGATCACAAGTTCAAAGCCAGCCTCAGTAACTTAGTGAGGCCCTAAGCAACTCAGTGAGACCGTGTCTCTAAATAAAATACAAAATAGGGCTGGGGATGTGGCTCAGTGGTGGAGTGCCCCTGGGTTCAATCCCCAGTACCCCCCCCAAAAAATGGTACCCACCTAAACATGAAGTCTGATAATTACCTTTCACAATAATCATCATTCTTAGGTTTGTTTTTTAATCTTAGCATCCTGCACATATTTTCTGTTTGATTAATAGAATAACAATAAAAAGGAAGAGGGAAAAAAGAGGAGGCTAAGAGACCTTTATCAGGGCACACGTTTGCCACTGGCCCCATCATTCCCAGTTGTCGACACCCACTTCACACATAAACATCACCTACCTGGCTCTTTGAAGACATGAATTTCCATCTTCTAAGTTTTCTCAATGAATACTTGAGGGAGGCAACAAGGAGCAAGCAAGAAGAAAGGAAAGAAGGAAACCTTTTCCCCTTTGTTTCAATCTTTTTCTTTGTGTGTCCACATGTTGGTTTCTCAGTGAAAGTATTTTTCACATTATAGATGGGAAGTGGGTAACAGAGACCTCCAAATTATGAGATAGTCCCTAAACTTCTGTCTTAGTTTGGAATCTCCCAACTGCAGACCCTGAGACAAGATTTGAGTTCAAGCCAATTATTTGGAAGGTAAAGGGAATACCAGAAGTAAGCAGGGAGGAATGATAAGAAACAGAAGGGCTGTATAATCCCACCAGCCACAACCATGAGCAACTAAAACCATGAACAACTGGAAAACCATGTAGAATGCTTAGTGAAGCATGCTATGGCAAGGGTGCTGGGATACACCTGGGTAAGGCTGGTCCTCAAGGGGCGGAAATGCTCCAGGATTTGCAGCCAGGTGTGTGGAGCACGCTGCAGCCTCTTGGGATGAAGCCCTAAGACTAAGAGTTGCGTATGCTGACATTAGGAAATTCCCAGGCCCAAGAGGTTCTAATGTCCAAGGGATATGGGCCAATACCCACTGCCATCTGCTCAACTCCAGAGTGCAGTAGGAGCAAAACCTAATCTGAGACATAATTACTCTCCAGAAAAATAAAGCACATGTCAGATGTTGTGTTTACCGTTCAGGAAAAGGATGCAGCCCTTTGTAAAGAGACTGATGGAGCCACAAAGAGAAGCCATTATGAGTCCCAGCATCTTATTCTGCAGCAACTTATTTTGCTCTGACAAAATAAGGGAATTCAGACAACAGTAGGGAACCTGGAAGGTGAAAATTGATTCACAACGTTATTCCCACCTCTAGAGGAAATGCAATCACCCAGGGCAACACTGGCACATCTTTGGCTGGCTTCAGTGGCTGCACTCCAACCCCTTATTAATCACTTTTCAGGGTCACTATTAGAGGGAATATTTAAAGACAGGGCTACAGGAAATTCTCTTAGATGCAGATGAGCAAAGCATTGACTGTTTATTCCCTGAGGGATTGCAGAGGAGTCAAGGTCCCAGGTCTTTGGGCTGGAATGTATGGAGAGGGCTACTTTCAGTTGAGAACCACCATTCAGGAAGGAGGGGCAGAGAGCTGCTGGGGAGACAGTGATTAATCAGGCATGGGCCTCGCTGCATGCTGAAATTTAATCAGAGCATGGGTCGGACACTGTGGCAGTAGGTGCTGGGGCCTCTGTCAGGCGATAAATGCCTCCTGCCAAGGAGCTCTAGGGAATACTCCATGAGCCCTGATTTATGATCTGCATCCAGACGAAGGTTCACAACTGAGCAGGAAGTCCATAGCATGGAATCTGCAGCTCAGCCTCTGACGTGGGACGCCATTACAATTCTTCCTTTCACTTCTGGGGATAAAAGGAAATGGAAGGAAAGGCAGATGGATTTCAGAGGATCTTTCCTGAGACATGGAATATTGTCCAGGTTGGACTCCTGCAGTATACAACCTTTTCAGATCAGCTTCTTTCACTTGCACTTGGTGATATGCATCTATGTTTCCTCTGTGTCTCTTCATGGTCTGATAGATCATTTCTCTTTAGCACTGACTAGTATCCCAATGTCTGCGTGCACCACCATTCATTTATCCCTTCACCTACAGAGGGCATTTGGTTGCTTTGACAGTTCTGAATGGGGCTGCTGCTATAAATATGGAGATGCAGGTTCTGTATGGGCATAAATTTGCAACTGTCTTGAGTAAATACCAAAGAGCACAACCCTGAGTCATGTGGTAAGAGGATATTTCATTTTCTAAGGACTACAACAGTTTTCCAAAGAGGTTGTGTTCTGGCGAGTTCCCAGGAATAAAGAACCAGAGCTTCTGCACCAGCGTGTGGTGCCCTCTGTGCTCTGGATTTTGGTCTCTCATGAATGCATAAGGGTAGCTCCTTGTTTTCATTTGCATTTCCCCCATTACATAAAGTGTGGAGCATCTTTTCATATGCTTATTTGCCCTCTGTATATTTGGTGAGGTGTCTGTTCAAGAGCTCTTACAAGTTAATAAAAAAGAAGAATGTCACAAAGAGAAAATGGACAAAGGATATTATCTTTTGGGGCTTGGGGATTTGCTAAGCTATCTACAAGGCAAGAACACTAGTGAGAAGTAGAGATACGAAAAGACAAGCTCAACCTGTAGTTGGGATTCTATACAACTCAAAACAATAAGGAGGAAAAAAATCATGCCTCCGTGAAAAGTCTTCATATGGGAAAGATTTTGAGAAACACTAATCTAATTCTAAAAGACTGATTCAAAATGGAGTCACAGAATATCTCATTTCATCGAAATGCACTCGCCTTCTTGGGAAAAACAGAAGGTGGAAGAGGAGTGAACGGGGAGACACTTCCAATAAAAACAGCACAGCCAGGTCTGCCTGCCATTCCATGCAGTGGCCACCACAGAGACCCCTACCCTTGGCAGGCCTCCAACTCCCTCCACAGGGCAGGTTCAGGCCAGCCACCTACTTTCCTCCTTCCAGTTACCAGATCTTAAAGAGGCTGGGAGGCTGAGGCACGGGTTCAAAGCCAGCCTCAGCAACTTAGTGAAACTGTAAGCAACCTAGCAAGACCTTGTCTCAAAAAATGAAAGGGGCTGAGGTTGTGGCTCAGTGTTTAACCACCTCTGGATTCAATCCCTGGCACCAAAGAGAGAGAGCGAGAGATCCTAATCTCTGGGTCAATTCCTGTGTCCCATTTGGGTTTTTGACTCTTCTGTGTCACTTTCTCCAAAGTAAAATTCCCTGTTGATCTGTAGCAACATTTGCCTGGCTGACTCTTAATCGAGACCACGTATGTGCTGGGATCATGTTAAATGTATAAATCAACATAAGGAAAATTGACATATCAGGGATACTGTCTTTCCCTCCAAGAAGGTGGTCTTTCCATGTGGTCACTCTTCATCTATGTCCCTCCACACAACTTTCAAAACTTAGCACTTTTTTTTTTTCAAGTTGTTGGATTTCTTCCTGAACATTCCATCCTTTGTGTGGCTGGTATAAATGGTGCTGTTGTGAGAATCCAATTCAAAGCTCATAGAATAGTCTGGCATACAGTAGGTGCCACACAAATACTTCCTATGATTGTCATTCTTAGTTGCTGCCCCAATATCCTCCATCCGGATTTCTATCTGAATTTGGGTCATACTTGCTCTGTCTGGTTTCTGTATTGCTCCTATTTAGGTGAAGCTAGAGCACAGAACTGGTTCTTAGAGCCTCATTTTAACCGGACAGTGTGGCATAAGAGTGACAGCTGCATCCCCTAACCAGCTCTTACCCTCTTACAGATGCCCCTTCCCCACTCATTTCTGCTCCCAGAATTAGGATTTTCTCCTTCTGGCACAGAGGAGAAAGGGACCACTTGGTGCTAAAACCCAATCATTATAAGCAAGTTTATAATTATTGCTTCATATGTTCTATCTGGCTTAGGAAAACGAAGTTTAATATCCCTAGGAAACAAAATATAGTTTGGGCAAGTTTTACAAAACTATTTGGTAATTACAACTCTGAAAGAGGCTGCAATTTCTCTCTGTGTATTAGTAAGTTAAGCTGCATAATAAACTGCCCCCAAAATTTAGTAGCTTAAAATAACAATCATTGAGTTTTGCTTATGAGGCTACGTACAGGTCAGCTAGGTTGTTTCACTAATCTGGACCAGCCTTGGCTAAACTCAACTGGCCTCACTTACGGCATTTGTGGTCAGCTGAAAGGTGAGCTAGACTCTGACTGGTCTAAGACAGCTCCCTCACATATCTGCTAGCTATTGGCTGTCAGCCTAGGGCAGTGAATCTGACCGAGCTATGTGTCTGTCATCAACCAGAAAGCTAAGTCAGGTTTATTGTCATGGTGCAACCAAATTCTGAGAGACAGCAGAATGTGTAGGGTTTCTTGAGACTTACAACTGGAACCAATATGACCACCTTCTGCCATATTTCTGCCATATTCTGTTGGTCAAATCAAGACAGAAAGCCATCCTGGATTCAAGGAGTGGGAAATAGAGCCCTCCTCTTGATGGGTAGAGCTGCAAAGTCACATTGCGAAGGGTATAGAAATAATCTACCACAGTTCCTATGCCAAAATGAGAATGCTTAGCCTGATTTCCTTTTACCAAAGTTGCTTCAATTCATCAGCAACCTACGTGTGTACTGATTCAGGCATAAGTTCCACATATGGTCCATCTCATCCCTTACCATTCACAGGACTTCATTTATCCTGATTCACAATGGGTTCACTTTCTGAAGATGCCATTTCTTGACTCTGAGTCCAAATCCAAGTCTTTCCGAGTGCCTGGTCCTCCACACCACTTCCCTCTCTGCCCTGATTTCTGAGAGCAGTTGCTTGTTTTGGTGAAGTTTTTCTGTAGGATAGATTTACCAATACACCAAGGACAATTCCCAGTCAGTGGTTGAATAAATATTTGCTGACTTATCGACTCAATCAATCAGGGCTAATTAACTCCCAGTCCTGTTAGAAGCAATTCAAAATGTCACTTCTCACTGTCAGGAGGCAGATTGAGCTTGGAAGTAACCCAGGCATCTCTCTGCCTTCTGGCATCTCTACTGCAAACCACTGAATCAGGACCATGGAACCCCTGGTGGCCAAGCAAGGACAGACTTTCTCTGCCAATTTCAGACATTTCTTATGTCTTCTTGCTCCAGAGGGTCACTAGGATGCCCTGGGCCAGGCTGTGGAATAGGTGGAGGTTGTGCACCATCCTCTGACCCCCAACACTGCATGTCTACTCTCCTCTACCCACCCAGCTGTGAAAGCAAAATAATCCCAAACTCCATTCATTGCCTCAAGGCTCAGAGAGGCAGAAGCAAGAAGCAAAGGGCCCAATCCTTGGTTGATGAGGTAGACAAGAGAAAACTCATAGAAGACAAGGAAGAAAAACCAAAAAGATAAAAGCATAAAGAACGTGATTTGAACAGCAAAGCAATGCTAGCTGTAGGTATTCAGAAGAAAGATTGTCTTTCATGACTAATAACCACTGTGCATGTCCTTATATATTTAAATTTTTATTTGCTGTATGTTTTACTTTATCATATTAGACTTTCTTCCTGTATTTGATATCCTCTTGCACAGGTGAAATGTCATATAATATTGTCTTTAGTAGGATTCTAGTATGATCCACTTGGATAAAAAAGAAAAAACTATGCATCCACATACACATATATGCACAATTTTCACATATTTTTGGTTTAAAAGTGTATTTTATCCTTGTAATATCTACATGTATATGTAAATATACATATGATCTATCATATAGTTAAGTATAAATACATATAATACGTATACTTACATTTTCACTGAAAATAATATGTAAGAGTAGGATCATAATGATTACCTCTAGAGACATTTTCATTTTCCTTTCCATATGCTTAGACTTTTTTTTATAATAAGCATGTACTACTTTCTTTGAAAATTTTTAAAAAGATTCCTGTAGCTTTTCTTACCTCATTCTCCCCAGTTTACACTGTAAATCCAGATGATTTTTATATTGGATCTTTCCTGGGCAAAAAAATTTTCCATTATGTCCCATCAGAAGGGTCTGGTTTCCAACCCAGAAAAGAAGTGAATAATACAGTATTGCTTCAATTGATGAAGAAGCCCAATCCCGACCCTCCCCAGGACAGGACCTTACCTGGGCAGAGAACACTGCTGCCCCCTTGCAGCCCTTGGTCCTGAGTGTTGGACATGGCAACAGCCTCTCCCCCTGCTCCCCCAGGGCCGCGGCGGCAAAGGCAGCATCTACGTGTGGGCCTCTGGGGACGGCGGTAGTTATGATGACTGCAATTGTGACGGCTACGCCTCCAGCATGTGGACCATCTCCATCAACTCAGCCATCAATGATGGCAGGACGGCCCTGTATGATGAGAGCTGCTCCTCCACCTTGGCATCCACCTTCAGCAACGGGAGGAAGAGGAACCCTGAGGCCGGTGTGGTAAGTGAAACCACTTCGCCTCCTTGTCCTCATGGCCACTGCCTTCTGAGCATGGAACAGACACATCAACTTCCCTCCCTCCTTTCCTCAGAGAGTAATCTCAGGTTCTGAGGGGAAGATCCTTTTCCTCCATGCCTGATTATGCTTTGTTACCAAGGTAGAGACCTACCATATGTAAGTTGTAAGCAAGAACAACGATGAGACCCTTCCAGCTTATTTACCTAGAAAATCTTACATTTTGGCATGTATCAATGACAAATAACAATGAATTCTGATTTATCAATAAGTTACCCCAGCACATAACTTGTAAGAGTAAGTAATTGTAAGAATTGAGGCATCACACCACAAACCCATCTCAGCTAAGAACACATTCATATGTTATGGTAGTTTAAAAAAAATACCATTGATGGATAGACTTTTCTGGGTCCCCCTAAATCGGACACACCTGTATATATTCTCAGGGAAAAAGATGTGATTTCTACCATATTATGAAATGGATCTATGGTTTTAGAAACAAAAATTAAGGATCACAAATTTAAGTTATTAGTTGCTCTTTTCTGAGCAAAAGTTCTTCCTTTTTGGTCAATTAAATATAATGGCAAATTTTCCAAGCCCCTTAAAAATATGTCATCTATACTGCATAATTGACCCTATGAATCTTTTCCTTTCTTTGGTTATTTTATTCCCCAATCAGTCTCAGAATTCCAAAGCAGGAATTTTTTTAAGCTGCACATTTGTAAGTTTTAAAAAGATTCACCCACAGTCTTGGGTGAATGACATCTTGACCAGCCACTCACCTCCATTGGGGTTTCTCAAGAGAGGAGGAAGGGAACACAGAACAAAATCATTATTATCATGTAGTGTTTCAATCCTCCATTCCCCTCTGGTCTCTCTTCTGGCAAGATAGTCAGACTTCTGCAGAAACCAGGAGAAACCCTTTACCTAGAAGAGGTATAGACCTTACCAGCCTGCTCCATTTGTGAGCACTCTTGGTCCTGGGGAGGATGGAGACTATGCCAGTACCTCCCAAACAGAAAGCGCCTCCAGCTCCTCTTATTCCACCAACTGTATGGGCAGAAAGGGAGAAGAGCCCCATAGAAAAGGAAAGGGGAGGGTGGCCCCAGTCCTGTTCTGTTTAAGGTGACTCACTCTTCCCTCCAAAAGCTCCACTTCCCACCCCAAGGGTCACCTGATGGCCTTTTCCCTCAACTTTTATCTACAACTACTTTTCTAGTTGGGCTGGGGAAGGACCTTGAATTTCTTCAGAATATTTTAATTTTCCCCCATAGATGCCTTTAAACCTCCTTAATCCTTTGTTCCTCAAAATAATAGGCTCTCTAGAGAATCCTACAAACAGAGGACAAAGAATTCTTGAGGTTTGTGCATAATCTTAATGAAAACACTGGTTCCCACAAACATCGAAAATGAGATTTTTCTCTTTGTAAAAGTCCATTAAAACTCCGTGTATCACTTTCTCTCCTAAGTGAGAATTATGGAGGTGACTTATCCACATGTCAGATTGTCTTGACTTGACACATCTCATTTATTTTAGATATAGGGGAATATTATATTTAATAGCCTGTCTTTCTAGGTATGCTTTAGACAATAATGTTTCTTCTTCCCTCTTTGAGATACTACCCTTTCCTTCTTGAAGGGAAATATACACTGGTGCAATGGCCCTTGGGCTTTCCCAGAGTCAATCTAATGCAGCAAAACTCAGCATTCTATGGCTAGGTGCTAGATCGACTTATCACCTCATAATGTTTCCTTTCCAGATTCAGGAAATAAATGCCTCTCTAGTCTCTGGACTTGCCATATACAGGCTTCCTATGAACACTACAGCAATAACTAATCACATGTCCCTTTTTACATAGGCTGCTAGGAAGCTCAGATAAATTTATGGCAAAAGAAATAGAGGAATATGGATGCTACATTTATCCTTAGTTTCATCTTAATATTTTCAGAACAAGGCATAGTTTAAATAAAATATGTAATACCCTCATCCACACTGTTTGGAAATTCAAAATAGTGTGATTCATTTACTTATTACTCCATATCTTCCCTTCCAGGCCACCACAGATTTGTATGGCAACTGCACACTGAGGCATTCTGGGACTTCTGCGGCTGCTCCTGAAGCAGCTGGTGTGTTCGCCCTGGCTTTAGAGGCTAAGTATGTCTGTAGCTCTGGGCCCAGGGCCAGTTTGGGAGGGTGGACCAACATGTTCCCCTTTATCCAAATAACAGGTGTCCAGGGAGGCAGAAATGGATGTGGAAGTCTAATACTCAAGGCCAATGAAACCTGCTGGATATTTCTAAATGCCCGCCCCAAACACACACACACACACACACACACACACACACACACCATGAAACTACATTCCTAGGAGAGCAGAAGACTCCAATATCCAGCAGCACATATCCGCAACTTATTCAGTTATCAAGTAAGGGCACAGAGTACATCTTTCTTCATGAAATCCACCCCTTCATCTTCTGTGTGTTTTTTGGCTATTTTACTCCAATTACAATCAGCTAATGAAGGAAAATCAAATTGCCAAGCTAGGTATCTTGCAAGACATTTCAGAACATCTGGCAAAAAGGATGCTCCTAACACAAGATTTGTTCATTTATAAGATTAATTCACTTTCTAACAATGAGACAAGGTGGGCAAAGCCAGGCAGTATAGACCAAGACATGGGCTTTAATGGGAAAACCTTCAAGTGACAGGTAAGAGGAGACCATTCTCTGTGTTCTCAGCATCCCATGGAGAGGCCACTTATTGCTACTGCTGAATACACCTTGGATTTGAGAATCAGAGGAGGTACCTGCCTACCCACTGCTCTGCCTTCTCTCACTAAAGCCAGAGGTTGGCTTTCTGTTCAAGGAATGCACACTTGGACTTCAGACACACCACACATGGCGTGAATATAAATGCCAGTTATATAGAGAATTGTCAAAGAATACAACACCCAGCAACTTGTGAGAAGTCGGATTCAGGCTCCTGGGGAAGAGGAGTTGAATTTCCCATCCCAATCAGTAGTTGCTAGGCAACTGCAGCTTCTAGTATCAATCTCCAGTCCAACTTGCTTATATTGCTCCACTTATGCATGAATTTTATGATTTGCAAAAGGGGTAAGAGTTAGTTCCTAGTATAGGAAGGGATTTAGAAAGATCATCTAGTCCAACTCTCTGACTTCTAGCTAAAAAGGCATAATTATTCTCCTCCCATAGAAAAGATCCCAAGTTGACAGTGACTTCTCTCTTCAGACCAGTCTAACCTTTGATTCTTGTAATAAAAGTCAGGTGGAAATTTTAGGACACTAAGAGAGTGACACTGGTCAAAGCTTAACTATTTAATTAACTAATAGTTAATGTTTTTGTTCCCTATTTTCTTTGCTGTGACCAAAAGACCTGACAAGAACAATATAGAGGAAAAGTTTATTTTGGCTCATGGTTTCAGATGTTCAATCCATCGCTGGCCAGCTCCATAGCTCTGAGCCTGAAGTGAGGCAGAATATCAAGGTGGAAGGACTTGGCAGAGCAAATCAGCTCAGGAAATGGCAACCAGAAAACAGAGAGAGAGACAGTGTGCTCACCAGGAATAAAATATTTATGACCTACTTCCTCCCACCACACCATACCTGCCTTCAGTTACTACCCAATTACTGCATATCAGTGGGTTAATCCACTGGTTAGGTTATACCTCTCATAATCTAATCATTTCACCTCTGAAAATTCTTGCATTGTCTCACATACAAGCTTTCAGGGGATACTTCATATCTAAAACCATAACAGTTGACTATTACCTCTGCCCTATTAAACACAGAAGCCAGCACTTACTCACATGTGGGGTGCATTTTCTGAGGATGAATTGTACATCTCAGGTCCTGAGTGGGCTGCTCTACTCACTCCAACTGCAAGCAAGACAAACAAGGGTCTCCCTTTCAACTTCAGTTGGCAGGACTTGACTCACAGTCTTCTGGAATCTTGGCAAGCAAGAAGTCACTTCTCCAGGTCCTTACACATACAAAAGGGCGACCTAAATAAATTGAAGTCATGGAATGAGGCTGCTGGACTCCTAAAGAGATTCATAGTTCTTTTAGCACAAGTGTGTTTTCCAAGAAGTCCCACTCAGTGACTTCTGCTTATTCTCATTGGCCAGAACTGTCATATGACTACCCCACACTGCAAGGGAGGCTAGAAAATGTAGTTTTATAGCTGAGCATATTATTGTTCTGAATAAAATTGAGATTTTTTTTAATAAGGAAGGAAAGAAGAGTAGATACAGGGGAAATGCAACTCCTAGTTTTCTTCCAGTGACTAAGAGGCTTATCACTCACTTTCTCTGGGTCTCTATTATCTGCAAAATATTGAAAGTTAGACTATTTATCAGATTCAAATGACTTCCTAGAATGCCATACCTCTGCTTCAGGATTATAATATCTTTAGAAAAGAAATTTAGTTAGATGTGTAGTGGTCTTAATGTTGAATACATTAAAACTGGGGGGGATGTTCATTTACATATTTTAAAATATTGCAGCCCATACTTTCTTTGGGAAATAGTATCTATTCTCTTCTAACTTACTTCAATTCCCAATATATGAGGTAATTTTAATACTGATAATAATAAACTCCTGGGGCTGGGGTTGTGGCTCAGTGGTAGAGTGCTCATCCAGCATGGCGGGGCACTGGGTTCCATCCTCAGCACCACATAAAAATAAAGGTATTGTGTCCACTCACAACTAAAAAATATATTTTAAAAAATAATAATAACGATAATAAGAATAAACTCTTTATTGAGGGCTCACACTATGGTAGCTACTTTACATATATGATCTAGATTTACAGCCTTCAACAAAACTATAATGTCTTATCCCTGTTTAAAGACATAGACACTAGAGTTTGGATTGTTAAAGTAACTTTTCCAAGTTCACATAGTTGGGTTTAAAACCAGTGCCTGAGTTCCAGTACTGTGGTTTTTCCTCTTTCCTAGAAGAGGCACTGCCCACATGGAATCAAAAACAAGCTATGGAATCAAAATCTGGGCCCTGACATCATTTTTTTTTACCATCCCCAGATGATTCAAATATGCAGCTAAGGTTGAGAACCATCATCTTAGACCAATGTTCTCAAACATTGGTGTGCAGAAAAAAAAAAAAAAACATCTCGGGAGTTACCTTACATGCAAACTGTCAGGCCCACAACCTCTAAGATGCTGATTCAAAAGACCCGGGGATCTGAATTCATCCGTAGGGCCCAAGTGGTTCTGACGCAAGAGGCTTGAGGACCACAGTGAGGCCCCTGATCCACAGGGAATTCACAGATGATTCCCTCAGCATCCTGAGCTCCCCCTTATCAAAGCAGCCCTCACTTTTTCAATATTGTCCATCTGTCCCCAGGCTATAGGCTCTGTGAAGGAGGAAACTTCATATGACATGCCCAGAGTTAGTACAGTACCTGAATGTGGGGGACATCCAGTAGACATTCACAGAGTCACTTCACATATGGTACTTTTCCACATATTTGTGATTTATTTTCCCAATTATTATATAAAACATTTGAGAATAGAGGAAAATATGTCATGTTGCTTGTCCTACAACCTTCAACATAGCAAACTCTACATTGCACATACTCTGTAAATTTATTTTTTATGATTCAATAACTATCACTTGTGAGTTGTGAGCTAATATGATAGGATTAAAGCTTAAAGCAGGTTGGTGGAACACACCTTTTACAGGATAGTGTATTTTATGAAGTCAGAAATTTTTCAGAAGGGGCGATTTGGAGGGGCCCAGTTTTACTGTTCAGGCAATTATGCAATGGACCAGACAACCAATGTCACACACTCAGTCACTCAGTTACATTGGGGTATGTATACTCTGATGTATCTCAGAAGTAAAAATTTATTGTTCTGATTCATCTTCTCTCTCTCTCTCTCTCTCTCTCTCTCTCTCTCTCTTTCACACACACACACACACACACACACACACACCCTGAAGAAATATTTGAGGGAGTCCTGCTCCAGGCATTGGGAAGCATAGCACATTTCCATGATGAACATGAATGATACTTCCCCAGCTAGCCAGTCCTCAGGTCGTTTAGATCCTCATTTGCCAACACTTCTGGGATTAATAAATTCAGAATCCCATTCCAATGAAACAGAAAGCATTTAGCTAGAATCATCTTCAGGAAATTTCATGCCATTCTCTCAGGTCCCAAGGAACCATATGTCCCAGATATGTTCTGAATCTTCTCAAATATGCATTGACCTTCCTTTGAACTTTCTCCTGAAAAGAAGACGGTCCGCATTTTGAGAGTATATGGATCATTGGAACACTTTGGCTCCGCTTCAAAGCTTCAAACCAATGAACTTTGTATGTGTTGAAACTTCACCCAATGAGTTATGTCGTTCCTAGTCCTTCGAATTGTTTGACTTTGGAAGAGTACAGTAGTTCAGGGGTTTTCAGGTTTTTGACCATGACCCTCACTGAGAAATAAACTGTACTGAACCCCAACATACACACACCCCAAAAGTTTCACGAAAAATACTAATATGAGCTGGGCGGGGTGGCGCACGCCTGTAATCCCAGCACTTGGGAGGCTGAGGCAGGAGGATGGCGAGTTCAAAGCCAGCCTCAGCAACTTAGCAAGGCCCTAAGCAACTCAGTGAGACCCTGTCTCTAAATAAAATACAAAATAGGGCTGGGGATGTGGCTCAGTGGTGGAGTGCCCCTGGGTTCAATCCCCAGTACCAAAAAAAAAAAAAAAATACTAATATGAGGACTGGGGATGTAGCTCAGTTGGTAGAGTGCTTTCCTTGCAAGGACAAGGCCCTGGGTTCAATCCCCAGCACAGCACTGCAATATATATATATATATATATGTGTATATATATAAAATATTCATATATATATAAATATTACATGCAGTTCACCCTGTTATTTTTTTCTATTCTATTCCATTAAGTGTTTTAATGATAGCCCCAGCCATTAAATCACTAGTTCTAAACCTTGACTGTCTCCTGGGAGATCTGGAAATATTAATCACTTCCAATGGCTAACTCTCACTCCTGGAGATTATGACTTCATTGGTCTGGGATGTGGCCTGAACAGAGGGATTTTAAATGCCTTCTAAGAAGATCTTAATATGTAACCCAGGTAGATCACTTGTGCAATAAGTTGATTTCCTAGCTCACAAGTGAGTCATGACTTGGAGCTTGAAAAACTGACACTAAGTTAATAAGAGGCACTAATTTCTAAAGACAATAACATTTGAAAGAAAACTGATTTGTTCAGTGTGCCAAGGACTCTGCTGGACACTGGGGATATAAATATGTTGAAAATATTGTCTCCACCCTTGAAGAACTGACAGCCTCATTTTAAAAAATGGGTACACTCATGAAGTTAGTCAGCATCCTGATAAAGAAACATCGCTGCCAGCACCCTCAAGTCCCCAGGTCCCCTCCCAGTCATGATCCCACAACTAACCCAATTTCCAACAGCATAGGTTAGTTGTTCCTGTTTTTATGCTTTAAACAAATGGAATCATACATTCTTTCCCTATATTAATCTATTTTCCCTTGCTATAGTAAAATACCTGATGTTAAGTATTTAATAAGAAAAAAAGGTTTATTAGTCCACAGTTTGGGAGGCTGAAAGTTCAAAATCAAGTGGTCTCCTCAGGTCTCTGGGGAGGGACTTCTTGATTACATCACATCCTGGCTGATGGCATCATGCTGGGAGCCTTAGGGAGGAGAGATCACATGGCTAAACAGGAAACCAGAGAATGAGAAAAGTCAGTCTTGCTTCTTTATAAAAATCCTCTCTCATGAACTAATCAGGGTCCTATGATCGAATGATCCAATGATCCAATTACCTCCAACTCGGCTCCATTGTCTAAAGGTTCCACCACCTCCCAACATCATCACACTGAGGATCCAGCTTCTAGCACATGAACCCTTGGGGTGCACACCCAGACCATATCCAAACCATAATATTCCCTTTTCTGTCTCTCTTCCTTGGGTCAACATTGTATTTGTAAGATGTGTCCATATTATTAGAAAGTATTATAGCACATTCGTTCTCATTACTACATAGCATCCCACATTCAATGGTTTATTCTTGCTACTATCAAGGGATGTTGGGTCCTTCATAGTTTGGAGTATTCTAGTATACGTATCTGGACAAAGACAAACACATTTTTGTCAGATAAATATCTAAGAATAGAATTTCTGGGCTATTGTTTAGACACATGGACAACCTTTGAAGATCTAGCCAAACAGATTCCCAGAGTGGTTGCAGGAATTTACACACCCATCAGCAAAGTCCGTGTGTTCTACTTGCTCCATATCGTCATCTACACAGCATGGTCAATCTTTTTCATTTTAACCATTCTAATGTGTGTTTTAGAATGCTCTTTTGAAATACAGCCTTCTAAGTAAGAAAGGGGAAAAAGTTGAATTGACATATGCAATGGTTCTAAATAGTGCTAGGATACCCTTCCTTGAGTGGGTGTTCACAAATGTTCCAGAATCTCCCAAGAGGCCTGTGTCCTGGTGTTACTTACCCTGATTATTGTGTGTGTCTCTCTCCCACCCTGCTTCTCGTCCTTATCCTCATGCTCTCTGCTTCCTGTATCCAGCCTGGGTCTGACCTGGCGAGACATGCAGCATCTGACCGTGCTCACCTCCAAACGGAACCAGCTTCACGATGAGGTCCATCAGTGGCGGCGAAATGGAGTTGGCCTGGAGTTTAATCACCTCTTTGGCTACGGGGTCCTCGATGCAGGCGCCATGGTGAAAATGGCTAAAGACTGGAAAACCGTGCCTGAGAGATTCCACTGTGTGGGAGGCTCCGTGCAGGACCCTGAGTAAGTAGGACCAGTGGTTCTTCTGTTGCATGTGAAAAATGCTCCAGTGATGGTGCTGTGATATTGACAGCGTGATCAGATTTCCTCTCCATGTCAGGGGCAGGCACTGGATTTGAAGCCAGCTTTCAGGAAGAACGACAGAGTTGCACAACCTCCGGGGGCACCATTTGCACAGCAATACAATTGTGCAACACCAAACCCCACTTTTAGGTGTGAGCTCTAGATTTTTCCAATCTGCCAGTGCAACCAGCATCCAGATCAGTAAACAGGACATGACTAATATCCCAGAAAGACCCCCTGCCATCCTCTTCCATTATCATCTCCCCACGGATAAGCACTAATCTTACTTCTAACTCCATAGATCATTTTGCCTACTCTATGATTAATTTAAATGGAGTATATACTGTCCATGTATTTTATATCTAGATTCTTTTGTTCAGAATTATGTTTGTGAGATTCTTCCACACTTAGTGTGTACTCGTAGCTTATTTTCATTCCCAGTGTTTCAGTGTTTGACCTTATTCATTTTACTTGTGGGACAGTGAAAGGGCTTGATTTTATTCAGAGTAAGGTTGATCACCATTTGGAAGGATTTGAGTAAGCTCTCCACACAGGATCCATGGGGTGGTCAAGTGTACCTACTTCCCTTCCCACTTCCCCATAATGGTAAAAGGATTGGACAAAAAGCCTATCTCTTCAATTGTTTTCTCTCCTCATTAGTCCATTAGCAATTCTTTTTATAACTGAGATATTACATACCATGAAATGCACAGAACCTAAGTGTATTGGTTTGAGTTTTTCAAACCAATAAATGTATACACCTAGGTAACTATCACCTAATCAGAAACATTCTATCAACCTGGAAAGAGTCCTTGTGTTCCCTTCCACTTAGTCCACATACCCTATAGACAACCCTTGTTCTTATTCCCCTTATCATAAATGAGTTTTTCCAGTTCTTGGACTTGAACAAGAATCACATGGTATGAATGCTTTTTCCAATTTCTTTCATTCAACATTAGGTTTGGGAGGTTCATCCAAGTTATTGCGTGTAATAGCCCATCCATTCTCACAGCTATGTGTTCCATTGTAAGAAAACACTTCAGTGGCATTTAAATGGTGGTAAAATTCATCTTATTCACCCTTTTATCCACCTACTATTGCTGCCTTGCTTCTGTTGATCATGTGAGCTTGAGCAGACCTTCCCTTTGGCAGTGTAAAGTTTATAGGTCCCATCTCAATATAGTATTTTTAAACTTATTAGATAAAATGGGTAGGATTACAAAAGCAGTCGATTACTTTGAAAGCCAGTTACAAAATGTTTTTAAAAGTATATTTGTGATGTACCAATGCATATTTTTTATCAATGCATTAAGTAAAAAGTTTCAATGGCAGGTCTAATGTCCAGAATAATTTCAGAACAGTGATAGTAAACAAGATGCTCCTACATGGGCTGGGGCTACAGCTCAGTTGGTAGAGTGCTTGCCTTGCAAGTACAAGGCCCTGGGTTCAATCCCCAGCACCGCAAAAAAACGAAAAAACAAAATGCTCCTACAAGACACACACAATGACTGGGATGGGATATGAAAATCTCTGAGCTCCTGGACAATAAGATCTGAGGAAGCGGTAATACCATTCTGCAGTGTGACCTAAATTCATAATTGAAACAGAAGCTAAGTTTCTGTTATAGGTTAGTAAAAATTGAGGTAGAATGCTTATGATCTGAATTATTAGACTCCCTAAATTCTGTCTTTGGGCCCAAAAATAACATCAATTGCATGGCAGGGTGTCAAGATGTGGAGGCTGCCAGACCTCCTGGCAAGTCCATTTGACAACAGTCTGCAGCTCCCCCAGGTATCACATGCAGACCACATGGCAACATGATTCCAGATCCCAGGTGTCTAAGGGGGACCCTCGAGAATGCTGCTAAGAAATGCTCTTGAATAACCCTGGTCTAGCTCATTACTTCCACCATCTCTTTTCATCGCAGAAGGCTGACATCACTAGTTTCAATTTGCAGGTGAAAAAAACAGGCTCAGAAAAGGAAACAAAGGGCCCTAGTTTATGGAACCAGTGTCCCATGCATTCTACAAGACCCAGGGTCTAGAACTTCCTTCACTGTTGCAAGGAGAAAGGCTTAACAGTGTCCATACCTGTTTACAGATGGGGACAGCAGCAGGTGGGGCCAGAACATCCCTCACAGCAGTGCAACTGGAGCACTATTTATGTTTGTTTGCACAATAGCTGTGTTTTCAATTTTGAAAAGGTGGCACAGTTGCAGTATTTAAACAGACAATTTAGCTTTGACTCTCCTGGGACCTTCTTAGTCCAGGTTCATATTGATATCAGATCTTTATTTTTTCAGGCAAGCCAGAGAGACCTCCAAAGTTCCTCAAGGACTGTGTGTTTGTGAAAGAGGACCAGAGAGAGAGAGACACCCTGGGAGAGAGGGAGGGAGGAAAGAGAATGAGGGCATACACTGAGATAAATGACGTTATCTCCCAGTTTCTGAATAGCATTCTGTCATAATCTACATCTACGTGTGGAATCTGGAGGAAGGGGGAACACTGAGAACAATGTCTATCATTTAAGGAACCTAAAACCCAGAGATGTGGTCATCCCAACACCTCACAACTAGCCAGGAACTATTTCACTCATAGTATTGTTTCCAATTTAAAAAAAAAAAAACTGGGAAGTTATTATATTGGCACAACTCAGGCTCTTCCCAGGTACAGGATCCGTGTCTCTCTGACTACAGGTATATTCCCAGTGCCTAGAATCATGGTGGGCACTTAGACCTACATATTTTTGAACAAAGGAAGAAATGAAAATATCTAGCCAGCATCACCTAAGTACAAAGAAAATGTCTAAATGGTGTCTATAGGAGCAGAGGACCAGGCAGGCAAATGGAAAGAAGCCCCAACATGATTGGCAGGGCTCTGTATTCCCTCAGTGCCCTCTGATCCCTTGTCCACTCCTGCATCTGAATTTGTTCTCAGATGCAAGTGAGTTAGGTCCAGGGCAGATATGCTTGTTGAAGAACAAAGAGGCTGAACAGAAGGGCATCCCATGGTGGGCTGCACCGCTTGGCAGGGGAGGTCCTAATTATTTTGAATAGCTCTTCCAAGGGACTTGGATAGAGGAACCAACATCCCTGGCAATTGCCTCTTTCCACGACATGCTAGGCTGCACAGAAACAGCTTGCGAGGTGGAAAGAGTAGTGATTGTCAGGTTTATGGGTTTCCTAAGCATTTATCTTCTTAGAGAAGGAGTCAATTTGAAAAGCAATTTTCTAAAGAGACTTTATCAAGAGAGTCGGCGAAGGGTGCTCCACAGTGATCACAGGGGAAATGCAACTGGCTGTGACTAGCTGCACCTGCCACATGGAATGAGAAGGGCAGAGCAGGCCTGCCCGTCAGCCAGCAGGGAGGGAAGTGTTTAGCTAAGACATCCTCTAACCCTTTTGTGCACCCCAAGAGAACTGTTCATGCAGCTCCTTTAGAATAGCTAAATCTATACTCCAACTCTGAATTTTGAGTGAATTTAGAAATAAATGTTAAAACCTGGTACAAATGCCAGAAGCAGCAAGGGGAAATATGAAAAGAGCGTCCTCATCCACATGACAGCTGGTGACCATGACAGTACTGCTGAGCCCCAGTGTTTTCCTGCATGGGTCAGTGTCCACCTGACTCTGTCCCATCAGGAAGAGGAAAGCTCACAATGACCACTCACTGAGTATTCTTATGTGAGTTCCACACTGCAGATGTTTTAGGCATTTGAGAAAGAGTGGTGATTAGCTGTCATGGTGGTACACACCTGTGATCCCAGCACCCAGAGGTCTGAGGCAGGAAGGTCACAAGTTCAAGGTCAGCTTGAACAATTTACCAAAACCCTGTCTCAAAATACATAAACAGGTGCTCAGGTGTAGAGACTGCTGAGTTCAATCCCCAATGCTACAACAAAAAAAAAAATAGAAAAGAAAGAAAAAGAGTGGCTATTATTGCTGCTGTTACGACTCTAGCAAAACAATCACAGCTTCATAACTGAATCATACAGTTGAAGATTCATAACACAAACTGCAATCCACCAGGCCCCCTGGGAAACAAGACCTGTGTCTAGGTACCAGGGAGCCATTATATGCAATAGAAGCCATCCCCAAGTCCCCAGGTTTTTCTTTTCTAGGACTTGAACACTAGGTTTTTGTACTTCATTTCTATAAGGAGCTCTTAACTCTTTTGATGTGCACCTTATTTTTCTGTAGCAAATGAGTTCCAGAATGTGGCCTGGGAACTAACACCCTGTGACTACTTAAAGTACCTCTGTAGAGCCTTCTTTGGTTCCACAACCTACTCGTATTTTAACCTTCTAAAGTATGTAACTCTTCCTAAGTATATATCTTCTTTTTCTTTTAGAATGATTTTTGCTCCTTTTCTTCTCATGAAAGCAAAGTGCATTGGCTATAGAAAAATCGTAAAATACAAGGGAGCTAACAAATTAATTGAGAAAAACTTGCTTGATAAATGCCAGAAGCAGCATAGGGAGAGTGAAAAGAGCATCCTTAGCCACATACAGCTATTTACCATGGACAGCACTGCTAAGCCACATATCTTCCTATGTGGGTCAGCGTCCACCTGACTCTGTCCCATGGGGAAGAGGAAACCAGTTGTCCCTTGGTATATGTAGAAAGTTGGTTCCAGGAACCCCCACAAATAGTCAAATCCACAGATGTTCAAGTCGCATAATATCTACATACAACCTACATACACCTTCCCGTGTGATTTAAATCATCTCTGGATTACTTAGATGATACAATATATTTGTGTTGGTGAGCTTTTTGTTGCTGTGACCAGAATACCTGACAAAACAACTTACAGGAGTAAAAGTTTATTTTCAGAGGTTTGGTCCATGATCAGCCAATCCCATTGCTCTGGGCCCAAGGTCAGGCAGAACAACATGGCCAAAGGGTATGAAAGAAGAGCACTGCTTCACTCATGGCAACCAGGAAACAGAGAAAGAATAGGCAAAGGGCCACAGGGAAGATGAACCCTTCCAGGGCACGCCCCCAGTGACCCACCCCCTTCATATACTCCCCACCTGCCCATAGTCACCACTAGTTAGTTAATTGAGAAAAACTTGCTTGATAAATGCCAGAAGAACTTGCTTGATAAATGTCCATTCAACTAGACAGACTGATTAGGTTACAGCTCTCATGATCTAATCGTTCCATCTCTGAATATTCCTGCATTAACACAGGAGCTTTTGGGGGGCATCTCATATCCAAACCCTAACAGCAATATTATGTAAACTGTTATTACATTGTATTATTTAGAGAATAATAATGAGAAAAAAGTCTGTACAGATTTGTTTTTCCAAATATTTTCCATCTGCGGTTGATTGAAGTGGAACCTCTGGATTTGTAGCACCACCTGTGTTGTTCCTAGGCTCTGTAAGTGCCATGCTGTCTGCCAAAAACACTGTCTATGAGACAAGGGAATGGTGTCCTCCTTTTTCTACCAAGTTTATTGTCTCTGGAATTCACATCAGGCTTCAATTTAATTTCAGAGTAACTTAATATTCCCAAAGCAGTCCAATCAGATGAGTCCTCTTTCAGGGGACCCAGCCCCTGCGCAGTAAGCAGTTCGCAAGGCAGCACAGGGTTTGGGGAGTTTTTTGAGTGGACAGCTCCTCCACTGCACTAAGTAAGCCATACTCCTCAGGGGTACCTGGCATGGCCTCTGATCCCTGCACACGTTCCCAACCCCCAAGGCTTCAAGGAAATTTTGTGATTCCTAGCACAAATTTGTATGTTTGATCTCATTTTGACCCGCCTGCCTTTCAGCTTTCCAAGATGCGTGGTAGAATTCCAGTATTTCAATCAACCTTCTTCCATCTCTCCCGAGCATCCACTCTCATAAACACACACCCCCTATTCTCAAGTAAAACCCTTAGGCTACACAGTAGGTGGCCTGTGTTCTAGTTTCCCCTTATCAACTTGCAGTCATTTCCTCTCCCTGTGTCTTTGTCTCTAATGCCCGTCCTTTGTCTGAGGGATTATCTCAGAGAAACAACCAAGACAAATATAGTGGAAGATTAACCTCTGCCATGCCCTGAGTGTCAGAGCAGTCCCCAATTTAGGTATCTCTATCTCTCTACAACCCCTCAAGAGTTTTTTTAAAGAAAGCAAAAGAAGCAAGAAAGATTGAACCTACATGATAGAATGACCCATATGCTATACAGTCAACAGTGACATGAATATATAGTCAAGAGGCCTCAGACACTGTGCAAAGGAACTTGGTTAATAATTTCCAATTGCTTTTTAGTGACAGATAACACCCATTTTAGGTCAGATTGCCTGAGAGCAGAGCCTGAGAACAGATTTGAGTACATGTGCTTTATGGAGGGAAGCCTTTTCAGAAAGAACCATAAGAGAGTGAGAGATTCAGGATGGGCAGGAAGAAGTCAAGCAAGGAAGTGGCATTAGGCATGTGGACATATGACCTGAGCCACTGGAGGCTCTGGAGCATAATGGCACCACATAGCTGTCCCCATTTTGAGGCAAGAACACTGTTGATCTTATAAAACTCATTCCAGCCAGGCATTCACAGGCCCTGAGGGAAATTCTCAAGAGAAGGGAATATCTGAGAGCAATGAGTAGCTAATGCCCGCAGCAGCTGGGGCAGGGTAGGGGATCTGGACCATGCACTGTCATCCTCTCCAGAAACCCCCTTAGCCATTGTATGACTAAAGGTTGTCTTAGCTTTGATCCAATTCATATTTCTATCACTCTATCATAAGAGATGATCCTGGTACTGGAACAACTTCTTCCTTACATGGAGGACCTTATTGTTAATTCACAGAAACTCCAATGTGTTGTGAGCTGTGGATCTGATTTCTAGCTAATGTGGCTGTCCTATCTTTGATTCTTAGCCAATCAAAGAAATACTTTCAATTTTCTCTTAGGGAAGCAATGTCACTTTTCTGCCAAACTTTCAACAAATTGACTTATAAGGTGACTATCACTGGTGACTCCAGAGCATAAGAACCGTGGGTGCAAACTGAGACAGAAAACAATTTTTCTTAGAATTCAGCTCATATTTTGAATCCTTAAGGTAACAGTGACTATTGAATTTGACAAATGGAGGGTGAGATTTATAGTTTCTAGAATGATTGTTACTCAGAGTAATAGCCTCTGGTTGTTGGTTTGTGGATTTCCTTCTTGAGTTTTTCAAGGAAGCCCAGACTACAAGACAGGAAAGGAGCTCAGCTTCCATGCAGGACGCAGAGCTGAGACCTCTTCCTGTTATTCTCTGTGACCTTCCACTGTGCTTCTCAGGGAGTCCCAGGGCCCTTCTGTCTACACTCTAAAAGGAAAGACCCCAATCTGGACCTGCCTGTTGTCTGTACAGAGACCCTGTGGTGGTGCTTCCTTCATACTCTAAGGTTCTGGACTTTCTAGAGACCTCCAGAGAGGTAGAGAAAATCTGTTTCACTGAATCTACACCTTTTCTGATTGCTTTTCTGAAGCCTGTGAGCCAGGGAAAAACCAATTGTCCTGGAAACTGAAGTCCAAGAGGCCTGCATGCTGATGTTCTTATTTGATTCAGATTCAACATATACCAACAATTGAGACCTCCACTTTCCAATCTACAAGTAACTAGCCACATGTGGTTATTTGGTAAAAGTAATTGATAAAATTTAATTAATTAAAATAAGTTTAAAATTTGATTCTTCACTCACAGCAGCTGCATTACAAGTGGCTAGTGTGTCAGAGAGCACAGATTCAGAACATTTTCCATTATAGAAGAAAGTTCTGTGTTAGTCTGGTTATTTGTAAATATACTACATATATGAGTGTGTGTATATACACATATATATAGTTCTAACCTCTAACATGAACTTCAAGCCAGTGCCACTAAATTGGATAGCTCCCCTAGAGCCTAGGAACAAAAAGACTACTCTACCACCATCACTGGCCCTCCATAACCAATAGATTTTTATACATCACTCAGCATCAGGTGCATAGCATCACTCCATGAGAACTGTTTCATTCATATATATGTATTTTTTAAGCTCCTTGGGAAAATATTGCCTTTATTGATGGGCTGCAGCATGAACTTCAGCTAACCCTCCCAAGTTTACAGTCTTGATTCCAAGAGCAATAAAGAAACAAGGTTTGTCTCTGAGCTGGGTGCATGACCAGCATCTTTGTGTAGAAGTGTTTTTACAAGATATGCATTTAAAAAATATCTACCACTGCACTGGACTGACCCTGTAGCTCCAGTAGTAGAGCACTTGCCTCACATGCACAAGGCCCTGGGTTCAAGCCCCAGTATGCCCTCCCAAGGGGTTCCAACTCTGTGACAAATACATCTCCCAAATCTGGCGATCTCTCATACAAATGTCATTCACTAGAATTAATTTACCCAGGTTCAACTTTTTTAAATGGTATAACAGGTTGAGTGCCCCTAATCTGAAAATCAAAAGTACTCCATATGGAGGATCTTTAGATTATGTAGAGGGAAATGAGAGGGGGAGAGAGAGGGTGGGGTGTGAAAAATGGTGGTATGAGACAGACATCATCACCCTATGTACTTGTGTGATTAACAAGAATGATATGAATGTACATCATGCACAACCATAGAAATGAAAATTTGTACCCCACCCCCCAAAAAAGTACTCCATAATCCAAAACTTTTTGAATACCAACAAGATGTCACAAGTAGAAAATTCCACACCTAACCTCATGTTATGGTCTCTAATCAAAATGCAGGTACACTAAAAATATTGCTTAAAATTACCTTTAGGCTATGTGTATAAGGTATATAAGAAACATATATGAAAGGCATGTTTAAACTTAGGTCCACATTATATACATGTAAATATTCCAAAATTTTAGAAAAGTCCAAAATCTGAAACACTTCTGGTCACAAACTTTTCCAATAAAGAATATTCAACCTGTAATCATAATTATATCAGTGATAGCTTCTGTTTATCTAGGTACTTGAAAAGAAAAGTATGAATTCCTGCCTCAAGTCAACCCTGAGATAAGACTTGGGTGCACTGACAGTTTTTTGAGAGATGATCCAAGGAAATACAGAGAAGTGAGGTACAAGACAGGGGACTGGGAACAAAGAATACAACTAGGATCAATCCCATAGAGGGCACTGAGTTGTCCCATGGAGGGACAGGGAAGTCAGAGTGCATTTATGCACCACATCCTGACACTCATTGGAAGAGGGATGGTCCTGAGAGGTTAAGTCACTGGCACTTTTGGACTGCCCTGAACATAGACTAAGCGTGTTCGCCTGGTGTACGTGGGGGAGAAGCTTGGAGCTGCCCTTGCCTAAGATGGGAAGCAATCACAGTACACAGGGACAGTTGTTGCAGGTGACTCAGAAGGGACTTAGAAGACATGGGAGGGGCATCAACATTATCTGCTACATTTCCATTTTACAGGAAAGTTTCTGAGCATGGTAAATTGCTCAGACTCACACAGTTGGGATGGAAGTTAAACCCAGGTCTCTGATTAACGACCTGATCAAAGCCCCTGCTATTTCTGCCTTCAAACCCTCTCATGGGGTGCACACCTTCCCTTTTCTTATCTCTTTGCCCTTTTGCCCTCAGGAAAATACCATCCACTGGCAAGCTGGTGCTGACTCTCACAACTGATGCATGTGAAGGGAAGGAGAATTTTGTCCGCTACCTCGAGCACGTCCAAGCTGTCATCACAGTCAATGCCACCAGGAGAGGAGACCTGAACATTAACATGACTTCCCCCATGGGCACCAAGTCCATTTTGCTAAGCAGACGTCCGAGGGATGATGACTCCAAGGTGGGCTTTGACAAGTGGCCTTTCATGACCACCCACACTTGGGGGGAAGATGCCCGAGGAACCTGGACCCTGGAGCTGGGGTTTGTGGGCAGCGCACCCCAGAAGGGGGTGCTAAAGGAGTGGACTCTCATGCTGCATGGCACACAGAGTGCCCCATACATCGACCAGGTGGTGAGGGATTACCAGTCCAAGCTGGCCATGTCCAAAAAGCAAGAGCTGGAGGAAGAGCTGGACGAAGCTGTGGAGAGAAGCCTGAAAAGCATCCTAAATAAGAACTAGTGCTGCACTTCTGCCTCCACCACCTCCCTCCCTCCCCAGTCTCTGCCTCTATCTTTGCTCCACATTTCTGGCAGGCACCTAGCAATTACTGTCACCCCACACAAGCAATTCCATCTTCTTGAACTGCAGCTTTGCTCACTATCAATGATTATTTTCATTACAATGGAAGCAACCTTTTTTTTCTATGACCCAAATATAATGTTCCCACCAACATCTATGTCCTATGTGTTACTCTACCTTCTTTATTTCTGTCATTCAAATAGGTGATATCCTGCAAACAAAACTGGCGCAGCTTTCCCCTGAATTTTTTTTTCAATATCTGAGAAGAGAAAAGAATGCATGTAAAAAAGCCACACGTAGCAACTCCAGGAATGTCTATCTGTGGTCTCAACCAAGGAACTGTTATGTAAGAAGAGAAGTCAAAGCTGTTGCAGAAGGCGTGTTCCACAGATCTTTAAAGCACAGGGGAAACCGTAAATCCTTTGGGGAAGGATGCTTTGAATTTAGCAAGATTTTTCAGGAATGTAGATTAAGGTGACATGATGAGAAAGATGTCATCTGTAGAAAGTAATAATTACTGACCAGGGAAAAGAGATTCAAAAATGAGCATTGGAAATCTACCACCAACACGAGATTGTAATTCACTCTTTTTGGCCAGCATGATATAAAACCTAAATAGCTTGGCTGTAAGTTCACCAGCTGCTGCTCTGAGTTATGGTGAAATCTGCTGAAGTAGCCCACTTCTCTCCCAGTTGGCATAGAGTTCGTCTCTCCCCTACCCCCACCAGTTTTCTGGGATTCTTCATGTAGCTATCCAAAAGGGGGGAAAATGAAGGTGGGTCTTACAACATGTCTAGTAAAGAATAGTTTGCTAGTTTTTAAAATAAGATCATTCCCTTTCCTAAGTCACTTTGGGACTTCTTGATCTTGATGTAAGAGGTGAGGTGAGATTTTGGGGGGTGTTTTTTTTCTTTTTTGACAGTTTTACACTTATCTACGAGGACTTTGATTTCCCAAAAAAGTATCACTGGAAAGAAATGTCCTACTCCCTGGTGTCACGGTTTCATTGATGTATTGGGGAAATGGCCTCTGTTCTGAAGAGGTGTGAGAGGGATGATGGGGGCACATTTGAAGGTAGGAGCAGCCATATTTACATGGACCTCCATTTGTGAGGGGCTTTGCAGGCCAAGAGTGGGGTAAGCCTACTTATCCCCCAGTGATTTGAGGCCTCAAGGAAGCAAGAGGAACCTTCTTATAGGAAAGCACATAGTTGCCATCTTGGCAATTCAGAAATCCATGAGACCTTTGAACATGCAACCCAAAGGTTACAATTGTCAAATCCAAAATACACCATTTCATTGCCCAATAAGTATTATCAAAGTGACCTGTTGTCACTTTTTGTTCCTACCAAAGGATCGGCTTCTCACCCTCAATCCCAGTGCCCACCCAGCCATTCAAAAAAAAAAATATATATATATATAGATATATATATGTAGATATATATATAGATATATATATTCATTCTCAACCACTCCTGGCTCCATTCCTCCCTTCTCAAGGGAGCACGTGCTTGGCCTGGAGTCACTTTACTAAAGCCAGTAGCACAGGAGCACTGGGAACAGGTGACAATTTTAAGAGAGAATTCTGGAATAATGTCACTTTCTTTTCTCCCCCATATTGGCATGAATTTCTGTCTTCTCTAACACCTTGTGACTTACCCTTGCATCATGCTTTAAAGTGTAATACTATTTATGATTTTTTAAAAGAAATTTATTACTTGTTGCAAAAGTCTTTTTAAACTAGTTTAAAGAAAAATAAATTAATGGAAATCATTGAAAATTCATTTCACGTTAATGGTCTGAAAATAAACCAAAGGACATTATGTGTGCATGTGTGTATAAGTGCACACAGAAATATATATACATATGTAGACTATATACATGTGTGTATATATGTGTATATATATACACTTGTATAAATGTATATACACACATATACCTAAAATGTGTGTATGTGTATTTATTGAAAAACAGACACCATATTCATCTCTAAAAGAACATTCAGAGAATATCAAGGTGATTCTGGCTGAAGAAAAAGGCCGGTAGAAATTCAGGTGAAAATCGTCAATTCACATTCTGTCACCTCTGTAATTTTGCATCTGTCTGTATAAACATTAAATGTCTTATATAAGCAGCAAAAATATAAAATAGTTGTCCATATTTTCACAGTTGTGGTATAATTTATGAAATTAGAGAGTAACTTATCAGCTTCTTAATAGAAATGGCAAGTTTTGATATGAGTATACAGTATATAAAAATATATATAGTGCTATGTATAAATATTTGATCTCTATTTCATTTTTTGCATCAGTATTAACACTAAACTCTGTCAAGCTAGTGATGTTTTTATGATATCCCTGATCCTAATGCAAGAGATAGCTATTTATAGTCATTTCTTTTAAAAAATGAAAATAAGTGAATAACAATTAATCAGGTTAATATTGTTACTCCCTGTGACAAAATTTTATAAGTAAATTTAAATGATATGTTGTAAATTAGGAGGCTCAACAATAAAACATTACCTTCCAGAAATTATGTGAGATGTGCTGTATCTTACATGAAAACACTTCCATTGATTGTAGGGGAAGATAACAAAAAGTTGCCAGTGAGAGACCTAAAAAGCCTTCTTCAGTAAATATGCATGAAAGACATGTAATTAGCATATAAGTTATACACAAATTATGATCAACAGCAGCATTTTTCAAATTCAGGTTGCATCCACTGTAAAATCAATTTAAAAAGTTAATACCAGGGGCTGGGGATATAGCTCAGTTGGTAAAGTGTTTGCCTTGCAAGCACAGGGCCCTGAGTTCAATCCCCAGCACTGCAAAAAAAAAAAAAAAAAAAAAAAAATAGTTAATACCAGGAGTTTCTAATAGAACACTATAGGATGGGATAGGGTAGGGTAAACTAAATCATGCACTTTAAGGGGAAGTATAGTTTCCTGGAATATTTTTTTCCAGGGATTTGTATGTTTGTATGTCTGTCTGTCTCTGAATGTGTGTGCTGGCTCACAATGTAAAATACATTTCTTACTGTGGGTCATGATCAAAAATCTTTTAGAAACACCATTCTAGACTACATTATCAAGTAGTATCAATTAGCTAGACTAATGTATACTATAGTAACAGCCTCAGGATCTCAGTGATTTAATACAAGGAAGACTGACATTCACACAAACTCTAATGAGGATTCAGGTGACTTTCCAAGGCCACAGACCTCCATGCAGTGACTCAAGCATCCAGGCTGCTTCAGTCTTCTTGTTTGTCATCCTAACACAAGGCTGCTACAATCGCCACACGGAGGAGCACTTATCAAGGACTTTCATCCACTCCTCTATATTCAGCCTGAAGGAGATGTACATGCCACTTCCCCACCTATTGCTCACCAGTGACCATGACTGTACACAAAGCAACTAATGGATACTTGGGGAGCATTAGAATCTCTACTACAACATAGACTTCCTTTTTTTTTTTTGGCAATGCTGGTGATTGATCCCAGGGCCTTGTGCATGCTTTGCAAGCCCTCCACCACTGAGCTACACTCCCCACCCAAAACATATTCTTAAGTTCTCATTTACATGGTAACCTCTCTTCATGAAAGTTACTATGAATATTATTACAAACTAATATGTACCCCATGTGACCATATACTGTTCTAAAAACATCTTATTAGTTCATTTTAAAACTAATTTGTTATTTTGTTCTCTGATACAATATTCATCAAATTCAATTATTAAAAATTTGAAGAGAGCATATGACTAAAAACCGATATTAACAGGTATAAGGCCCAAAGTTTGGTCTTGTGAGACTGAGACACTTCTATTTGATATTTAAGTTCAGAAAGGGATTCCCAACAAATTACGTTTTTTTTTTAATTGACAAAACTCTTATAAAATTACTATTCCATGTCATCATTACTATCACTCATAAATTAATGATGGGCTTTTGTGTGATAGATGCAGTCATTGATTAGAATGATTCCATGAAAATCACACAGGACAAAACCTTCAGGACACATACCCATGTACTCTATATTAAGGGAAAGAGAGAAACGTGAATTAGGGAAATTGTTGACCTCACAGCCAGATGAAGCTTTGGGATGCAACAAGTCTAATTTTCTAGAAATTTCAGAAAATCAAGACTCTGAAATTAGGAAAAGTGGTTGTAATAGAGTGTTTTTTAGTTAACTTTTTTGTTGCTGTGACCAAAAGACCCAACAACAACATAGAGAAGGAAAAGTTTATTTTGGTTCATGATTTCAGAGGTTCAGTCCCTAGATGGCCAATTCCACAGCTCTGGGTCCAAGGTGAGGCAGTATATCATGGTGGAAGGGTGTGGCAGAGGAAAGCTGCTCAGGACATGACAGTCAGGAAGCACAGAGAGAGCTCCCTCCTCAGAAACAAAATACAAATCCCCAATACGCACACCCCCAGAGATGTATTCCCTCCAACCACAAATTACCTGCCTACAATTACTGCTCAGTTAATCCACATTAGTGGATTAATCCACTGATTAGGTTACATCTCTCATAATCTAATCATTTTGCCTCATGTGTCTCACACATGGGCTTTTGGGGGACACCTCATATCTAAACCATAACAAGGATAAATGGTTCTAAAACCTCTGAGAGTTTGAAGTGTTAGCACAGAATGTCTCCTGAACCAATGTGAAATTTTTGGTTGTAGCCAGCAAAGTGGTTCTGATCACCTGTAAATGGTCCCACTCCACACCCACCCACATCCTCCTGATACCTCATTCAGCCTCCCAAGATATTAACCCCAATCTAAGAGATACACACACCTGAATCTACAGAAGGGAACACCTTCTTCCATGTATCACAAATTAATCGACAAGAACTTAAGATTTTACACTAGTCTCTTGTACACTGATTTGAAATTTTTTCCTTGTGTTCAAAACACTCTGATCAGATTTAGTTTAGGATTCATAAGGAACAAAGAATCAAAGTCTGACCTGGGGCAAATTCTCCAAACTAACTTACCAGCTCTGTTTTTCTCTCAGAAGAGAATCGTTGTAAACCTGGGGACAGAGTGAACTCAGTGGAAAATGCATGTAGTCCAAAAAGGGATGATTCAGTGTGGCTGAAGTCCTAATGCTCAGCCCTACGTGGTTTGGGGAGGAGCAGGGTGGGAAAGCAATTAGAAATCTCAGTTCAGAGTTTCAGATCCCATAACAGCCCAATATGACTGCCAATTGCTAAGGTCTAATGGCAACCATTTTCCTTTCCAAGGAAGCTCCTGTCCCATCTGCCCTCACCATCCCAGCAGAGAGTGTCCTACCTCATACTGTCCTCAGAGATGTTCCTCTGCACCCAAGAGGACATTCCATGGGCCACTTCAAGCTGGAAGCTAAAACTTACCTTTCTCTTTTCCAGTCCAATGTCCCTGACTGGCCACAGGTGACAGGTAAGCCACCTGGTGACCTCCTAGTCACAAGGATCCAAGAAAACAGGTAAAGGGGCAATTGTGACTGATGAGGATACAAACACAGTGGCATGATTGACCTGGGAATAAAGTTCAACTCGAAAGCCATGTTTCTTTGAATAAAATATAAGTTTGTGTGACTTTGTGGGCGTGGGGGTTGTCTTAGTCAGCTATTTTGCTGTTGTGGCTAAAAGATCCAACCAGAACAATTGTAGAGAAAGAAAAGTGTATTTGAGGGCTTATGATTTCAGAGGTCTTAGTCCATAGAAGGCCAGCTCCATTCCTCAGGGGCTCAAGGTGAGTTTGAATATCATGGTGGGAGAGGGTGGTGGAGGGAAGCAGCTCACATCATGGTGAACAGGAAGCAGAGAGAGGGAGAGAGACTCCACTCTCCAGATACAAAATATATACCCCATAGGCATGCCCAAACTCCTACCTCCTCCAGCAGGGATTAATGCACTGATTGGGTTAAGACTCTTACAACACAATCATTTCTCCTTTGAACCTTCTTGCATTGTCTGGCATGTGAGTTTTTGGGGGACCCCTCCCAAACAAACCATAAAAGCTGTTTATATGCTTTTATCCAAACCTGAGAAAATGGAGTCAAGCATTCGCACTAATGAAGGTACTCAAATGATGCCCATTGTCATTAATGTGCCAAGGACATGAGAGTTTTGAGGTGACTTTTTTCATGAACCACAATCTATCAAAATATTTTAGGAAAAACTCCAGCATGGCAGAAGAGAGAGAAGGGCAGGTTTGCAACAACAGACAGGAACTTACCTACCTGCACACTGAGCTTCCTAAAACAGGGTTCTAGCAAACCATCTGCTCCCAGACCTCACTTACGGTCTGTTTGGGGGGCAACCCAGTGGAGTTCAAACCTGCTTAAGTTCTCTGTTGATACCAAACCTCAACAAGTAGTGGTTATCTTTGGAAACTTTGGAATTGCAAGCAAAAACAAATTATGTCTAATGAATCAAAAGGCAATATGTCAAAAGCATGTGGAGAAGCTCTCATAACTGAAGGAAATCCTGAAGAACTGGCCATAAACATCTCCAAAAAAGGGCAGAGATTGGAGCAAGTCTGTGGACCTAGATATACAGCAAGAACCAGTGGGTGATTCATCAGAGCATCCCTATCCGAGGGCAAACCCAGACATTTTCAGCCTTGGTATTACTGGACTTAAATTTCAAGGAGATGGGCATCTGATTGGCTTAGTTTTGGGGTCATGTACCCAGCCTAAGACCAGAGGAAGGCAGGATATTGTACTGAGAGTGTGATCAGGGTTGTATTTATTGTAGGAAGAGCAGCTTTATATAAAATCAGGACTGTTGCTAGAGGGGTCAGTATGGCCAGGCAGGGAAGGGCAGCAGACGCCAATAAGCTGTCTTAGGTTGGGCTTTCAAAAAGCCAATCCCCAAGACAAGGAGGCAAAAGCAAGTTTAATTGAAAGAAAGCATCTGTGTGCCAGGGAGCAGAAAAGTGAAATGGGAGAGGAAGGAGACCAATATAGGACACATTGATAAGTGGCTGTTTTTGTGGACATCCTGGGCTCAAACCCCCTGGGGACCTCCAATAGATTGTTTTGAATATGTTTCCATTATCCCAACAGAGAGAAAGAGATCTGGGGTATTCGGTCTACCAGGTCCTGTCCAGCTTTGGTTGAATGAGGACTGCTCCCAGAAGCAAGAACTCCCCAGGACTCTCAACCTGCCCACTGTGGGGACCAAACAGCTCCTATGGCCACAGGAAAACCTCAGGCAGAGAGTAACATGTGCTTGACTGTAAGCATGAACCAGAACAGCAGGACATCAGTCAGGTGTTGGTACAGCAGCAGTGAATGGAATATTTAAAAAACGAGTTGGGTAGGGAGCTCCAATGCAGCTTCTTTAGGGAGGAGGCAGCTTGGCGAACATCTCACTCCGGAGATTGCTTCAGCAAAAAGAAAACTGTACCCATGCTATTGTGAGGCCTGCTCTGAGCCACCAAGTTTACAACACTTTTCATAAAAATGAATGGCTTTGTGCTTCTTTTCAGGGACCTCAGGAAGGGTAAATGCCAGGAAATGCCATTCTGAAGTTTTCCAGGGTGAAAGGGAACCAAGCAGGGGCAGTGTAGAATAGCCACCAAGAAAATAAGCAAGTGGGGCTAATCCCTAGGACCTTGGGGAGAGGGGGAAGAGAC
>JAJEJO010001441.1:112442-159081 GCA_020662805.1 Glaucomys volans
GGTTGCATTTACTTCTCCTGCTTGAACAGGCCACGTTGGTTCATGCCCCATGGCCTTTGCACTTGCAGTTCTTTCTGCCTGGAATGCTCTTCCCTCAAGTCTACACAATATGCCCAAGATATGTCTTGTCAGGTCACAAGACACCACCTCCACAGGGTCTCCCTTAATTGTCCAATCCCCAGTAGACCCCTACTCACTCCAGCATGTCACAATATTTTATTCCCTCCATGGCATTGTCTCTATCTGGTTTTCTTATTTAGTTATCTGTTTACTTGTGCATTTTCTTCCTCACCAACCAGAATGTCAGGACTTTGTGTGCAGGGCCATATCAGATTGTTCTTTGCTGTCTCTCCAGTACCCAGAACTGTGCTGATATAGAACAGCCTCTCCATCCATTTTCCTGATTAATTGAATATAATACAAAATAACCTTTCATTCCGAAATGATACTACTTGCCTTTTTAAACGAGAATATTAACTGGACATACAATTCACAAAATAAAATGGCTTAATAAAGAAAAGAAAGGGTTTGCAATGGCTACTCATGTTGAATGTAATAGACACACTGACCCAAATTCCTACATCCTGGGGTCCAGCTAATGGTTTCCATGATTCTTTCTTAAGTTTTTCAATTAAAAATATTTCAGATGAGATCATGCATACTCAGGGTGATAAGGCCTTTAAACAAAGTATTAATGTTGCAAACTGTGGGATGGAGTGGATTTTCCATTTATCTTTTAGAAAAAACAGCAAAAAACATGTGTCTTTCTCGAAATCAAAACCTAAATGAATTCAGAACAAGATCGTCTAAAGCTTTAAGGAAAGGTGACTCCTTTTAATATTCTATCATTTCATGACAGAAATGATAGAATGTCATTTATGACTCTCAATTTTCTCTCAGAATGTGTAGTTATCTTGCCAGATATTTTCAAGCCAATATGATAATCCACTTATGCACATTTACTTAATGTCTATAGTATATTATGGGTCATCCATGTGAAAGAGTCATTTTGCTAACTGGTGTAAATTAAAACTTATTTTTGATTGCTAATAGACAAATAGATGTCTATTGTTATATTATGTACACATACAAATATTTGTACACATACAAATGTGTAACAAGGAATTCCTCTATTAGGTATTATAATACACCAATAAAAATTTCTCTGGAAAAAAACTGTAACAGAAAGAAGGAAAAATAAATGCCTAGGGCAAATAAAAATTTGTTTAGGTTTGGAGTATAGTTCGGCAATAGAGTACATGCTACACACACAAGGCCCTGAGTTCAACCTCCAGCACCAAAAAAAGAAAAATTATTACTATTATTTTTTAAATATCCTGACAAAAGTGCACACACACTCATATGGGACAGGGCCAGGTGACTAACTGAAACCATTAATAAAATGGGAATATCTCCCCTTAACACTTTCTGGCACATAGTTTATGCTCCATGAATATTTATTAGACTAATTCACCAATTTCTAACCATGAATTTATACAGTGACATTCAAGCTTGTTTTCTAAAACTCCACCTAGGATTGCAATATCTGGGCAAGAAAATTTTAAGTATATCATACAAAGTACACTTGGTGCCTAATACTGTGGTAGAAGGCATTGATGCCCTCCCTATATTCAGTCTACCTTACTGCTACCATGTATTTCCCATGCCTGACTTCCAAAGGTTGCCACCTGTACTTCTTGGCACCCAGAGTTAACACCCTGACACCTCCCACTGATGATGGGAGCTAGTGGATCAATACCCCAGCTCCCTCACCCCATGCACAAAGCAACTCTGAGGCATGTACTCTCCTCTGTCTCCTTGACTTGCTCAATGGGTTTCAGTTCTACTGGCCCTCTGTGTAGAATGATTTGGCCAAACCTCCTACTGTTTGCTTTTTCTTCCTGTCTCCCTCTCCACTCCCCAAATGGCACTTCCTAGGACCATATTCCAAGGAAATCTTTTACATTCAAAAATATTTGCTACAGGATCAGCTTCTGGGGAACCCAAACTAAGACAGGTACTTTCAATTAGCTTATCTCTAACAAAACACTCATCCGCTCAAGCATGTGCCTGGGTTTGGAATAGGATGAAATGAGCCCTATCATCAATGAGCATCTTTCTGCATCAAATCCTGACACTATCTGAGATTTTAATGAATCTAAACAAACCAGGATGAAGAGCATGTCTTGCTCCCAAACAAGGACAAGTTGGTGCCCATTTAGCAGAGCATCCTTGTTATGAGTTTGTGACTGACCCACCCACATTCCCAAGGCCCAAGGAACTAGACCAGGGGTATGGTGCAGCAAAGAAAACATTTTAATGAAGGTTCACTGACAGTGCCAGATGGGTCCACCATGATCTAACTCAAATAGGAACCCTCACTCTTTTATCTTTTGTTCTAAAATATCAAAGCATTTCTCCTATGGTGGCCCCAAGAACATTTTCTCCTATTGAGCTGGGGCATTCTAGGAGCCCTTCTCTCCCAATTTCTTGTTTGCCTTTGTCTTCCCAATCACGGTCTCCACAATTACAGCAGTTTCTTCATATGTCTGAATGCTCTCTGTTGAAATCTTCTCAATGGATTCCACCACTTCCACTTTCTTGAAAGTCAATGCCCTCGGAGGGCTTTTCTCCAGCAGGCTGCTGCTCTTACTCCCAGGACCTGCTGGTCCACCTTCACTGGCCCCCGGCCTTTGAGTTTGGTGTGCAGTCGGTCCCTCTGGACCAGGAATTATCACAGGACAGGGTTTCCTGGACTTCTCCTCTTCCTTCTGACCATCATCTTTCTCCCCAGGACCTTTCACATCTTTGGAATTTGTCCCACTTTCCTTGTCTATAGCCTGCTGGTTGTTTGGGTGTTCACCTTCTTTCCCCTGGGAACCCTCCTGTCCATTCTCCAAAGGTGGCGTGGGCTGCTCAGGAGTGGGCTCCTCATGGTTGTCAGGTTGCAGAGAGTCTTCCTCAATGGAAATCACTACTCCACCCTTGGCTGGGATAGAGGAGGAACAGAACTCAGGGTCCACATAACTAGCATCCCCCGTGACCAGCACATGCCGCCCTCTGGTGTAGAGGTCAACAGGGGGCTCAGGCACAGGCTCTTTGGTGCCTTTCACTTTGTCCTTGACCATCTTGTATAGTTTCCCAAAGGCTTTGCTTATCTGTCCCCCATCTGGCACATCCTCTGGACCCCCTTCTTGTGTTAGGGGACTTGCTTCTCCACCCCCTGATTCAAGCTTAGATTCATCTTCCTCTTTAAGTACCATCTGCACTGGTTTTGTATCTTCCACACCTTTTAATGGTGCATCTTCCAGAGTTTCATCTGTTTTATCTTGAGCTATAATCTCCTTTCTCCTTGGAACATTCTTGGGGAGGCCTTTTTGTCTTGGTTTTGCTGCTGTTATATCCTGCAGAGCCCTAGTAAGATCTAAAAAGTAAAAAATAAAAAAATTTTAAAAACAAATCAAACATAGTTGTCAATGAAAGGGAATGAACATGTATTTGTTGAAAAATATACTAACTCAACTAGAGACAAACATCTAATGCTAGGATGGGATTTAATATATATGGATCAAAAACAGTGGCGATCTGTTGCTCCACAGTCCACATTGAGTTTTTAGCTCTGCCAAGATTTGTAACTTTGGGGACAAGTCAACTTGATGCCTCAGTGGTTCCCCAAAGAGAAGGGAAAGTGCTACTTTTTCCAAAGCTCATAGTTCACTAGCACATTGGAACAGCTCACAGAGACACACAATTCTACTTCCATGATTCCATGACACTCAGTGGGAACAATATTCCTGTCCCATATCCAGACTCCTGCCAAGCTTACATGGGAACTTGGGTCCACAGACTAACCATTGAGAACCCATTCCACAAAGTTGTTCTCTCAACAGCAACAGGGAGACACAGCAGAACTCCCTGGGCCTCTGCCGTGGTCAGATGGCTTTAGGTTTGGAAATGGAATCCATCCACAATCCATCCCTCAATCCACACTTACAACCTACATAATCCCAACAACCTACATAAATATGACCACCTGCTAGCATTCCCTTCCCCCTGGGCCAAAGAGGAAGTGATGCTATTAGATACAGAAACAATAGGAATTCTATGTTCTCAAGACCTACCCATTCCTTCATACTAGCTGAAAGGAAAAATCGAATGTTGAAGAAAACAAAAATCTTACTCTGCAAAATCTCCAAGTTTTCTAGCTCCACTCATATAGTGATTTCAGAACTTTTTCATCCCAAGCATCTTTTCAATTCCCTCCCTACAGTAATCCCAGGTCTAAGAAGGACATAGCACCAGGACATAGCATGGGCTGACCCTCAATGAGAAGAGCCAGGTGAGTAAAGATGGAAGCCATGGTCCTGAAGCCATAGGGAGAACAGGATGCAGACAGGGATGTCAAAAGAGAGCTGGTCTGAGAGGAAAGATGCGTATAGGACCAGTTACAGAATTCCAGGGCCTCATGCAAAAGAAAAATGTAGAATCCTTGTTCAAAATTATTACCAATTTCAGGACAAGGATGGCAAAGCACAAAGCCATAGTGGACTCTTCTGAATGTGGGCCCCGTGTCGGAGTCAAAGGCTCATGGAGCTGGCCTCACTTGTCTGCCAGCAGGACTGCTGTACTTCCAACCTGTTCTGACTCTGGAATCCCAAATGAAAAAAAAAAAACCCTGAGCTGCCTGAGAAAGATGGATTTAAAGGCTATACAAGATCTCACAATCTCACTTGCAGGTATCAACCAAAAGATTTGAAATCAGGGTGCTGAAGAGACATCTGCACTCCCATATCTATTGCAGCATTATTCCCAATAACCAAGACACAGAATCAACCATCAACAGATGATCGAGTAAAGAAAATGTGGTAAAGCTGGGTGTGGTGGCGCATGCCTGTAATCCCAGCATTTGGGAGGCTGAGGCAGGAGGATGGTGAGTTCAAAGCCAGCCTCAGCAACTTCGCTAGGCCCTAAGCAACTCAGTGAGACCCTGTCTCTAAATAAAATACAAAACAGGGCTGGGGATGTGGCTCAGTGGTGGAGTGCCCCTGAGTTCAATCCCCAGTACCAAAAAAAAAAAAAAAAATGTGGTTAAAAACTCACAAAGAATACTATTCAACCTTTAAAAAGGAAATTTTGTCGTATGAAACAACATGGATGGAACTAAAGAACATTACACTAAGCGAAATAAGCCAGGCACAGAAAGATAAATACTGTATGATCTCACTTATATGTGGGATCTAAGACAATTGAAGTAGAGAAGTAGATGGTGGTTCCCAAGGGCTGGTGGTGAGAGGAATAGGGAAATGATAATCAAAGGGTACAAAAATTTCAGTTAGACAAGAGGAATATGTTTGGGGGGCTTTTGTTTTGTTTTGTTTTGTTTTGTTTTGTTTTTGGTCCTATCGCATGGTCTAGTTGAAGAATGTACATTTCAAAATTGCAAAAGGAATTTCAAAGGTTCTCACCTCAAAAGATGTTGTGTATTCAAGTTAATGAATATGTTAACCAGCTTGATTTAATTATTCCACCTAGTATTCATAAATCATAACATTACCTTGTATCAAACTTATACAATTATAAATTACCAGCTTATAATAAAAATTAAAGCCCTAAAGTATAAGCATCAACATTATCCCCTTCTCTTCTCTCCCCGAATTTTTTGCCTCTTCAGAATGGGGAGACTCAGATGTGAACTGATGCCTCACAAGTGTTTAAAACATTCCAACAAGACCAAATATGGTCTTGGCGTGGTGGCACACATCTGTAATCCCAGCAGCTGAGGAGGCTGAAGCAGGAGGATCTTGAGTTCAAAACCAGGCCCTAAGCAACTCAGAGAGACCCTGTCTCTAAATAAAACATAAAAAAGGGATGGAGATGAGGCTCAGTGGTTAAGTACCCAGGGTTCACTCCCCAGTACTAAAATAAATAAATAAATAAAGACCAAACTTGGAAGGCAGAGGCCATATTTGCCAACTAAGCTGCTTCTGCTGAATTGTTTTGTTTTGCTCTTTGTTTGAGAAGGGGCTCTCTCTCTATGTTGCCCAGGTTGGCTTCGAATGCCTGGGTTCAAGAGATCTTCCTGTGTCAGCCTCCCAAGTAGATGAAACTACAGGTGTACATGTCCATACCTGGCTTCTGCTCAGTTTTGAAGGGAATAGAGAATGAACAATAACTGAGCATCTGTTCTGCAACCAAACACTGGATTACACACCTTTGCAAAGATTAAGTTCATTTAATTCATGGAAAAAATATAATTCAATATCCACTTCTTACCATAGTGAAGAAGCAAGAAATGAATACTAAATTGTATTTCTTCTCCAATTAAATGCCTGATGTTCAGGGATGGCACTCCCATGGTGGGCTATCACCATAGTCGGTTTTTCTATTTATAAACTTTTTAACTCAGTTATTTACCATATAAGGGAGCGTATCAGAAAGGGAGGGAAGAAGACCTCTCTCACATAAAAGAATTTAATTTCCAGATAGATAGGAAGGGAGCATGATTGTCAAGACAGAAAAAAAGCAGAGATCAGGCTTGGGGAGTGTTACCTTTCCCGCCGGATCCAAGGCTAAGTGAGGACCCATGACTTGGGGTGAATAGGGTGATGGGAGTCTCAATGAAGGCGGAGCTCAGCCTGGCAGAAACAACCAGAGAGAGAATGTGTGCCACCTTTAATTCATCAAGCAACACACAAGGGGGGTGGAGGGATACAAGCAATTGCAATGATTTTAAACAAAACTGAAAAAAAGAGCTTTCTCTAGATCAAGTGCTCATGAATTATATATAATTGTAAACTGATCACCACAGACATTTATACACTAATGAGGACATAAAAACCCATTTCTTTGAGTTCAAGTCATAAACGATGACACATAGGTATGGCAATATTGTACAGAGATTACTTATGATATGCCATTGCTCTGTTGGATTGGGGTTTTGTGTTGTTGATCTTTTTTTAATTGAAGAGTGGGCAGCCCAGGCTGAAGAATTTAGGGCAAATATGGTATAATATCCCCAACTCTTTTTTTTTAATAACATGTCACATGTTCACAGAGGGGAAAATGTTAAAAGCAATTGAGATAAAATGTAAACAACTGGTGAATTTGGGTAAAATATATTGAGGTATTATTCTTCTAACACTTCTATCAATTTGAAAGTGTATCAAAATTCAAAACAACAAACCAACCAAAGGGGTATCCAGTTGACTTTTGGTCATGCCCTGCCCCACACCAAAAAGAAAAAAAAATCAAAACAGTGGTCACAAGGGCATTTAAATTCAGTTCAAGACTTATTTTCATAAATATGCTCATAAAGCATTCACTGTGACATAAATATAATAAGGAATTACACAAGGCACATTGACTATAATAACTAGAGAGGAAAAGACAATCTTGCTTTTCCTGCTAAGAAGGAAAGACATCAGCCAAGATAGAGCACCCAGAGTGAAGGGAAGTTCTGCCACTGTGGGGCACTTGGGGCAGGGAAGACTTGTCTTTTAATTCAATCTAAACCCAGAAAATAAGGAGGGTCAAATTGAAAAATCGCAACTCAGTGTTTATCCTCTTCTATGAAGGAAACCAAATGGTATGGGTTTCAACATGGCCACAGATGGAGGTGTGAAGGGGCCAGGCAGGGGAGAAAAAGAGGATTTCCCAGCCATCTTGGAGTAAGTGGGGTTCAAGTCACAGTTCTGTTACTAAGGAAACCAGAAGGCACCTTGACAACCCCGTTACTGACCTGCCCAGATGGTAATGACCATGACGACTGCGGTAATGCCTGAGTCCCCGTCAAGTTCCATACAGTGCACTAGGGCCCCCACCTGCAGCATCTCATTCCACACCTGATCATCCCACCTACTAAACTGCTTATGACCCCAGAGGCCTGTGGGCACAAAGCAGGCTTTTCTTATCACCCTACTCCCAATTTCAAGGATCACTTCATCATTACTCCCCTTCTCTCTCCCAAAATTTCCTCCATACCACTTGTCATAGGTTACATCCCCCTGATACAATTTCGCTCCTCTTCTGTCTCCCCCACTAGCATTACAGCTGGTCAGGGCTTTTTGTGATTCATTTCCTGCCACATCCCCACTACCTAGACCTGTGCCTGGCATACAGTAGGTCCTCAACAAGGACTGGTGTCATGAGTCAGTGACAGGATGGGGAGACCAGTAACAAAGTTGTGCCCACACCTGTTGCCTTCAATCTCAATGATCCGATGATACCGGTCTAGCTCGTTCCTCAGAGTCTGCTGGGCCACGGCCAGCTGCCGGCAGTCATAGGAAGACCTCTCCAGTGTCCGTTCAGCCTCTTCGATCTCCTTCCTCAGGCTTTCGATCTGCTCATTGTAAAGCTGAATCTCGTCATCATAACACTCATGGGCGTTTTTAATAGCTTGTTCCAGGGTCGTTGTCTGTGGGCAAAGACACACTGCCAGGAAATCCATCCCACCCTCTCCCCAAGATACGGAATTCACCAGGAGAACCTGGTCTCTGTGTACAAAGCTCCATTTGCTTCATTTGTTTCTCTGTAAATTAGAGATTAGCAATGACCCATTGGAATCTCTTCAACCAAAGAAGAATTCAAAAACTGAGCTCCTATCACCTGGCATGAACATCAGCCCCCTCCAGGATTAGCTCCTGCCCATCCCAGTGGCAGAGTGAAGATGACAACCCCAGAAAATAAAAAGAAACTTGTTGCTCACGAATTAACCTGTGTCAGATAAAATATGTTCTTCACACATTAATGACTTAGCATAAACCTGGTGCTAGCCAAAACTGTAGTGTTGCATTTATGTTTTGCTGGCTACAATGTGTGTGTGTGTGTGTGAGAGTGTGTGTATGCATGCACATGATGCTTGTGTATATATAAAATGGTGCTAGATGCCTAGAATGCATGAAGCCCTGGGGTCGATCCCCAGCACTGCAAAAAAAAGAGAAAGCAATGTTAAGGAACATGATTTATGTATTAATGCACAGTAAGTAAGACTCAAGGTAGCAAAATAGAAAAAGGTAGTTTTACATTCTTTTAAGGGCTTCTGACAATGCTAAGGACTCATGAAAGCGCTTGTTTACAAGTTTAATACCTGTAGTCATGACTCTTTTACATTCTCACTCTATGTAAGAAAGAATTTGACGTGCATAGTCCTCAAAGACAAAATGAAGCGAACAAAAGCACCACTTCTACCTAGAGCAGCATCTTTCAAACTGCAATGTGCATTAGAACCACCCGAGGATGGTAAGGTGTGGATTCTGACTTAGTAGTTATGGGAAAAAAAGGGCCAGAGACCATCTTTTTTTTTTTTTTTTTCTTTTTGTGGTGCTGGGGATTGAACCCAGGGTCTTGTGCATGCAAGGCAAGCACTCTTCCAACTGAGCTACATCCCCAGCGAGAATCCATCTTTTTAACCAGCTCCCACAGGGTGTGGATAGGCTGGTCCATGGGCCACACTTAGAGTCATGGCAGGTTGGGAGGATAGAAAAGTATCTGCAACCAACTTCACGTATGTTCACTACAAGGTATTTCTTGCATCCAGACCTAAATGTACATGCTGGACACCTGAAGGATAATTATTTCTATTACAACCCAATTTTTCATTTTATATCGATCTAGTCTTTGGATAAAGAAGTCCCTAAGTAATTACATATGGAAACTTAGCTTGCAAAGGTGCTCAGGAATATATCCTGTCTCCAGCAGAAGGTAAGGAAGGAGACAGGAAGGGAAAGGTACATGTACTAAACACTTAAGGAAGATGTCCATCCATCCCATCCATCCATCCATCCACAAGGAGGGTCTAATTACAATGCAACCCTATCCTCCCATCCAGAGCTTAGAACAAGGGGTGGATTCAGCTCAGGCTGGCCCATCCTATGGATTATATCCTAGGAATTTGTAAAGGAACTTCAGAGGTAGCAGCAAGGTTCTAGACTTGTGGTGGCAGGTTCCAGACGCAGTGGGACACATAAACTAGGGTCTAAGGCTGCCAATCTAAATGGTGATCTTTCAGAATGTGCATGAAGCTGAGAAAGGCAATTCTTCAGAAAGACAAAGTAATGAAGCCAAAGGGCAAAGGTAAACAGATGAGGGATTCTGTGGCAAGGGCAGGAAGAGGAGGGGCAGGAGACAAATAGAGGGAGAGCTGCCCCACATCCTGGTTCCTGGTTCCTGCTACACATCTGCTCTCAATTTATATACCTGCTTCTTGGGGGGTGGGGGGGAGATAAAGGAAAACCTTGCCAGTGAAGAAATGTGGCAGACACCACCTTAAGCAAGCAATGAAAGTTAACATCGTCACTATGGGGATATGTGAACATGACACGACACACTGACACAATGTCACTTCCAAGGGCCACTTGCCAAAAAAACAAAGAACTTCAGTGTAACCCTGTGAAAACACCAGGAAAACCCAAATGGAGGACTGTTCCCCAAAATAGTTGGCCTGGACTCTTCAAAAGCATCAAGGTCAGAAGGACCAAGGAAACATCCCAGACTGCAGGAGAGGAGTAGGGTCTTGGACCAGATCAGAGCAGTAGTGGGTAACCGAAGACATTCTGGCAGAGCCTATTAATAACAACACAGTGTCATCATTAACTTCCTGGCCTTCTTCACTGTCCTGTAGACGCTAGCATTTGGGGAGACGGTGCAAAGAGAATGTGGGAAACCACAGTGCTATTTTTGCAACTTTTTAGAAGTCTTAAAAAATTTCAAAACTAAAACATGCCCTACCTATTTAGACCAGTTTAGTTGGGTTTCTGTTTCTTTAAAAAAAAAAAAAAAAAAAAAAACCTCAATAGTCACCTATAATGTCAAACACCAAGTCATGGGCTATTTGAACATGTGGGTAAGCCACATGTTCTTAACCACATCACAATGCTCACACACTCCAAGAGATAAAGGGGCTGAAGAGTCCCCTCTGAGGCCTAATCTTAGAGCTGCTTCAGAGTTACTTGGGGGGACATGTGGGGCCATGTATCAAGGGATGGGGCCATTAGGTTTGGGAGAACGTTCTCTCCCTTTCTTATGTGTTTAAAATGTTTCAAAACAAAGAACAAAGAAAATATTAGGTTTGAAGAAAATCTATGTCCCCTTTTGGTGTGGCTTCCCTGCCCAGCTCAGGAATCATGGTTAGTATATACAAATTCCAAACTGAGTCAACTCACCAAGCTCACAACAACCCTGTCCAGAGGGTCTATTTTATTTCCAGGTTCCAGAGGAAACTAAGACCCACAGGTGAAGCGACTTACCCATAAATACCACAGAGGATTCAAAGCCACCTGTACAGGGTCTCAGAAAATTCCTGAAACCATGGATCATCCCTGCCTGAGACTCCTCCCAGATGCAGGTGAACATGTGCAGGTGTGTGCACATGCATGCACGCGCGCACACACACATACACACACACAACACACATTCATGCAGACACTCCAGGGCTCTAGAAAATTCTGCATCGCCACCTATCAACAGGCAATCACACTGGTTATTCTCACCAAAGATACAAGGCACTCTGTGTGACCTACACACACACACACCTCTCCTTGAGTGTTTTCACTAAGTAAACTTTTGAACTGTACATAGAATAACAAAGGGTTGTCAAAAAGTGGGAAAGCAGAGTCTAAGAAAGTCATCTACAATCTTTCTACGCTAGAGGACAAGCATGGCCTTTTTTCAGATCTCATGATTTGATGGTTTGTTGTTTTGGTATTGACGAGTGGGTGGTGGACTTTTTTGTTTGTGAGTGTGTTTGTATGTATGCTTGGTTGTTGTTTATTGGCAGAAAGAGGTGTGTTAAAGGATGGATGTCCTGGGGTAGTGTGGGAGGATCTCAGGCTCCGGAGAGGAGGCTCCATTGAACTGATGACTGAGTTTATAAAACTGACTTCTGTCCACACCACTGTGGTTTTTACAGCTCAATAATTTGAACCAGTCATCAGAAGGAAGGATATTCAGAAAAACAGTAGGAGTCCCATTCACTTAAATCTAGTTTTGCCTCTGATGAGGGCCAAGAGGACCCTGGAGGGTGTGGGCCACTTGGCAACCTGAACTTTATTTTGAGCCAGGAAACTGCTGTTTCTGCTTGGATCTTTAGATGGTCTGGTTTATATCTGTCTCCCCACTGAGTTATGAGCAGCACAGGCAGCAGCACCTGCAGGAGCCTGACAGCGAGCCCCGTCTGGAGCAGGGAGTTCCTGCCTCTTAGGATCCCAGGTGCCTTTGGGGTACCAAGTCTCCGTTTCAAAAAAAAGGGGGAAAAATCAGTATCAATCAGATTGCAGTCTTACCCAGAATCACCACTAGATGGTGCTAATTGACTTTAATGAAAACGAGAACTGAGATGTTCCCATTTTGAAATTAATGTGATTTTTTCACTTCCCTGTCACAGAAACTCAGTCACTGGAATTTAGGAAGCCAGAAGTGCCTGTACCATATCCTCCACCTGTAAGAAGCTTCATATCCAGGGATCCTATTGCATCTATGTTCAGTTTACTTGAAGGAAGGTCCCCCACTCCAATATCAGGCTCTGTTCCTTCCATTCTGGGGCCCTGGGTCTCTCAAACTTGAGCCTGTGGAACCACCTGTGCATTGCTGGGATCCACCCAGGTTACTGATTCAGTAGGTCTGGGACACACCCATGAATGTGCATTTCTGACAAGTTCCCAGATGACACTGATAATGCTGGGCCAGGGACCCCACCGTGGAAGATTCTGGAATCATCAGAGGCCTTCACCAGAGACAGAACCAGCTGCCACAGCCCTGCCAGAAGCTCTACCTCCCCAGACATCCAAATCTCCCTTGGAGCTTTCAGTTTAACTATTCCATTTGGAAACCAGAAAACCCTTCTGACAAGCAAAAATCCAGCCATGAACATTTTGAATGAGGCCATAGAGGTCTCAAGTCTGGGACTCAGGGGATCAGGTGTAAAACACTCTGACCCTGCCCAGGACTTGCCCCCAAACCTGGGGTGCTACAACAGTCTGACCCTACCTGGAACTGGCTCCTATACCTGTGGTTCTCAGTGTAGCTCCTGGACCAGCAGCAGCATCTGGAAGCTTGGAAATGCATACTCTCAGGTGTCAACCCAGACCTACTGAGTCAGTAACTCCTGGGTGGGCCCAGTCACGTTAGGGTTTTAACTAGAGCTAATTAAGCAAATTCTTGCTTCCCATGACCTCTGCCCCTTGTGTTACACCCATGAATATATGACACGGCACAAGGGACTTTGCAGATGTAGTTAAGGTTCTTAATCAATGAACCTTTTTAAGAAGGAGTTATTCTAAATTGATCCTAATCACATGACCCCTCATAAGCAGAGGTCAGAGAAATGTAAAAGCAGACATCAGAGAAATTAGATTCATGAGGATTATTCAAAGCACTGCTGCCAACTTTGAAGATGGAGGAGCCTTGGGTCAAGGAACGCAGACAAACCCTAGGACTGCTCCTGGCGAACAGCCAACAGACAGGGTCCTCTAGCCTCCAGCGCAGAGAATTAAATTCTGCCAACAATTTGAACAAGAATAGAAGTGAATACTTCCCAAAGAGCCTTCAGACAAGCATCTAGGCAAGCCCACACCTTTATTTCAGCCTAGTGAGACCCAGAGCAGAGAAACTAACTGAACCTTCCCAGATGTCTAAACTACAGGACCCTGAGAAAATTAATGGGTGCTGTTTTAAGTTCCTTATTTGCAATAATCCATTAAGACCACAAATTTGAGTTTCCTTTGACTCATAGCTGGATTTTGTTATTAAACACAGTTAGCTGTACATGTCCATGGATCCTCATCCACAGATTCAACCTGCTGGGGAACAAATATTTTTTTTTATATTACATCTGTTTTGAACATTCTCTTGTCATTATTCCCTAAACATTACTGTATATCAACTATTTGGACAGCATTTACATTGGCATTAGGCATTATAAGGAATCTAGAAATGATTTAAAGTATATGGGAGGATGTGCCTAGGTTATATACACAAATAGGAAGACTTTTTATGTAAGGGACTTAAGTATACATGGATTTTGGTATCTGCTGGGAGTCCTGGAACCAAAACCCCAAGGATACTGAAGGATGACTATATAAGCACATACAGATGATCCCAGGCTTTCAATGGTTCAACCTGTGATGTTTCCACTTTGTATGAAAGAATATGCATTCCATGGAAACCATACTTTTTATTTTGTACTTTCTCTGTTCCTGGGCTAGGGAGATGCAGTATGACCCTCCTGAAATTCTGGGCAGTGCCACTGTCAGGAAGGGAAACAACTGATGCTCTACCGTGTGCTGCGTTACTAAGCTAGGACATGCGGTGTGTTAGCTATATTAGATGCACTTGCACCTTACAAGTTGCGAACCCGTTGTAAGTCAAGGAGCATCTGTGTATTATTAAATATGAAACAATTTGATTCTATGATAAGTGTTTCAATACAATTGGTCTGCTTTTAATTACTCTATCTTGTGCCTTTGACAACACTTTTCTGAGAAGGTGTTCACAGGCATCACAAGACCACCAAAAGCTGGGGAAGAACAGGAGAGAAAAGAAGGTCCAGGTCCTGCTTGAAAGAGATGAACACACCAGAATAAATTAATAAGTAGGTGGTGGGGAAAAGGCACCAGCCTGGCAGTTGAACTTCTTATTCTAAGAAACCAGATTAACCTCTACAAGATTTCTTATTTTTATGTTCAACAAATACATACACGTACACAGAAAGCAAACACACTTTTTGCCCTTCAGCTAGAATTTTCCATAGCAGGTGGGGTTTTCTCACCCTCCTCAGTATCTAGGGCAGTGGTTTTCAGCTCTGTCACCACGGCCACAGGAAACGACACAGTTCTCACTGCCAGTCATGTGTATCACACAAATGCATTTCTGTGTGTGTGTATTTGAACGAATATCTATATATTTAAATGTATATGGAGATATATTTAAAACAAAGGTTTCATAAAACAAACCCTACCTTTCCTGGCTATGCACTCTGCAATGTCTTATTCGTAGTCAAGTGTTGTTGGTTTCTTCTTTTTTTCTGCAGTCAGTTCTGCTGAATTCACTTTACAGACAATGAGTTATGACTTGGGGTTTGGAAAACATTGGTCTCTGACGAGGAGTGGGCCACGCCCACTTCCTCAATCACACATGACACACACAGCACACTACGCACACCCTATATACACACACCCATGCATACAAACACCAAGCATATACACAGGCACCACACATACACACCACATAACACACCACACACTACACACCATACACATGCTACTTTCACACATCACACACACAACATACACACACCACACATTATACCACATATACACACACCACATACACATACTACACAAGTACACACATATCCACCCAGCACAGCACACACATTTCATACACATACACTATACACACTACACCATCTACACATGTATACATCCGATACAGATACACGTACAGCAACAGAACACACATGGATACCACACTCACCTCATATGCACATATACACACTACACACATCCTGCATATATGAACGCACCACACACATATACCACACATACATCCCCTACCTATACACGCACACCCTCTTTATCTCTCCTCTCTCCCCACCCCTTCTCTCTCTCTCTCCTTCTGTCCTTTCATGACCTTAGAGGAAACCATGGCCAACAAGATGAGCCATGATGAGTCTCCTGAGAAGGACTAGTCTTTAGTCTTAAGGTCACTAGTTAAGCTCTCCCACTGTGATCTTCAGCTTCGGGGACAGTCACTGTCCTCAGGTTGCTCTCCAGCGGCTCCTGGGAGCTGCTGCACAGTAGGAATTTTGTGTGGTGTGTAACAGGGGTGAGAAGGAGCATGTCTGAACTCTGTGGTCCCAAGATGAGATCCTGAGCCAACGTGGAGGGTGAGGAATATCTATGAAATGCGCCTCCCCAGCCGAGGCTTTACCCTTTCTGATTTTATGGTCACTACAGGATAGAGGCCAACATAATGTCGAGATAGATACTCCATCTTTTCTAAAGTCAAAAGTGGCTAGCCATTTGGTGACAAGAAAAAGAAAACAGAAAGGAACCAAGCAGATGAACCCCAAAGGCCCTGATCCAAGAAGGCAGGCCACAAAAACAGGTTGAACTGAGTTTTCAAATGAAGCTTCACCCAAAGCATGGCAGGATGGAAATGCAGGCTTTACACTCACGAAAGTCTATCCAGGGGCAAATGCTGACACATGTCCTCTTTCTAGATTCATAATCCAATTCCAAAGGAGAAGTTTTAATGGGAGAAGAAAAACAGGAAGCATAGATTTGAGCAAGTATAGGATTTTTAAAAATCCCAATATTTGCCTATTTCTTCTTATCCCTAACAAGTTTAACCTGAACAAATTGAATCAATAATGAAGAAGTTGGTGGTGGGGGGAGTGACTTGAAAGGGCATGAGGAACCCTGTCTCCATTGGCCCAGGACTCCTTCCAGGTTGAGCACTGTATGTCCTTTCTCCTGGGAACCCCTCAGCCCAGAGCAAAGCAGGAACTTGTCCTGCCCCGCTCAGACTGTGCCAGGCACACGGGTTAAGTTGCATTTATGACAATTCACAAAGCAGGATTACTTGTGCATGCATGTGACATGTCAATAAAATGTGTGGGAGACCCTGATTCATACACGTAGTGTGAATGCCCAATAGTGAGTGTGGAGCCATACCTGAGCCTGCAGCTCAGTCTTCTGTGCCTGCAGGTGGGAGAGCGCCTCTTGACCCTCCTCCAGCTGACTCTGCAGGGCGGCCACTTCCCGTTCAGTCAGGAGCTTCTCCTGCACAAAAGAAGGCCGGATTCAGAATCACACATGGGAGAAATGCAAAGGTGAAAGGGCCAGAAAGAGTGTGGAGCCCTGTTATGGACTGAATGTTTGTGTTCCCACCACCACCACAAATTCATATGTGGAAGTACTAACCCTCAAGGTGATGAGACCTTTGAGAGGTGATGAAGGTCAGATGAGGTCAGATGAGGTCATGAAGGAGGGGCCCCATGATTTGATTAGTGTCCTTGTGAGAAGTGGAAGAGACACCAGGTGCTGTCTCTCTCCACCATGTGAGCAGCCAGCAAAAAGGTGACTATTTATAAGCTAGGAAGAGAGCCCTCGGCAGATGGGTTCTGCCAGCTCCTTGATCTTGGACTTCCAGCCTCCAGAACTATAAGAAATAAATGTCCTTCTTTGGAATCCTATCATAGCAGCCCAAGATGACTCAGACCGGTCCCCATAGCCACTGTTCATGCCTTTTACTTTTTTCACTTTTCATAAGTAAAACACAAGAGACTGAGTATCAGGAGACCTGAGGATAGACCTGGCTAAGATACAAGCCATTTGATTCTCAATGCCTGTTTTCCCTTCTGTGAAGAGACAAGCCTGGAATGCAGACTCTCATTCAACACTATCTTCTGCGTCCATAAGGATGAAGGTCAGTCTGAGCTCTGAGTGGCCAACTGTGCCGCAGCATCAGGCCCCAAAGGGTGAAAGGGAACTGCAGCCCTGGCGAGGTCGCTGCACCAACGTACTGAGGCTCTGTGGAATGGCCTGGAAGGAAACCTCCTCCAACCTGCCCACCCTCTGCCAACTGGGCACCACTCTCCTGATCTGCCTGTCCACTGTCTATTCAAAAATCCAGATTGCATCCCAAAAGCCCAACTGCTCAAGAGGTGTTCCTTCTGACACTGAGCACCTCAAAGCCACGGAAACTTGAAAATCAAGTCTATGCCAAGTGTTGACGATGTTCAAGCCCACCTGTCGAAGGCAACCCCCCTGCTCACAAATGCCTTGAAATGGGCTTCTATAGTTTGGATCTGGACTGTCTCACAAAAGCTTATGTGTTAAAGGCTTAGTCACCAACCTATAGCATTATTGGGAGATGGTGAAAGCATTAGGAGATAGGGCCTAGAAGGAAATGAGGTCAACGGGGATGTGTCCTTGGAGGGGATATAAGGACCCTGGCCCCTTTCTCTTTCTGTTTCTGAGCCTCCATTATGTGAACAGACATCTTGCACCACACACTTTGGACGTGATGTACTATGTTGCAATAGAAGCAACGGAACCAAATAGCCATGGACTGAAACCTTGAGCCAAAATAAGGCTTTTCCTTTTAAGTTGATTTTCTCAGGTATTTGCCACCTCAATTGAATGCTGACTAAAACAGGGCCAAAGCAACCACACAGGCACACAGGAAGCCAGAGCAAGTCAGATATTCAGGAAGGAGGCATGGGTCAGTCTCATGGCACAACAATATAAAGATGGTAGAACTCAAGGACAATCGTAGAAGGCCCCTCAGCTGCATCTGTTTATTCCTATGGCTCTCAGGGCATTTGAGGTCTCTCTCTCTACCTATCACTTTCTCTCTCTCTATCCTCCCCCACCACTGTGTCTTTCAGTCTGTTTCTCCATCTGTCTCTGTGCTCTTTGTTTCTCTGAGTCTCAGCTGACACCAACATGCTTCCATGATGCAGACAAGGGTGTAGCTGGGAGCAGAAGGGGGATTCATGCTCCCCAGGGAACCAGTGTACAGCAGATTTGCAAATATGCTACACTTTGCAACTCCAGACCTCAGCCTCAGCTGGGTAGTAGATACAGTGCAAACTCATTACACCAGCTCCAGCCAGGTCTCTCCTCACAGCTCATTCTTATTCATCTTTACAAGACTCCCCACCCAGCCCAAGGCTTCCAAGCCCAAAGATGCCTTCCACAATGCTTCACATGGAAGGCCCTCAAATACTCATTACAGAGGAAAGAAGATGGCCCATAGCTGTCAGTTGGTGGCTGGCACTAACAGCAAAGTCATGGTGCTCCCTATTTACAAATGATGTCACCCCAGAATCCAAATGTGTCAGTCTAGGACCATGGGGCAGGAGACAGAAATAGCACTGCTCTGCATCCTGTCTGAGCACAGCCCAAAGGACCACTGAGTGATCACAAAAATAACCAAGTGTGCTGTTCTGTGATCAAGTACAGCTGTAGCCACACTCTAGTCCTGTGGAACAGATTCAATTATAGAGACCCTGTTACAGGACTACCCTGATTCTGAGGGCCACTGACCCAGGGCATGCTTGCATGCTTTCCTCCCACAAATCACCTGCCAGGCCCAGATGCTATGCCGTGAGCCTCTTCCATCAACATGCCCCTCGAGTCTACACAGTATGGAGCTTCCTCATTACTGCAAATAACAAGCCTGGTTTTTGCTGTGACCTCAGTGTGTCCCCTGTGACTTCTGGCTATTGGGCATTGGCCTTATGCTTTACTGACACATCAACTGGTCAGCCTGCACTCAATACTAATTGTACCCTCCTAAGTACAAACAGGACTTCCATAGTTTCTATGACAATAACAAGAGTCAAGGAAACAAACCCAAAAGTGACTTTCTAACTGGTTTGCAGAATAGTTAAGCCAAGATTCACAAAGAATGGGATGCTTAATCGGTGCAACCACTCTGGAAGGCAGTATGGGGATTCTACAGAAAACTTGGAATGAAACTACCATTTGATCCAGTATATACACAAAGGACTTAAAATCAGCATACTACAGTGACATAGCCACATCAATGTTTATAGAAGTTCAATTAACAATAGCCAAACTATGGAAACCTAGGTGCCCTTCAACAGATGAATGGATAAAGAAAATGTAGTATACATATACAGCATTACACAATGGAATATTACTTAGCCATAAAAAGAATGACATTATGACCTTTGCCAGTAAATGAACGGATCTGGAGACTATCATGCTAAATTAAATAAGTCGATCCCCTAAAACCAAAGGTCAAAAGTTCTCTCTGATATGTGGATGCTAACACACAACCAGAGGGGAAGGGAAGAACAGAATCAGTGGATTAGAAAAAGGGGAATAAAGGATGGGAATAGGAAAGACAGTGGAATGAATCAAACATAACTTTCCTTTGTACATACATGAATACACCACCAGTGAAACTTCACATCATGTACAACCTCAAGAATGGGATCTTAATTAAAATAAGTTATGCTTCATGTATGATACAATATGTCAAAATATACTCTGTCATGTATATCTGAAAAGAAAACATTTTTTTAAAATAGAAATAAATTTAAAAATAATGGAATGCATTTCTCCATCTTCTACATATTTACAAATCCCTAGGAATCTAGCTAAAAAGCAGAATCTGCCTCCATGGGCCTGACTCAGGCTAGACATTCTGTGTTTCTCACAAGCTCCCAGGTGATGATGACCCAATGATATTACAGCAGGTCTGATCAGTCTCTTTGTTCTTAGAACTCTGAAGGATTTTGTTAGAAGGGAACAGATGATAACAATTTAGAAAGTGTGCTCACATGTGAAAAAAAAAAAAAAAAGAACCTTCGGAGAAATGAGTTTGTAAAATAAAAGTAAAGTCTCTGGAAAGGAAACTCTGACCAAGAAAATCAAGGCTTTAGGAAAGCTACCTGGGGCCTCTGGGCAGCCCAGCTACATCAATTAAGGAGAACAGGAATCTGAAATGGGAACTGATGGGCAATTTGGATGCGAATATCTCCATGAAGGCCAAAAAAGCTAACTTTCCTGCCTCTTAGATGATACTTGGCAGGGTTCAAAAGTGTCTTCTAAAGCAAATTTGGGCAATTCTTTTAGCTTTGACGTAAAAACATTAAGTCAAAATGAAAAAGCTCCAATAACCCTAACCCATGATTCTGCAGTGTGTCTGTACTCTGGCTGTTCCAGAGAGAGGAGCCCACTTCCTCGGTGGCCCATTGCTGTGGGTCATGGCTCAAGCACATTTCTAGGAAATTCCAAGCATAACCAGGATAGAGAACCACTATTCTAGGTCATCTTTGATCTTGGACTTCAATTCCAGAACTTGAGAAATGAATTTCTACCCTGCACAAACTACCAGTCTATGGTTTTCTGTTATAGCAGCACAAATGGACTAAGACACAACTCAGTCTCAAAAATAGGTGAGAAATGTGAGAAGATGTTTCAACAGAGAAGTGTAAATCACTTGTCAGTTTACCAATCCACCAAACCCTACACTAGGCTGAAGAAGGAACATGATGACTTTATTTATTTATATATTTGTTTATTTTGCAGGAGATCAAATCCAGAGCTCAAGCATGCTAAATACATGCTCTATCACTGAGCTACACCTTCAGCTGATATTTCAATTTTAATCCACTTCCTTTTTCAGTTTATATTTATATGTATCACATTATATTTCACAAAATTCCGTAAAACACGTAAGGAAAAAACGTCAATATCCTGTTGAGCAGCTAAATACCTAAGTGAAGAAGGAAACTGGAGCATTATATTGGGAATAACATTTCACATCCAAATCCCCAGTTTTTACAAACCGGCTTTGAGCATCTCTCTCTTCCCATAGTTGTCATGCCAAGGACTCACATAATCATTAGCAGGGCCTGATCTTGAAAAGGTATTCATCAAGTGTCTGAGGTTCTCTGTATTTGAAATTTATGACCAAATTGATAAGGCAAATAAAAACTAACAACCTGCTACGAATGCATCCCCCAAATTCATGTGTTGGAAACTTAATCCCCAGAGCAACAGTCCTGGAAGGTGGGATCTAGCCAGGCCGTGGGGGCTCTGTCCCCAGGAATGGATTAATGCTGTTGTAAAAGAGCTTGTGGGAGTGGCTACTCCCTCTTCTGCTGTGAGGAATGAGTGTGCCCCTTTTTGCCCTTTCTGCCTTCACGCGTGTAAGGATGCAGCACGATGGCCCTCATCCGAAGCTGCTGCTTTGATCTTGGACTTCAACTCCAGAACTTGGGAAATGAATTTCTACCCTGCACAAACTACCAGTCTGTGGTTTTCTGTTATAGCGGCACAAATGGACTAAGACACAACTCAGTCTTAAGAATAGGTGAGAAATGTGAGAAGATGTTTCAGCAGAGAAGTGTAAAGTACATGAGGGAGAACACGTTTACAGCATGAGCAAAGAACAGGACAGACTTCAAATGTGAACGCATGGCAGGAGTGGGGATGAGTGGTAACTCTGTGGCTCTCCTCACAGTCTGACCCAACACTTGCCCCTGGGTTTCTGCCACAGTCAACGAGACCCACAAGGATGTGAAGAAAGGCTCAGGTGTGGTCCCCACCCCCAGGGTTGATTTACTTTTTTTCTTTTTTCTTTTTTTGCAGTGCTGGGGATTGAACCCAGGGCCTTGTGCTTGCCAGGCAGGCGCTCTACCAACTGAGCTATATTCCCAGCCCCTTGATTTACTTTCATGATGTCATGATTCCAGTTCTTACCTCCCTCATCCCACTGGTGATGGTGGATGCTTGGGGAGCAGTCTGGATGATCTGCTGCAGGATGCTAATATAGGTCTGGATTTCCAGAAGATTCTGTTGGGAGAGGGAAAGCATCCTCATCATCCATTGAGCTGCCCAAGTTTTTCCCTCTCACCCCAGGTGGGCCCATGAATGAACACTTTCACACATTCTCCCACAACCGATCAAGTCGGGGATGAAAAGAGAGTGATGAGCTTGCCGTCTGCCCTGTGTCCCCCATGGAGCACGCACTTCACATCTCCGCTAATCTTCACAAGAACAACAGAGTAGAACAAATGAGAACAAGCCAAGGCTTGATTTATTTTGCTATTTCCTTTCAGTTACATTGGAACTTTGCTGTGTCTTCACAGAACCCTGGATGTACAGGCCTGAGAACAAACAAGATCAGGAGGGTACAAAGGACCCTTTCTGACACCAGCCCAAAGGCAGTGTTTCCGAGAAGCAGTGGTTTGGGTCAATCATGCCTGGGCTAAATGACATGCTGAATGTGTGTGGTCTCAGGCAAGATACTGAAACCTGAAATGCAAGTCCTTTTGTATAATACAGAGCTAATACTACCCCCATCCCTGGGGATGCCTGACCCCCTCTACCAGCCAGGTGCACCTGTCCCCAGCTCTGAGTGATGACTGATAACATAGACCTCTCCAGAGTAGCCTTGGCCAACCAGTGGTCATCTGGTCTAGAAGCTACCCCACCACATCCCAACTCAGGCCAACTGACTAACACAGAACTAACCCTCTTGCCCCCAGGTGGGACCAGCCCTGTGCTGTGATTCACACTCACATTCCAGAGCTCCAGTGGAGGGCTGAGGCTAGGCTCCAACTAAAACCACACTTTACTTAGCTAAAGTAGAGGCAAGAAGGCAGGTGAAAAGGAAGAAACAGGCGAGGTGCCTGGTGGGAAGTTGGAAGGGTATCAACAGGAGGGAAGAAGAACTGTACCCTCCACGGAGGGAGGAAGAGAACAGCAGGCTTGCTGGGTCCTTGCCAACCTCCAGGTTGTAACTGCAGTACCACATTGTCTGAGTTTGCGTTTTCCTAGAAACAGACCGTGAGCAAAGGATCTGAGTGGTAATAATTGATTTGGGCAATGGTGCCAGGAGTGGAGTGGTAGAGAGATAGGGAAGGGAGTTAGTTAATGAGGGTGTGTCATCAGGCAATCACAACTGTAAGCATGTGGAGCTCAATGCTAAGGGGGATCCTCAGGAGATCAGAAGCCTTGGAGAGTTGTCCCCACGTGGGTAAGAGGGAGCTGGGGTGTTTATTACCACCTCCCATCAGTTAAGGCTGCTCCCAGGGGACAGAAGTTTCCCAAACTTCCCTACAGGACAAAGCAGCCTTCAGATGCCTGAAAAAGGTCCTCAGGCAAAGAGTTGCAGATATTGGCAGTAGGGAAGTCAGAACCCACTGGAGAAATAAGCTCAAGGGTCAAGGTCAGGCACTCACAAGTCTACTCCGCTAGTTAACCCATACTATTGCCCTGGAAAGGGAGGTTGGCATTTTCATTGTGAAGATGAAGAAGCAGTCTAGAGAGGTTAAGCCACTCACCCATACACTCACCCACAGAGCCCCAGGATTTGCTATTTTCCAGTACACCAAGACCTCCCCCAACCCAAGGTTAGGCCTGTGAGAAGCTGGTGGAGGTAGGGAAAGACAAGGACACTACAGGAATAAATGTATTCAATTAACCAGCTCAGAGGCAGAGCTAAGAGCTATAACATAAGACTTTTTTTTTTTTTGCCTTGTTATGGTTTAGATGGGAGGCGTCCCCCAAAACTCACATGTGAGACAATGCAGGAAGGTTCAGAGGAGAAATGATTGGGTTGTAAGAGTCTTAATCCAATCAGCGAATTAATCCCAGATGGGATTAATTGAAATGGTTAGGTGTGGCTGGAGGAGGTGGGAATTGGGGATGGCTATGGGGTATATATTTTGCATCTGGAGAGTGGAGTCTCTCTCTCTACTTTCTGATCACCATGATGTGAGCTGCTTCCCTCCACCACCTTCTCCTACCATGATGTTCAGCCTCACCTTGAGCCCCAAGGAATGGAGTTGGCTTTCTATGGATTAAGACCTCTGAAACTGTGAGCCCTCAAATAAACCTTTCCTCCTCTTCAATTGTTCTGGTTGGATCTCTTAATCACAGCAGCAAAAAAAAAAAAAAAAAAAAAAAACTGACTAAAATGTGCATTTTCTCCAATTTCTGCATTTTCTTAGCTGAAACAGATATATCTAAATCACTTTACAAGTTATAATGTACAATATAGATACTAGTTCCCAACACCTGAACCCTATACCCACTATTGCCTACAACTCTGTACACATCTGGCTTAGTAAGTGCTGTCCAGTAACCAACCCATCCTCTGTTTGGTTGGGGAAAAAATGCACACCCAAGGTAGCCCACTCCAGTCTCTCAGTGACCAGCCACAAGTGCTCTGGGCTTGTCTGACCAAACGCAAACTAGGTTTTCTGGGGGAAAGAATTCAGAAGGATCCTGGTTACCTTTTTGTACCTGTCCTTGGCTGCACTGATATCGTCCTGAAGAAACTGAGCTTCGAGCTGTAGACGTAGGTTATGCAACAAGGCTTCATCAGCTTCCTGCAGTGGGAAAGAGTGACACATCCCGGTTGCATGGCATTGGTGCATAGATGTAAAGTGAGTCAGGTATGTTGCCAATAACATGGGGATTTATTGAAATGAATGTAGATTCCTGTCTGGGAGGGGGCCTGAGATTTAGTGTCCCAGTGAAGGGTGGGTTAGCCATTGGATCCGGTCCAGGACAACAGTTCATCAGGATGTGACTTTGTACTTAAGGGGGCACTTGACAATGTCGGGAGACATTTTTAATTGTCACCATTTGAATGGAGGAGTGCTTCTAGGTAGAAGCCTGTGAGGCTGCTGAATATCTTATAATACACAGGATGCCCCCCCAACACACACACACAACAAAGAATGCTCTAGGCTAAAAGGTCAATAGTGCTAGGATTAAAAACTTTTAATTTAGAAAGGGCTGACAATTAGGGCATATTTACATGCCAAATAACATCAAATTTAAGCAACATCAATATTTGTTCTATGTCTGACCATTAGTAACTTGAGTTTCCAAGAGGAAGACTCAATAGGGAACTGTTCCCCATTAATAATGAAATCTGTATTTTAGTAGTTTTTTTTTCCAAGAAAGAACTGTTAAAATTTCACCTTGAGATATAGTTTGAATACAAAATGCATTTTTAGAATAACTATTGTGAATATAATTTGTTCCTTTAACTGATGATTGAATTATCTCAACAAAATTTCTGATAATTTCAGACTTCCATCTCATTGCTGTTTGGAATACACCAAGTAAGTATAAGAAAACTGTTCATGCTCTTGAGATTGTGCTGTGATGTCTGGAATTGACTTAAATACTACTGTGTTCAGGGAGATATTACAGAGGAGCATTCCTTGGGTTCATTGGAATTCCCCCACTCCCATGAGAGACACCTCTGCCAGACACATCTGCCCATACCTGATGCTTTGGTAAGTGAATTTTTACTGACTTATTAATGATTTGTTAATAGACAAAACAAAGATTAGCAGTGGACTCCCATTAATAATAGTGTGTATGTGATTTGGCTAACACATTCAGGAGACACTGGCCATGCTGGGGTGAAGAGTTAAGACAATCAAGATAGGTGGACTGGGCAAGGTATTTAGGAACACTCCCCACTCTCATACTGATATGGTTTAGGTTTCATAAAATCAGCACACTATAGGAATGCAGCCATATCAATGATTTTTGCAGCTTAATTCACAATAGCTAAACTATTAGCTAGGTGCCCTTCAACAGATGAATGGATAAAGAAAATGTAGTATATACACAAGATGGAATATTACTCAGCCATAGAGAAGAATGATTTCATGACATTTGCTAGTAAATGAATGGATCTGGAGGCCATCATGCTTAGTGAAATAAGGTAATCCCAAAAAGCCAAAGGTTGAATTTTTTCTCTAATATGTGGAAGCTTATCCACAATAAGTGTGTGTTGAGGTGGAGAATAGAAGTTCAGTAGAAAATGAAGAATGGAGGGAAGGGAGGAAGGATAGGAAAAGGAAAGACAGTGGAATGAATCTGACATATTTTTCCTATGCACATATATGAAAGCATCACAGTGAATCCCACCATCAGGAACATCCACAAGAACAGGATCCTAACTGGAGGAAGATATATGCCATGCTTGTATAACTATATCAAAATGAATTCTACTGTCATGTAAAACTAAAAAGAAACAAGAAAAGAAGGAAGAAAGAAAGGTAGGTAGGTAGGTATTGGATTCCTTAACCATTCTTGTAAAAGACCACAGGTATAAGAAGATTTCTGATGGTGACAATAAGGATGTGGACATTCTGACCCTAGTGCTGTTATGTGCCTTGAGCTGGCTTTCCATGCGTGTGCTGTCCTTGCACCTGTGACGTCAGAGAGGTGGGACTTCATGGAGCCCACAGAGCAGGTTATATAAACTTTGGGGGCCTGAATCAGAATAGATGTTCTGGGATGTATCCCCACACCCTGCAGGAGCAGTTGTTCACTGTGGAGTGACTTTACACCCTGGCGCTGAGGCCACCTCCCCAAAGAGGTACGGCTAAATCTGGAGTGAAGGTGAAGGAATGGTGGGTGGAACCAATTTCTCTAGATGTTTTTTTCCATCTTCCTTCTGCCCCTCTTAAGCCTGCTGAGGATGAGGTAGGGAGACCAATTCTCAAGTATCTTAATTTTTACCAAAATTTCATCCACAATTACTAGAGCCAAAGAAGAATTGGAAATAGAATGCTTCTTGTTAATACTTAAAAAGAGATCATTCAGAATTTTGAAAATAAAAGGGATGCTAAGGGTAATTGGTCCTCAAATGTTTGAAAGGACCCCATGGAAGTCAATATGCAGGACCAAAGCAGGGGTGCTTGTTTGTGAGGGGTGCTTTTGGGGATTGAACCCTGCATTCTACCACTGAGCAATGCCCCTGCCACGGAGCCTCTTCTTACAGGGGCCACAGGCACCCCCATTTACCCAGAAGCCCTGTTTCTTCAGATGCCTTTGAAGTGACTCCATGGAGCTTGAGGGCCCTGCCAAGTGCGGGGGAAGACCTACGGTCTATATTCACAGAGGAGAGGCTGAGGCCGGACTGGCCAATGAATCATTGACTAGTTCATGAAAGATAATGAGACTGGAGTCTGTCTTGGGCTTCTCTGTCTAGTGATAAGCTGGGGGCTGAGCAGAGATCCCATCGTGTGGGGTACCTGCCATCCTTCCCCATCTCCCTCTTAGGATCGTGCCAAAACAATCACTCCGAGGTTCCATCAATCAAGTTTTAAAAAATGCTTGTGGTGAAAATAAAAGGCCAATTGATATTTGTCCTTAAAATAGGGAATAACCAAATGTTTCTGCAAGCACACTATCTTGCTTTGATGATAATCATCTGTTACATTGCTCTGGAAACACCCAAAGGTGAATAGGTGGCCCTGGAATGTGCAGTTGCTGATATGTTGAGGAGAATTTGTTTTGGAAGGTATTTTCCTTTGTTTGCACCAGAATTCAGAAATGTGTAGACGCCTGTGCTTTTATTATGTTTGGATGCTGTCAGCTGAATTTTCAAAAGCTTCACTAGCAGATGCATCTAGATTTTTCCAAATTGAGACTCTGGGTCAACAGTGTGATTTTAGAAAACAATCCAACCCTGAGATTGCGTATGTTCTAGGTCTAGATAGTGGTTCTCCAAGTGTGATCTCTGGATCACACCACTTGGGAACTGGCTAGAAATGCAAAGACTCCAGTAGATCCCATAACTACTGGGTCAGGATTTTTGAAGCCAGGATCCAGGAATCTAGGTTTTAACATTTGCTCCAAGTTATGTTGATGCAAACTGAAGTTTCAGAACCACTGTGAATATTCATTCACAGCCATTTTTTGAGAAAGGGACCAAAGAAATAAATAAGAGTTTGATGCATCCTTGAAAAGCAACCTTGACAATCTGTTCACAGGGATTCTAGAAACTCCATTAAAAAAACAATTTCTAGAGCCTAGATTTGGCCATGCAATATAAGTATTATGTTGAGGAATCTATTTTCTTTCAAAGTGTGTAGCAAAGAGTGGCCTGCTTCAGTTAATCGGGCTATTAAAAATTCAGGAGCTCTGTTCTGGAGATTTGATTACCTGGAGAGCATGAATGCAGGGAAAATTTGTGAACAGTAGCAAACAGTGCTTTTACATACATTGTAATATTTTCCAAATAGGATTCAAAGTCTAGGTCAATGATTCCCCATAGCCACACCCAAAGATAAATCACTTTTCCAAGTGAAACCATAGGAAATGGGCATGAGACTGAGCTGAGGGTCAAAACCTTGTTGATTTGTTATAAGTGGACATCCAAAGAGTTGTGGACTAAAGTCACTGATCTGGCCAGCTGACAAAATGTGAATTCTACTCTTCCTTCTCATCTGATGATCTCAGTGGACAAAGAACAAGAAATTCCAGCATCCACTGGCCACCTCCTTCAAGGAGTTATCTTAGCTTGAGCTCTCCAAAAGCAGATCCCAAGGCAAAGTTTGGATACAGGCCAATTATTTGGGAGGTGATTCCAGGAAGCACAAGAACAGAAGGGTAAGTGACAAGATGAAAGAAACAAAGCCAATAAGGGTGTGTTAATAAGCAGGTTACATTCGTGAACAACAGGCTCAATCCTGCTGGGGATGCCCTAAGAAGTGATGTGGAACTCTCCAGCAGATTTTCATTGTCGGGTATGGAGCAGCTGGGAAACTCACCCACCCACTCCTGTCCCTCAATGGCTGAAGTTCACTCCCCAGGGAGTGGGGAGCCAGCACTTCTGCACTGTGCCTGGGCGAGTCTTCCCCTCTCCACAGCCAGACAGAGGCAGAAAGCCATCAGCGTGCTCAGCATGTCTCAGTGGCAGCTGGGGTGACCCAGGAAAGATGAACAGGGCACCAACATCAAGAGCTAAGGGGCTATCTTTAACCTACAGCCTTTCTGACTGTCTTCTGAGTGACACAGATTCCCTGACTATTCTTAGAAAGCAGAGAATGAGTCATGAATAAAAACGATGCCATTTACAACTGCCATGAGCGGGCTTAGGGCTCTGAAGTCATTTAACCTCAAGGGTGAGTTTCTTCATGAGTAAAAAGAAGGGGTTGGACTAGGTCATTTCTGGGGTAAAACCTACCCACCAATAATGAAAGGCTGTTCCAAGCCTCCCACAAGCCAGCACAAGGACCTCCCTAAGCCTGCATTTGCACATGGTGTCCATGATTTCTACTCTACACAAGCACCTCCTGTACTATTAATCACTCTGCATTTTTCTTCAGCTGGACTCATAGTTGCTTGAACTTATTTGAAAAAGGAACTTTTTATGTCACTTACTATAAGAAAAAGTTAATCATAAAACATTCACAACTACAAAAAAATTTTTTTTACTCCTCCAAGCACCATCTAAAATCGTTTCTTTTCCACCTTGGTTATACATTCCACACTTTGGAGAAAAAATGAACTGGCATCTGTCACCATCAAGTGTTCTGTAAAAACCGTGACCAAAGATCACTCACCACCATGTGACAGGCAAGACTATGTCATCCGATTTCCACTCAGCATGTAGACATACTTTTACTATGATGATGGTGGGCATTATTATTGTTCCCATTTCGCAGATGAGGAAGATGAGGCTCAGAGAAATAAGGCAATTTACCCCCAGCTCACAGATATTCAGCAGTATAGTAAGGAGCTTATTAACAGGCTATACTCCTCTTTTAGATGGCACGAATCAATTGCAGGCAGGAGGAACTTACCCTAAACTCAGGGTATAATCATATCAACTCCTGTGCTGGCACTCATGGGCATTCTTAATAGCATCTTTTCCCAGAAACTTTGTAATATTCTCATGGGACTGATACTTGAAACATCCACACTCTACATCACAATCTAAACAAATGTGTTGTAAGCTATTTTCCTTGGGTGGTGAAATGATGGGTTCCTTTTTCCTTATTTTTCACTATTTATATTGCCTCATTTTTCTACTGAGAATATATACTGCTTTTGAAACAAAAGGAAAATTAAAGAAGGTTTTTAAATCCACTGTCACTTTTCACCAAGGGTAAAAAGGACTCCATTCTTTCTCTTCTTTAAGGTATGCCAAGATGGCGCTGCATGTATGACCACTTTAAAAGTCCAGAGAAAGGTCCACTTTCAGGGAGGACAAATACTCACACAGTAGCACATGGTGGTGTTAGGGATGGGACTTGGGAGGGCTGAAGTGGCACCAAAGTGAAGGGTGTCAAGTTTCTCTGTCCTTGCCAGCAGTGGCTTGTGGACAAGATGGTGGCCCAATTTGAGAGCCTAGAATTGCCACCAGAAACAAGAACAGGATGAGCTACAGGTGTTAGCAGAATAGCTGGGTGATGTTGGATGCTACTCAGATGAATCCCCTCAACTCCAAGTTACAACAGGCATGGGACCAACACTCCCCAAGCCAACCTTGGAGCCCGTGTATTCAGGGCTTCCCTGGAGCACATTTTTACTGCCATCTTTGTGTTTATATCAAGGGTGCTCACATGTCATCCCATTGGGCCTGAGAAAGTCCCAGGTTATAACAATTGATCTGTACAACTACTGATGGCACCCCTTTTACACAGGGGTCCTGATCTGGACAATGCTGTATACGCTCACAGAGAAGGGGTGCCCTAGGCCGGTAACATTAGCAAAGCAAAATTTGACTTCTTTAGATTATAGTTCTGGTTTTCCAACCAACTGGCAGAATAATCCTTGACAACAGAGGTTGGACAAACCAGGAAATGGCAACTATCCTGAACTTAACTCTGTCTGAAGCTGTGTGTGAGGAAGAATTCTAAGGCCTATCTGGGCACAGCAGGGAGAAGTTTGGTGTCTTATGATGAGATTATAGACATGGAAGGAGTGGGAGATGGCAGCAACACATCAATTAAGTCTCCATAGGTCCTTCCACTCTGATATTTGAACTCTAAAATGATCAAAAAAAAAGTACAACACATAAAGCTATTTGCCATCCTGGTTCTGTCCAAGGATTATTGGACAAAAATCCTTGTTGTCCAGGATTATTCTACTATTTAGTACCAGAGTTCTCCTGGCTACAGCAGAAAATCAATCAACTGAGTGATAATGAAGGCTTGGAAGAAGGGAACTGCCCTGCAAAGAACAACTCCATGCAACCCCTACAGGAAGGTTTTCAAAAAGAAACTAAGAATCCCTGGTACACCCATGTGGTGACTTTTCATTCTCCAAGAAGAATGAGTTTCAAGGAAAATGGAAATTTCTTTGTTCTCCTCCAATTTTTCCTGTGGAATAGCAATCTTAAGACTCTTAGTTAACAGAGCAGAGTTGTCATTTTGTCCAAATAACCACTGCCCAAAGCAAGTTCCTGCCTGTATTTGCTATTTGGGGGTCAGTGTATCTGAATAGTGTGAAACACAGTTGGTTATTGAATTGCTGGCACATGTTGATAGTCTAGTGCTATAGTGTGGATATGACATGTGTGTGTCCCCCAAGGGTTCACGTGTTGGTAGGTTGATTCCAAGTGTGGCGATGTTGACATGGTAGGATCTTCAAGATGTGGGGCATACTGGAAGGTCATTACTGGCCCCTCCTTTGACTTTGGCTTCCTGCCTTGCCATGTGATCTCTCCTCACACACACTTTCACCACGATGTCATCCCACCATAAGGTAACTGAGCCAGGAAGACCCTCACCAGACCATGCTATCTGGACTTTCAACCTCCAAAGTTGTAAGGTAAACAAATCTCTTTTCTTTACAAATTTCTCAGCCTCAGCTATTTCATTATGTTAATGGAAAAGAAACTAATACACCTAGTAAAAGAGATAAGCTTCATGGTCTATGTTTCTCTCATGAGACCATGCATCATATGATAGCAGAGTACATGCACATGCGTGAGTGTGTGAGTTCACTCACAAAGACCAAATTGAAATTAAGAAGTCAAGGAAGAGAATGATAGCAAAAGAAACAGGTAAATCCTAGAAAAACACCAAAAGGAGGTACATGAAACAATTGCTTCTAACATTTCATTCAATACTGGAATTAAGCGATTTAAACCCAAAGCTGTGCTCAACTCACCTTGTTTAGCCGTTCAAGCATTTCTTTTAACACCAGTTGGCATTCACACTCATTTTCATACCTGCAAATGGAACACAGAAGCAAGAGTTGGGCCATTCCTATGATTTCATGTGTAGATCACACAAGTCCAGTCTGAGATAATACCATGCTCTCTCCTTTAAAGAGAAGTTAATTTTAATTTTAACTAATTCCCCATTTCTTTGCCCACTGCTTCCCAATGCTTTTCACGTTATGGCACAAGTAGAAAGAGGTAACATTTGGGATAACTGGAAAAGGTAAAAGGAACAGGAGTCTTCCAGCCGGAGGCCCAACCTACCCTCAACCATCTCCCACCCAGTTGCCTGGAGGATGAGGGGTTTCGATCTTGGCAAACTCAAGTGCAACAGCAGCACAGAGATGGGGAGGCCACCAACTGCAGACTACAACAAACGCCATCAATTTAACCACATGTGGATTTCGTATGCTATTTTATTCATTAACTTGTCAATTTTTCTGGATTATGCCATTTAATCTTCATAATGCCTGAAGGAGAGTGATTATTGCTGTGTGAAAGATTAGGAAACTGAGGTTGAGAAAGTTGTCCAAGCCCTTAGGTAAATGCTGCCAGCGCTTTACCCACATCCTCATCCTCATCCTCACTCCTTCCCAGTCTCCCCTAGGAAGCTACATTTCCCAGCCTTCCTTGAAGCCATGTATGGACCATATGACTAAACTCTGTCCAACAGGACGGAAGGTCTGTGTGGCAATTTTCAGGTACCTACATAAGCAATGGGGTAGGTATGCCATTTGCCTCTTTATCAGCATCCCTTGTCTATCCTACAGCCTGGGATGTGCTGCTGCCTTCTTCCTCCTCCTCCTTCTCCTTTTCTTCTTCTTCTTTTTCCTCTTCTTCTTTTTTCTAAGGTACTGGGGGTTGAACCCCAGAGACTCACACAGGCTAGGCAAGCACTCTGTTACTGAGCTACATCCCCACTCCTTTTAAAATTTTAGTTTGAGAAACCATCTCACTAAGTTGCCAACGCTGGCCTCCAACTTGCAATTCTCCTGACTCAGTCTCTGAAGTAGCTGGGATTCCAGGTGTGCACCACCACACCCGGCTGACAGTTATCTTCTTAAAGGCCACACAGCCTTCTGGGTTTCAAACACTGTAGCGTGCCATACCGAACTGCTCACCCAGACTTTATCCAAGAGAAAAACAAACTTCCATCTTGAGTAAACCAATGTCATGTATTTGTTGTTACTGGTGTTTGGTGGTAAAAGATATGTAACATGAAATTTATCATCTTAACCACTTTCAAATGCACAGTTCAGTGGTATTAAATACATTCATAACATAGAGCAACCATTACCACCATCTATTTGCATAACTCTTTTCATCTTGCAAGATTGTAACTCTGTACCCAATAAAACACTAACTCCCCAACTCCCCTTTCCCCACCCCCTGGAAATTAACATTCTACTTTCTGTCTTTATGAATTTGACTAGTATAACTATTTCATGTAAATGGAATCACATGCATGTCTTTTAGCAACTGGCTTATTTCACTTAATATGATTTACTTAAGGTTCATCTATGTGGTAGCATGTGTCAGAATTTCCTTCCTTTTAAAAGCTGAATGCTAGTCCAGTGTATGTATTTATTACATTTGCTTATCTATTTATCTGTCGATGGACACTTGGATTGCTTCCACATTTTAATGACTGTGAATAATGCTGCAGGAACACGAGTGTATAAATCTCTCTTCCAGACCCTGCCGTCAGTTCTTTTGAGTGTATACCGACAAGTGGGATTGCTGTTTCAAAGGGTGATTCTGGTTTTAAGTTTTTGAGAAACTGCCATACCATTTCCCATAATGGTGGCACCACTGTACATTCCAACCATCAGAGCACAAGGGTTCCAATGTCTCCACACCCTTGCAAATGCTTGTCATTTTCCATCCGAGTGAAAGTAGTGATCCCAATGGGTTTGAGGTAGATCTATGTCACCTCAAGTATCACTTTGGAGTTTATATCACTTCAGTTGAAACCAATCCTAATTAACACTGAGCCAAGTCCACAAAGCAGAGCTTTCTGTGCCCTTGCGCACCCATGCCATGGGATCAAGCTAAGTGCTTCACAGGAATGGCACATGCTAGACAGCCTTGTTGTTCTCAAAACCAAAAGTCCTGTGGGAATATGTACATTATGCATACATTCCCAATTTCAAGGTCATCTGAGAAGCTCAGCTATAACTGATAGGTTAGACCTCTTTGCACAAGGTTTACATTTCACACCAGGATGTTACCACACACATGTAACCATTTCTTTTGTGTGTTGTTCTAGTAGAGTCAGAAATCATTTCTTAAATGGGTAATTAGGTTTGAGAATAAAACTGTTAACAAAATCTAATTTTCTCATTGCTTTTTCCTGAAAGAAACAGTAGCTTCTGTTTGATAATCACTACAATAACATAATCTCATAGGTAATTTTCATGCTGTAAAAACCAGTCTGGATATTATATAAAAGAGAAATTATTTCATTACACAGAACTCATGATAAGAATTCATAAAATCATATAAGTGAGCCGGACGTGGTGGCACACACCTGTAATCCAAGCAACTTGGGAGGCTAAGTCAGGAGGATCGCGAGTTCAAAGCCAGCCTCAGCAACTCAGTGAGACCCTGTCTCTAAATAAAATACAAAATAGGGCTGGAGATGTGGCTCAGTGGCCGAGTGTCCCTGAGTTCAATCCCAGGTTCAAAAAAAAAATCATATAAGTGATTTCACAAGTGAAAACAAATACTTTGGCTTTCATTAACTTGAGGTTTCATATAAATTATTTTTGGTTTTCAGCAATTTGGAGAATTGACTGTATTCATCACTAGACTTTGGTAGTTGTATTTGTTTTATTATTCTTCAACATGATAGAGACTCAATTTTGAAATTATTTAAGTATCAGGTGGGCTGGGGTTGTAGCAGAGCTCTCACCTAGCACATGTGAGGCACTGGGTTCCATCCTCAGCACCACATATAAACAAATAAATAAAATAAACATAAAACAAAATGAAAATTTCTGGGCCCACCTGAGATCCAGGGTAGGATCTGGACATCTATATTTTAAAAATTCATTTATATAATTTTTGAATTGATAAATCTCTTACATTGGTAAACGGTTCTTAATATATTAAAAGATGTTATATTAAAATGCTCTCTCCTGTTTCTGTCTCCCAGTTGCCCAGTTCCTACTCCCTTATCACTTATAAACAACCAGTATCATGGGGATATGGGGATGTCCAGAAATTCTTTCTTTAGGTGTGAAGAAAAATCTCCACCCCTCCCTGCCCATAAAAAAATGGTAATGATATACTACCATTTTTTTTTTTATCACGGACAGTATTCCATTGCATGGATGAAGCACAATTTTGTAACCTATTTCCTATTAATGGGCATTTAGATGGATTCCAAGTTTTTCTAATGCAGATCATGCAGCAGCATGATATCTTTGCAGGTGTGCCATTTCATACCTGCTAGAGTATATCATAGAATAAATTCCTTAAAGTGCCTCCTAAGTCAAAAAGCACACATCTTTCTATAACTTAGAAAGATGATGACAATTCTGAATACATAAGTGATACCAACACATAATTCCATTTATGGGCAAGAAGAAACCATGCCTTGAAAAAGGACTTCTTAAACTTCAATGTTTAACTTCTTAAACTATGAATCAGTGGGGATATTGTTAAAACACAGATTCTGATTCCGGTGCTCTGTGTTGGGCCCAAGTCTACACTGCTAGCAAGCTCCCTAGCAATGCTGATGCTGCTGGTCCATGGACCACAGTTTGAGTAGCAAGACCCTAGAGGACACTTGAAACATCATTTCCCAGTGCCAGCTGCGATGCCATGAAGGCAATTGGACTTACTCTTTGGAAGACCTGATTCCGGTTCACTAGCTCTGCGACCTTGGCCTAAATTTCTACATGTTCTGATTTTGTCTCTTCTGTAAAATGAGGCAATAAAGATAAGGCTTGAGGATTAAATAACATCGATGTATCTCAAAAACACTGCTGACTGAAAAAAGCATGATATACAAAAGTCCATATTCTTGCAAAATTCTAGAACAAGCAAAATTAATCTATGGTGATAGAACATTGGGAGTCTCTGGTTTGGGAAAGAGGGCTGCCTAACTATGAAAGAGCAGCGGGGAGGGAACTCTGGGGTAGCGGAAATTCTCTCTCGTTTTGGTGGTTTCACAGGGGTACATACTTTTGTCAAAATTCATTGCGCTGTGCACTTATAATCTGTGTATTTTACTGTAAGTAAATTTAAAATGCATGTAAAATACATTGCAAATTTAAAAGTACATGACAAGTAAATGATACCATTTCGTGTAAACTGTAAAGTGCCATCAAAACAGAAATCATACTTAAGGAAAAGCGTCACCTGTATACTCTCTGCAGAGACCGGGTTTGGTCGCGGGGAGGAGGGGATCAAAACCGGTTTTCCACCCATTAATGGCATCGATCTCCCAAACCCGCGCCACCGGGGCACCCATGCCCTGCCTGGGTTTCCCCCCCCACCGCCGCCGCTTACTTGCTCCGGAACTCGTCGAGCGCGCGCTGCGCCTCTGCGCCCTGGCGCTCCAGACGAGAGCGCTCAGCCGCTAGGTCCCGGGAGCGCTGGCGATTGCCCTCGACGTAGCGGGCGAGGGCGTCCTCTGGACCGGTCAGCTCGCCCAAGCGCTGGAAGGCGTCCAGCTGCCGCCGGAGCCCGGCATGGCGCTGCTCTAGCGCGCGGGCCCTTTGGATGTGGGCGGCCACGCGCTCGCCCAGTCCTTGCAGCGCCGCCAGGCTTGGCGCCCCGATCCGGCCCTCCTCGGCCGGGCGCTCGGGCTCAGCAGCGCGTGGCGCCTCGTCGGCACGCTCATACTGCTCCTGGCGGGCCTGGAAGACGTAGCTGCGGCGGTACATGGTTCCTCTGCAAGCGAGAGCGCCAAGCCGGCTCTCCAGGAGGCCGGTGGCCGAGCCAGCAGCCTGCTAAATAAACATCGGAGGCCCCAGGCATGCCGCTGGGACGTTCCAGAGCTGATCAGCAGTTGAGCTCCACTCGGTGCCCGGGCTCGGGACAATAAAAGAGCAGCAGTCCGCTTTGTGAGCTGGATTAGCAACCCATACAACTCTGGGGTTGGAAGGTTAAATTGGGCAATGAGGTTTTTGTCCCGTGATTGTGAAGGCCTGCTGCTTTATGATTGAATGGAGGGTCAGGGGGACTAGAGAGGCATGACGTTCTTTTGACTGGTTCCACTGGGAATTGGGAAGGCAACCCAAGGCAAGCTTATTAAACTTGAACTCCCTCAAGACCTGAGGCTGGCGCTTTGTCTCCTCTCTCTGCTCTCAGTTACAAAACTAATTATAACCTTTTTTTTTTTCTGATTATTTAAACAATTCCTATCCATAACTGTAACATGATATCAAGGAACCTTCTCTATGGCAGAGGTTCATAACCATGGATGCAAATAAAGCAGAATATCTCAGTCGTGGCCAGGTGTTTTGCAGGTAATTTCTTACTAAATTTTGTGCGTTTTGTGAAGAATCTACTCTTCGCACAATATCTCGGAAAATGGGTATGCGATGTAATCATGTCACTATTACGTCAATGGATTTTGACGTGCTTGAGTTGAAGAAATAAGTGGAGCTTCACCCATGACATTGCTAATAGGTTCTTTGAACAAAAGAAAGAGCCTTACAGGCTAAAGATTTAACAAATTAGCCAACCTTCAAGCAGACTTTTGCCACTGTGTTTAATTTTAATTTTTATTATGGAAATAGCAGATTTTGATGATAAAATTTTAATTAAATATACATACGGATGTAATTTAACAGCTAGGCTTTGACCAATTTAAAAGTAAATTGTGGTGCTGAAAGAAATTAATACCATTTGATGAGAATGTTCTTGAATAGAAATATTTTGTCAGAGCTCCAGTGTTAAAAATCATTATCAAAAGCCTCATTTTCTTACAAATGAGGATTAGCAGCACCATATAATTACCGACTACATGGATTGCACATAATTATACTACAAATTAAAGTCATAGTTATCAAAGATAAAGAAAGAAAATTACATTGATCTTCGTTGAATTTATTACTCAAAAAGCCTGTAAAATCGTTAATCCAGGCTGTAATAAAGCTGTGTAAGATCCTAAATAGCTAGCGGTGTGGTTGTTCTATTTTTCCTCCCACAAGTCACTTAAAAATAGATTTCATGGTCAAATCCAGGAAGGCCACATAACTATTTTTGTAGGTACACATGTATCATGTTAATGGCATGGTAAATTGACTTCAGGCTTCTTAGAGAGCAAAACTAACATTTGATAACAAGAGTTTTAAGTCACTCATTTCCTTTGACACCATGTATTAGTCTGATATTGTTACAGAACAAATTGCCCCCAAAGCTATGTGTCACATAATGACAAGAAGTATTTATCGTTATGCTCCAGGCCTGTAGGTCAGCTGGATGACTCTCCTTCCAGCGGCAGGTCTTCTGATCAGCTGAGGCAGCTCTGTTCAAACACCTCTTGTCCTTCTGAATTAGCAATGACAGAAGCACATGAGCAAGCACAGCCATACAAGCTCATGCCAGGACTCTTTTTCATCGTGTCCATTGGTCAAAGAGAACTGGGGGGTCATGGTCAAAGTCAGGAGTAAAGGGAGGGGCTCAAGTTGTGGCTCAGTGGTAGAGTGTCTGCCTAGCATATGTGAGGCACTGGGTTCGAATCTCAGCACCACATATAAATAAATGAATAAAATAAAGGTTTATCAACATCTAAAAAAATATTAAAAAAAAAAAAAAGTAAAGGGAGAGGCGTGACTCACCCTGAGGCCTTGACAAGGATATGGTGTATAGCCCTATTATACTGGAATGAGGAATAGGCACCAACAACTCAATCTATCCTAGGGAATAATCCCATTGGAGAAAAATATACCCCAGAAACATAACAACACAACATAACAACAGAGAAAATATTACCTCCATTTAATCTAGTGGAACAAACACCTAGAAAATATCTGCCCAGAAATCATGGTTTCTGAGAGTTAATTGTTGAACAAGGTCAAGTGTCTGCCCTCAGGGTGCAGGAGACAAATCCATATCCAACTCATTAAAACCCATAAAAAAAAATCCAGAATGATTTTAAAGTAGAGATTTTAACAAAATTCTGTGGTTGTATCAAAGAAAAAGCACTGAGTAGTGTGTGGGTAGGTGGAGAACTCAGAGAAGCAGAGAACAGTGTAAATGAAAAGATGTGGGAGGGACTGATTTCAGAAGCAGTAGAGTGAACACTGGGATCCCCGCACACAATGAGGCTGACTCCTCAAGGGGTGGATGACATCAAGGATCCCAAAAGCAAAGGTCACACCGAGAACGAGCCTTCCAACTAGCTGCACATTACATAGAACATGGACATCATCACCATTCTTCCCAATCTCCACCAAGAAATGGCAGCCCAGCAATTTTTCTTTTTATTTTTTTTAGGTTACAGCTCTACAAAAGAATGGAAGAAAAATTACAGTGGACAAGATATATCAACAAGCTTTCAGAGAGCTGAACAGATGTAGATCCATGGTAATTGACAGCAGAGTAGAGAAAACTGAAACCTAAGATCCTGCAGAGGGGAACAGGAAAGAAAACTGCTGGTTCATGCCAGAGAATCTGAGAAAAGCTCAGGATTTGAGGCACTGATATTTTAGAAGGTGGGGTGTGAAGAAGAACTAAAAAACCAGAGGGTTGGCTGAGCATCTGGACAAGAACCAATTCAATCCTTTAGATCCCCTTCATTTCTGCACAACAGAGGAACTGAGCCACTACCCACGCCTTATTGTGACAGGTCACCTGGAAGATATTCTGCAGTGAATAACACCAGAGAGGTTCTGAGTTCCAGATCACCAGACACAGCCAAGGGCAGGGATGAAGCCAAATATTGTAAGTAAAGCAATTAAGGAAGCAGATGCACAGTGAAGGATGAGGCACAGCTGTACCTTCCCCTCTGCTCATTTACCAGCCCACTCCCCAGCATACCCATTGCCTGCTATGTCTTTCTCGCATCATTCTCTAGAGTAACTGAATAACTTCAGAGAAAAGTTCTCCAGCAACTTCTGAATTTGGAAATGTTTACTGCTTGGCTTTTGGTTCCAGCATGGAATATGGTTGTGTGGTCTGGAGTAACTCAAACCGAAGCCATTGATCATCAAACCAAAACACATATTGTAATAAATTTTTACTTATTACAGCATAGGGTTTTAATTGGTTCAAAACTTAATTTTTCCCAAAAAAGTATAGGTTCACCAAGATTTATATAATTTTCATTGTCCTGCACCAGGACAATGGTACCATCATGATATCCTGACCCCATCTATTGATGCTATTTAAAGTGTAAATATTTCTTTGGGAAATTTTACTATAATCAGTAGGATATTTTATCTCCTATGAGAAAAGACATTTCATTGATGGAATTTAAAAGTATGACAACCAGGCTAATCCACAGATGGATCTTCCTTCTGAGTATCTTAGTTTGAACTCCCTAGAAACAGACCCTGGGACAAGGATTACAGTGCAAATACAGTTGACCCTCCATGTCAGCAGGTCCTGCATCCACAGATTCAACTGATCACATGTTGAAAGCACTCAGAAAAAAAGTTTCGTTTGCAATAAACAGGTACAGAATTATTCACTTGCCATTATTCCCTAAACAATACAGGATAACACTTATTTACATAGCATTTACATAGTATTGGGGAATAAAAGCAATCTAGACATGATTTAAAGAATATTGGAGGATGTGCTTAGGTCATTATGCACAACACTATGTTTTATGTAAGGGACTGGAGCATACATGGATTTTGGTATTTGAAGGCATCTTGGAACCAATCTCCAATGGAAACCAAGGGATGAGTTTAGTTTATTTGTGAGGTGATCCCAGGGAACATGGGTAGGGAGGTGGAGAGGGAAATAGAGAAGGAACAGCATGGTGTATGATCAAGTAAGCTACCATCATGGGAAAACAGACTCTGAGGACACTATAAGTAGTCACCTCAGTGTTACCCCAACCAGTTGGTGAAGGAGTAAATTGCACTGTAATTTACCCACAAATCCCCACTGTTTGAGGGCTGATCAGAGAGGCTGTTAACTTCCTTGCCACACTTGCCCTCCAAAGTTGGGGACCAAATGGGCTCTGCGTGGACTCCAAAGGCCAGAGGAAGTTGGGAGGGAAAGAGACAGCTGCTGGCAATGGAAAGATGGACCAGCACAGATGGAAATGGTCAAAGATTGCTATAGATGGAATATTGTGCACACCCCCACACACACACAAATTTGAATATAAATACCTAATCCAAACAATGTGATGGCCAAGAGGTGGGGCTGTTGGGAATTGATTAGGTCATGAGACAAAGCCTTCATGAACGAGATTAGTGCCCTTGTAAAAGAAGCCTGAGGAAGCTTGTTGGCCCCTTCCACCATGGGGAGGACACAATGAGAAGACTGCAATCAGTAGATCAGGAAGCAGGCCCTCACCAGACACTAAATTTCCAGTGCCTTAATCTTGGAACATCCCAGACTCCAGAAATGTGAGAAATAAATTTCTGTTATCTAAGCCACCCAGCCCAAGGTGCTTTATTTTAGCTCATAGTACATGTCCATCTAAGGTCAACTATGATCTTTGCTTCACATCTTCTTCTGTTGTACTTCCCAGAAAGATTCTCCAGTGCCATCCAGAAAGAGAGTCAGCCCCACCCTAAACCCTCCCTCGCCGTATAGCCCCACCCTAATCCTGTCCTGAGCCCTATAAAAGTTGGCAATGACACAATTAACACGCAATTTCCCGGCACCCCGCTTTTAGGAGTAAGGGCAATTGTTGCTGGCCAGCTAAAATAAAGGCTTCTTTGGCTTTACATGATTGGCTTGGATGATTTTATTTTCTTTGGGTACAACATTTGGAGGCCCCAGCGAGATTTAATTTCTCCAAGCCCTCATGCCTAAATTGGCCTCCTGTGATGGTTGCCTGGGAACCTCCACCCTGAGTAAAGGGGAGCTCCTGAGATGTGCCTCAGCATCACTCTTGGGGGGACCCCAGCCCATCTCAGGACGCCCTTCTGGATGAAGCCACCTGGTATCCTGTATTGGTGAGTCGACTTTCTGTATCTGGAGGACTTTGGTCAGGTTGGACGCAGCCACTTACACCAGTCCCAGGTCAGGGCGAGACGTCGCTCCTGGCTCCTGGTAGGCCTCTTCATGAGGCCTAGTCTGGTGAACCCCTCGTGGGTTCAATCTGGTGGGCCCCCCCGTGGGGTCCAGTCTGGTGGGCCCCTCGTGGGCCCAATCTGGTAGGCCGAATGGGGCCTAATCTGGTCCGCCGATGTCTGTCTGTCTGTATTTGCTTTGTTAGTCTGGTCTGGGCCGCGTGGGTGGCTAACGCGTAGCCGCTGTCAGGGGCTGGGTCCACTCAGCCGTGGCGCGGGTGGCTAAGGCATAGCCAACGTCGGAAGCCGTCTGCTCACCTGCCGCGTGGCTGGCTGGCTGGTAGCCGCTGTCCGGGGCCAGTCTGCTTAGCTGCTGTGTGGCTCACTGCCAGCATGATGGGTAGCCGCTGTCCGGGGAGGATGGCCGGTCTGCTCGGCTGCCACGTGGCTGGCGGCCAGCATAGCCACCACTTGGCTTCCGGCATAGCCGCCACCTGGGGCAGATCTGCTCGGCTGCCACATGGGTGGCTGACTCGAAGTCACCCTCTGGGGCTGCCGCTCCACTGCGGCGTGGCTGGCTGACAGGGAGCTGCCATCAGGGGCCAGTCTGTGGCCTAATCTAATAGGCCTCCCTGTGGGGCCTACTCCGGTTGTTGTCTGTCTATCCGTATTTGTCTTGTTAGTCTTGTTCATGGTCATGCGTGTTTTCTGTGTTTTGGCTTTGCTTTCTATGTAGCATCTCTCTCCAGGACAGTCTACTATAGGACAGAATCAGTCAACCACGTGCCCCACTGTTCTAACTTGTATTTTTAGATACTTTTCAGGACTTCCAAGAACGTGCTGCTGACTATGGAGCTTTTGTTAATGGATGTAACTTAAGAAAGTCTTGTGAATCAAAATGGCCCACTCAGGCCGCATGGCTGACTGACGGGTAGCCACCCTCTGGGGCCGTTTCAAGGTTGATTGGTGCCCTCAGGGCATTGGGCGGCCACACCATCAGGACCAGGTGCCTTACATTCAAATTTGGATTATGGCTTAAGCATTGCCTTTCAGCTAGTTCGGGAACTAGGAGAGGCTGCACCGGTTTGAGGGCAAAGGCCAGACCTGACTTAAATGCAGCTCATGCTGTTACCAATCCCTGGAGACTCAGGTAATTCTGCCAGAGGCCAGGGGCTGAGGGAGGGAGAAGATGGCTGGGGCACCCACCCTCTTGCCCTCTGCGGGGAGAAGAAGAAACCAGGTCCAAGCCCCCCCAGTGTTACAACACCCCCACAGCGAATTGTTTTGCAATATGTAAATGACATGTGCCTCCACCCAGGAAGAATAACAAAAGCCCGTTACAGAGCTCTTAAGCATTCAAACCCTGTCCTGATAAAAATGGTTAAAGTGCCTGAGATCAGGTTTCTGCTGGAACCAAATCTCAAGTAGAACTTAAATTGAAATGATAATAGAGGAAGCAAAAAACCCAGTAGGAGACCAATTTCCAACCCAAGGGAAAAAAAAAACCAAAAGAGTGTTTTATTTGAGAATACTTGTTGAGCTCATAAACTAACGGCCAAGTACTCAACTTAGATTTTTGAACATCTTGTTACATTGCAATGGAGATAAAAAAAAAACCTACAAGGCCTTTAAGTGTATATTGTGTCCAAAATTCATGTACATGATGTTAGAGGTTAACATAGTGATAAAAGAAAAACTGGATCCAGGTATATTTGATTCACGTGATTAAAAAGTTTCAATTTAAATTCAGTAAATAAATGAAGGAAAAATATATCTAACCTCACAAATCTCTAGGTGGTCAATTAAAAAAAATGTTAATGTCTATAAAATGTGTAATATCAATTGTTTTTTAGGACTTTTCCACAGGAAAGAGATGGCAAATACTATTCAAAATACTTGTCTGATTTTGGTTATTACAATAAAATAAGTAAATTAGAGTTAATATATTCCACCTTAAATTCCATGGGGTGACATGCTTTAGCATTATTGGTGCTTTCATGGATTGGTAAATAAAAGGATTTAGAATTGTTTTGTATCATCCCTGAGAGCAAGGTTACTAACAGTGAAATCCTAATAATTTATCTAAATTCAGAAATTTCATAGGAGTTGTTTTAGAATATGAATGAGGAAGGAGTCAACAGATGGGAAAGGAAAAGTGGAAAGTTCTAGGTATGAAAATATATTCAGTAAAAGGAAAAGGAAAATATTTCTGGGTAAGAAAATCTGTGTGTAGGTAAAGAGCAAATTCCAACAAGTTTTTGTGTAACTAAGTAGTTACATGTATGTGAGATCATCAATTAGAAACTGTTTAAAGTTTTCCCCTAAGGTCAAATGTTAATGGGCTAATATAAATCAAAGTATAATCAATATGTTAAAATGACAAGGATTTCTTTAAATTTTATTCTTTATTGTGGTTAAATAACTGGTAGGGTATTGTGCTATGTTGCAGAGCCTAGGGTTTTTTTTCTTGAAAAACTTGGTTTGGTTGCTCTTTGTATATTCATGTGTCCATGTCTTCTGGGTACGCAGGTCTGTAGAGCAGGGAATTTGTCAGGCTGCTATTCTCCAGGTTAGACTTGTCTGTGTTGGTAGTTTCAGGATTGTGGGAATGGCAAATTTTATTGGGGATCATTTAATATTCTGTAACAGAACCTGCGATCAATAGGGTATATGTAAATTTGTTACTTTTTAAATGCAAATGTATTTAAAGTTAGTGAGAGCCTGATTTATTTAAAGGTTAATATCATGAAACATAAAATATTTGGTCACTTTGCCACACAAAAGGAAAGTTAAAAGCTCTCAGCCTTTCCTTGATTTATTTTAAATGCAATATATTGTGTTAACAACTATTCACATAGATTCAGGAAACAATACATGTAAACTGCGTAAAATGATGTCCTAAGAGGAGGCAAAAATAACTTCAAACCTGGAACACTCTGTCTAAGATTATAAAAGGCCTTACCTGAAATAAGGGTCTGCCTCCCACCCTGCTACAAGTCAGAATGTTTCCAAAATAAGTAGCTTTCAGATCATTTAAAGGTATATTCAAAAGATTGTTTTTTGTTGTAGAATTACTGTGATATCAAATAGGAAATATAATATATAACTCAGGCAGGATTTAGGATGACTATTACACAAATTAGATTGTTAATTCTATTTTGTATTTTTCCTTGTGAGCTCTGTAGCTGATACCTAATTAATGTTTTGAAGAAGAATACTAGGCCATCACCTATGAAATAGATGAGATAGTAACTGGTGAAACTAGCTTGCTGGGTGTTTAAGATCAAACTTAAGGATTGAGATTAAAACAAAGGGGCCAAGAAAAGCAGTTTTGGTTCTTGCCCTCAGAGTCAGCCTGTGTCCAGGGAATGAGAGAGTTCTCGAACTTTGCAACTCCTGGTCAACACTGCTGCCTTCGTTGCTGCCAGAGCTCAGAGTTTTCGTCCATGCACCACCGTCCAGACGGTGTCTTTTCCCCAGGTGGGCAAAAGACACCGCCTGGTTTCTATGTTGCACAGAAGGCATCGCTGTGTCCAGAGCTGAGGACACACCCACTGCCATTGGCCTCCAGGTTGCAGGAACTGCCACGGCCAGAACAAAAAAGCCACTGGGGCCCAGATGCCACTGCCACCAGAGCTCGGAGTCATCCAGGACAGAACCCAATCTGAGTGGACGCTTCTCAATAACCCATGCATTCCAGGATTGTCCCCCGGAGTTGGAGATGCAGCAAAGATTGCTGAGAACAAGGAGGTGCAACAGTGGGCCAGACAGGCTTGGCTCCTGTCCTCCTGGGGCTAATGGGAGTGAGCAAGGTCCAGCCTCCCTTTGCCATGAATGGAAACAAAGAGCTGCCAGCTGTCCACCAGGCAAAAGCCACTGCCTTGGAGCTGCTGGAATCCAGGAGGAGCGCTGCTGCCCATCCCAGAATGCAGAGGCTGCTGGAATGAAGGATCTGCTGAAATGCAGGCGCTGCCACCACCCAAGCACAGGAACAAAGCTAAGAAGCT
>JAJEJO010001441.1:159181-189196 GCA_020662805.1 Glaucomys volans
GGCTACAAAAGAGATTCTTAGGCAAATGTACCTGATAACTCAAGTTCCCAAATAAAGGCCTCAACCTCTCCAGGCTTTGATAGGCCTTGTTATGGGAACAACTTCTCAGTTCTTCCACCTGGTGAGAGATTGACTTCTACCATGTCATGATATTCTGTATTAATCTCATTTTGGTACTTATGTCATTTTGTTTCTCTCTCATAGAAGCACCCACCCCAGATGACTTTACAACCCGCTCTTCCCAAGCAGACTTCTGCTCCTCACTGACCAGATTTCTAAAAGGAACTTCAAACTGCTTCCCCAGATTCCGCCCCCTTCCAGCAGCAAGAACGGTCAGCGCCCCCTCTTCTTAAAAAGTTCCTAATTAAGGACAGGCAGTTAGTGTAAAATAAGAAATCTGGTCAAACTGAGGAATGGAACCCATCAGAGTCTGGGAAGTTGGAAACTGAAAAACCACTAGTTTCCTCAACAAGGATTTGTTAATAAGATCAGTGGGGATTGTTATAAATCCCAGAAAGATTCTCCAGTGCCATCAGGAGAGAGTCAGCCCCACCCTAATCCCCCCTCCCTATAGCCCCACCCTAAACCCTTCCCAGGCCCTATAAAAGTTGGCAATGACACAATTAACACGCAATTTCCCAGCACCCCGCTTTTAGGAGTAAGGGCAATTGTCGCTGGCCAGCTAAAATAAAGGCTTCTTTTGGCTTTATGTGATTGGCTTGGATGATTTTATTTTCTTTGGGTACAACACTTCAGGCCAACACCACAGTGGAGCAGCCACCACCTTAATCACTGCTGATTATCTTAAAGAAAAAGCAACTGTATATACTAGTTTTTAAAATTTCCTCACGATCACATTAAATTGGCCAAAGCTCATCATATGGCCCCACCTAACTTCAAGTACATTGAAAAATGCAATCCTGCCACATGCCTACAAGGAGTAAGAGTGGGCATATTTGTCAACAGTCCCAAAGACTCTATTGCTGGTAGGAGAGTATTCAATAGAAATAGCAATCATATGCATGAGGAAGAAATCATTGGTGAATGAATTTTTTTAATTTGAGAGACTTGTTTGTAGACAGAGGTTCGAAAGGGCTTGATGAATGGTCAGCTCTAGGAGAGTTCCCTAAATACAGTTGAATGGTACCAGTGTTGAGGTGCAGGTGGGAAACAGATGTTAGAATTGTTAGATGTTGTTAGAAGGTTAAACTCTGGTCCCATCACTTTGATAAGTGATTTAATCAATCTGGTCCCAGCATGAGCACTGGTAAAAAAAAGGAATAATCACTTACAGAAATAGGGTCACCATTTCTTTGAGTGATTTCCCAGTTTGCCCGAGACAGATCACATTTACACCCTTTATCTCAGACACAATTGCAGGAAGGACCCTCTTTCACTCTTTTGTTCTGGCCTGATAACCTGAATGAATACCCTGAATATAATCATAAGAAAACAACCAGATAAACCCCAAATAAGAAACATTAGTAGAATGGGATGGCATTCTAAAATGTTATGCATCATAAAAGACAAAGAGAGTTTTCGGAAATATTCCATATTAAAGGAGACTAGAGACAGGGCATTTCAATGCAGATCCTAATCTGGATCCTGTACTGTAAAAACAGTGATACAAAGGTCATTGCTAGGTCCATTGACAAAATCGGAATCTGACAGAGTAGATCAAATAATTGTGTTAGTCAGATAAATTAGCCAAAGCAAGCCACACAGCCCCACCTAACCTCAAGTGTGCTGGGAAATGCAATCCCCCCAAGTGCCACATTCCTTGTTAAGCTTACTGGCTTGTGACTATACCATAGTTAATGTGAAATAATATCCTCATTCTTAGAAAATATAGTCTGAACTATCTAGAGGAAAGAACTTATAATGCTTATAATGTGTGCGATTTATTTTCAAATGATTCTGAAAGATATGATACACATGTGGAGATAGGGGAAATATGTATGAAATATGTATGGATATGTATGGAAATACATATATGGAGAGAGGGGAAATCAGGCAAAATATTAATAAGAGGTGAATACAGGTAAAGGGTATATGGGGGTTGTTTGTACTATTGCAATTTTTCCTAGAAAGTTTCAAATTACTTTTGAAAAGTTTGTGGAAAGTCTAATCACCTTACACGCCAAGCACTTTGCCCACAGCAAACAGGAAAGACACCTGCTTTTAAAATGATGGGCAAGTAAATATGAGTTGCTTTATTTTTCAGCCTTACAACAGCAGAGAGGGAAGAGGACCTAGAACAGTTCAGCAAACTGCAGTAACAATAGAAATGAATGGTTTTTATCTATTATTCAATTTTACTATACTGTTACAAATGAAAATATTGGTAACAAACATGAAGGGAAAGAGAAAACCAAAATACCAGATGTATGGTGATTGCAGCCATATAAATCAGAAATTGGTGAAATATTCCAGGTCTCATTGATACCACTGGTTACCTTAAAGAGTCCTGCTTCCTCAGGTGTTGAAGCATAACACCAGAGAAGCTAGAGGAGACAAGCATAGAGTAGAAAGTAAGAAGCTTTATGAAAGAAAAGTAAAAGCAGATTTCTCCGGGGTGGAAGAAGGGGACCCAAAGCAGAATCCATGGGTTGAGCAAATCTTGTCCTTTATATAGGTTTTATTCTCCTATTCCTTCCTTCTTATCCCCTTTCCTTTCTGCCTATGTGACTAGGCCCAGTTTTGCAGGTGAGATGCAAATAGTGAGAAATGGATGGCAGGGGGAGGGCCCAAGTGATCCAGGCAGGTAAGGCCCAGGGGGCATTAATTAGCAACTCCTTGCCTGTAGTTCTTGATAAGAACAGGTAGATTTGGTAATCACTGGGCTCAGGAGGTCTCTGACATTCCATTCTCCCAGGGGCAGTCTCAACTTCCAGATGCAGATGGCTTTCAAGGCCTCCATTTCCTCAATCCGACAGGATTCCCTATTTCTACACTAACTGCCTCTCCTCAGTTCTGGCTTCATCATCTTCACATCTCTCTCTCTTCTCCACTTAAAGTTGTCCAAAGATAGAAGAGACTTCGGTGTTTTTTAAAGAGACAGGGTGTTGCAATGTTATGCAGGCTAGCCCCAAACACCTGGGCTCAAGCTAGACCTTCTTGCCTCAGCCTCCTGAGTAGTTAGATTTTTTAATTAACTTTTTTTTCCTACTGAATAATTACTTAAAAGCTGAGTAAAATAGGGTTAGATGGCTTGCCTTTTAATCAATTTCTTACTCTGGAGCTTTGAGTCACACTTGTCGGTTAAGATACATTCAGAATTTGCTCCAGGCTTTTAACATGTAACTCTGGTAAAAAACAAAGGTAATGGAGAGAGTCCATGGATTTCTGAGCTGGAGGTTCACGTTGTGTCTCTGATGTATACTAGTGGGTGACCTTGAACAAATCAGCTAATATTTTTTTTTTAAATGGTAAATTAGAGCTAAAGAATCCTGGAACTTGGGCTGAAGTGTGTCATTCCTAAATTCTCCTGTTGAAGTCCTGACACCTTCATATTTGGAAACAAGGTCTTTAAAGTAAAATAACATAATTAGGATGAGCCTTAATATGACGGGTGCCGAAATAAGAAGGGGAGGTTAGGAGACAGAAACACATGGAGGGAAGACCGCATGAAGATGCAGAAGAGAACCACCAAAAAACCAAAAAGAGAAGCCTGAAAGACACCAACCCTACTGATACCTTGATCTTAGATTCTGAGAAATAAATTTCTGTGGTGTAAGTCATCTCCTCTGGGGTGCTTTGTTTTTGCAGCCTTAGCAAACTCCTATACTGCAGGAAATATTTTGATTCTGCCTCTTTTGCAGCCGAGCCTTTTCCTGAAACATACAGATGCCTGCCACAAGAGGGCCATGCTGCACTAAAATTGAACACCCTGCCCTAAGATTCTGAGGGTGACTGCAGATAGAGGGGTCAGGCAGATGCACAATTGCACAGCTTGTAGCCTTTCCAGGAAACTGGATCAACTCAGAAGGCAATTCGGCCATGGGAATTCTCATTTTGAGTAAAGCAGCCAATAACCCATGATTGAAAGGGCAATCTCCTGTCTCCCAGATCTCCGCACCACGTAGCCAGGGATCTCCATCAGGCCCTGTAACTCGTGCTCAGCACTCCTGAATGTGATGAGTTACCACGAAGGGTGAAAATGGATGGAGATACACAGCTTTCTCTCCAACTGCACACACATAGTGGACTCTGAAAACTTTCTGCAAAGTGAAACCTGGGATTTGAATATTCACAAAGGAAAGAGGGCACTGGGCATCCAACCTGCTTTTTTCGGGGTTTAGTACAGAAACTGAAACAAGTAGCAAAATCCCAGACTTAGTGTAACAAATCTTTTGACTCACAGACTCCAACAACAGCAGTACAATTAAATGGAATGCATGATGCTGAACTTAATTCTAGACTGGAGAAAAGAAAAGCTACGAGAGATATTATTATGATAATTGATGGAATTTGAATATGGAATGCAGATTAAGTAATAATACTGTAACAGTTATATGCTTGATTTAGATCACTGTATTATGACATGTAAGAAAATGACCTTGTTCCTAGGAAATACACACTGGTATTTAACTTACTCTCAATGGTTCACATATAACCTACACTTACATAAATAAATGCATAATGCTAGGTGCAATGGTGCATGCCTGAAATCCCTCAGGAGGCTGAGTAAGGAGGATCAAAAGTTCAAGGCTAATCTCAGCACTTAGTGAGACCAATCTCACAATATAAAGATGGCAGGGAAAGAAGCTCAGTAGTAAAGGGCTCCTGGGTTAAATCCCTGGTACCACAAAAATAAATATATACAGGGAATAATAAAACAAATGGAACAAAATGTAATGTAAGAAGTGGATTTGGATAAAGGATATGGGGAGTAAAGGAGTTCCCTATCCTCTTCCTGCAATTTTGCCATAATTTTAAAATTATAACAAAACAAAACATTAAGTCTTCCAATTCTAAACACAATGTAAACTATCCTGATAACAGATATTTTTCTTTTTTTTTTTTTCAGTATTGGGAATTGAACCCAGGGCCTCACACATGCTAGACAGGTACTCTGTCATTGAGTTACATTCCTAGCTCTTTTTAAAAACTTTTGCTTTGAGATAGGGTCTTGCTAAATTGCCCAAGCTGACCTGGAACTTTTGATCCTCCTACCTCAGCCTCCCTAGTAGTGAGGATTACAAAAATACACCACCCTGCTCAGGTGATGACAGATACTTTATTTTTTAATTTTTAATTTTTTGTACTGGGGATTGAACCCCAGGATCACTTAACCACTGAGCCACATCCCCAGTCATTTTTATTTTTTAGTTTTAATTTTGAGACAGTGTCTCACTAAGTTATTTAGGGCCTCGCTAATTTGCTGAAGCTGAATTTGAACTTGTGATTCTCCTGCCTCAGCTTCCCAAGTCACTGGAATTACAGGTATGTGCCACTGTGCCCATCTAGGTACTTCTTAATGAGAACAAGAAAATGCAAAAATCCTCTTATGGTCACAGCAACCAGCATTTCATTGACAACTAACGTAGGAGTTTAACACCTGCATAATTAAGTTGATGGGATTTTGAGACACATCTGGACTTGCCTTCCCTACACATAAGACAATGGAACACAGCCTTGGAATGTTATTGACCCACCATCACACAAACTCACCATCACTCTGGTTATACATGAAAAGTGGCCTTACCCATAACTTCTGGGATGCAAAATGAGTCATCGTCCCAGTAGGCGCCATCCTCAGGACCAAGAATGGAGAAGTCTCTTTCACAGTTATAATTTCTGTGAACATAAATCTAGCCATGTACTTCTCTTTAAGATATCATTAAACAGACCTACTGCCACTCTAATGTTGGGCCAGCCTACGTCTGAACCATAGCCTCCTTTCTTCTGGGAATAGATGTCAAGTGGTTTGATGTATTGAGCCACAGCTGGCCAGCTGGCATGCCCACACTGCCCTAAAAAAGAATGTTCTAAACTCAGCATTGCACTAGTTAAGAAATGGATCCCAAGAAACTGGGCAAACACATTTATGAAGGCATTTCTCATAGAAATTTATACTCAGATTTAAACATCCATCTGGGATATTGCATAGGTTCAGGTCTACTTTTCTGTGATATTAACAGATAATGAGTGAACTATTTCACAAGAGAACATGATTTATTTTCCAAAGTTTACCAACTTCTCGAGTTTGGCCTAAAATTGGGAAGGAAGATATCCCAAGTTATTTTAGCAGCCATTTTAAAATTCTGCACACAGTTTAAAAGAACATTAAGGGATAAGAAGTCTGTATTTTAAGCCCTAGCCTTCAACTTTCAGACCTAAACTCTGTAAGAGCAGACGGAGGTAACCAAAGGGCAGATAGGCCAGATGTAATTAACAAAGAACTTTATTGGGGTGAAGGTGGGGGTGAAGGGCCAGCCGCACATGACTCCAGTGGCCAGAGTTTTGGAGTCTGGGATAGTAGGGGAAGGCTTGAGGGTTCAGTGCCACTTGGGATTGGCCAGGGAACCCTGGTGAGATCTGTGTCTCTCTGGAGTTGGCTGGGGGTCCTGCTGAGTGACAGGTGGGTATGAGGCGCCACTGGGGTTCATCTGCCACCATATGCTTGGTTGTGCTTTGGCACTCGCGGGCTGCCTGATGTTCCACTGTGCCACATGTGGGGCTGCCTGCTGCCCTGCCCCCCAATCTAGCCACCTGAATCTGGCCTAATATCCTGACCTTTTTTGGTGATACAGGGAGGTGGAGTCCATCTGGCTACTTCCTGCTTATTAGGGGGCATGGTAGGGAAGGAAAGGGTCAGATGCTGGTTCGGTGGGGAGGCAACTATAAGGGCAGGGGAGCATTTGGGGTTGTACATTACCCTGGCGACCTCACTCATGTGGCTCCAGGAAAACCTGAGGAGACAAGGAGCAATCATTAGTAGGAGTCCTATCATTAATATGGGAGTGAGAATGGGGGTCAGTCAGGTGATAAGAGGGGAGTTTAGCCACCCTGGCTAAGGGTCATTTGATTGTTGTTGTTTAAGCCTCTCACTCAGATGCCTGAGAATTTTGACATTTTTCTCGGTCAGCCCAGTTTCACTGATGTAGTAGCAGCATTCTTCTTTTAGGAACAGACATGTTCCCCCTTTGTCTGCTGTCAGGAGATCTAGTGCTCGGCGATTCTGCAAGGAAACTTGGGCAATACGTGTTATTTGCCTTTGTAGGGAGGCTAAAGAGGCAGCAAATGTTTCTACTGCTTCTTGGAGTTGCTGTTCTAGTCTCTGGGTGGTGGTGACTGCATAACCAAGTCCCCCTGCCCCCAACCCAGAAGCAGTGAGTGAAGAGGCCAGGGAGAGTCCAACCACCACTAGTAGGAAAATGGCCCATTGTAAAGTCCTCTGGGGGTGGGTGCTTCTATGAGAAACGGAAAGACATGAGTACTGAAATGAGATTAATACAGGATAAGTGTTGCCGCTTCTGGAACATGGCAGTGAATATCATGAAGATGACAGAAGTCAGTTTCTCACCAGGAGGTGGAAGAACTGACCCATAACAACACCTAAAAAGGCTGCAAAGGACAAGGCCTTTATTTGGGAACTTTAACATTGTCAGAGTTATCAGGAATGTAAACACAACACTTAATTTTTAATGTCATTGGTGTCCCCAGAAAATATAGTTAAGCTACTTAATGTCATCTGAGTTTTTAAAATACCCTTTTATTGGTATAACCTGTGTTTAGTTGAGATTTCTATATTTCTGTTCCTTAGGACTAGATAATTATACTAGCAAACAGACTAAGTCGACCTGTGTAGCTTAGGAAGATCTGTAGATCTTAAGTTGACTAAAAACTTCTGACTCTGACAGTTTCTCTTGATAGTTATCAGGCACTCCTGCTTAGGAATCTCTCTCTTGTAGCTTCCAGTCTTTGTTTATTCTAGGGGGTTAACACAAGTGTACATCGTAAGTTATTGTTTCTTTCTTTCTTTCTTTCTTTCTTTCTTTCTTTCTTTTTAATGCCCAAGAATGGCTATGTTTTGGTTTTTACTGTTTTGCTAGGTGTTTAAAATCAAGCTTGTCAAATTGACCTGTTCCTGTCCCTTGAGAGTCAGCTGAGTTCCCATAGGGGTCACTTGTGGGAAACTTGAGCACAGCTTTTTAGCTCCTTTAGTGCCATTCACTAGGTAGGGTCTCCTTGATGAGGTGGCTTCCCTTGGAAGCATCAGGAATGTCTCCCTTTTTCAATGACCCTCCTCTGCTACAGGTGCACTGATTGGCTTTTCATCCACTAGTGGTCTCACCAATTTCCCTGATCAGGAGGTCATGTGGCCCAGAGTTGCAAAGCTCCATAGAGAAGTTCTCTTGTTCCCTGGGTCAGGCTGATTCTGAGGACAAGAGCCAAATACTGGTCTGTCTTGGCCCCTTTGTTTTAATCTCAATCTCTAAGTTTGATCTTAAACATCCAGCAAGGCTGTTTCACCAGTCATAGAGTGACAGTACTGGGTTTTAACTTCAATGTCTATAACTTTACAGTTGTTTACCCCTTTTATTTAACTTGGGTCTATATTATCTTATCTGTCCTATAGGTGATGGCTTAGTATCTCAAATTAATTTAGGTTGTTTGTTCTTGAAGCAATACTTCTGCAAAACATTAGTCAAAACAGTTATATAGAGTTTACAAGGAAAATACAAAATGGAATTAACAACATTAAAACATTTAGTTTCTGTAATAACTATCTTGAACTTTGGCTGAGCTATGTATTATATCCCCTGTTTGAGATCACAATAACTTTACAACAAAAACCAATCTTTTGAATATAACTTTAAATGAGCTGAAGTCTGGTTTATTTTGGAACCATTCTAACATGCAGCAGGGTGGGAGGCAGAGTCTTATCTCAGGTAAGGCAGGGCTCTTCACAAATCTTAGGTAAAGCCTTCTAGTTTTGAAGCTGATTTTTGCCTCTTCTTTAAACATCATTTTACAAAGTTTACATATATTGTTTCCTGAGTCTATGTGAATATTAGTCAACACAATCTGACATTACATCCAAAACATAAATCAAGGAAAGGCTGAGAGCTTTAACTTACCTTTTGTGTGGCAAAGTGGCAAAATGTTTTTATGTTTTACAATATTAACCTTTAAATAGATCAGTCTCTCATCTTTCTTTAAAAACACATTTTAAATTTTTGCATCAGTGTAAAAAAACACCCTATACCTTGTTGATAACAGGTCCTGTTATAGAACATTAAATGATATAAATAAGTCCCCAATAAAATTTGCTATTCTTATAAGTTTAAAATTATCATTACAGACGAGTTTAGTTTGGAGAACATCAGCTTGATAAATTTTCTGCTTTTAAGACTTGTGTTCCTGGAAGATATGAACATATTTAATAAACAAAGAGAGTGACTGCTCCACTAACCACATTTAGTTTTTGAAGAAAAATTTACTCAGTCAGTAGAGTGCTTGCCTTGTAAGCACAAGGTCCTGGGTTCAATACCCTGCACCGCCAAAAAAGAAAAAAAAATACTAAATCCTTTAGCCGGGCGTGGTGGCGCACACCTGTAATCCAAGCGACTTGGGAGGCTGAGTCAGGAGGATCGCGAGTTCAAAGCCAGCCTCAGCAACTTAGCGAGGCCCTAAGCAACTCAGTGAGACCCTGTCTCTAAATAAAATACAAAATAGGGCTGGGGATGTGGCTCAGTGGCCAAGTGTCCCTGGGTTCAATCCCTGGTTCCAAAAAAAAAAAAAAAATTTAGACTCCATAACGTAGTACAATACTTTAACACTTGTTTAACCATAGTTATATAAACCCTAATTTCTTTAAGACTAATTGCTCTAAAGAATTAAATTTAAGGGCTGGAGATATAGCTCAATTGGTAGAGTGCTTGCCTCGTAAGCATAAGGCCCTGGGTTTAATCCCCAGCACCGGAAAAAAAAAAAAAAAAGAATTAAATTTAACAGACATAATGTTAAGAGTAAATTAGTGTTTTTAAGAAATCCTTGTTGTTTTAACATGTAGATTAAACTCTGGTTTATATTAGCACATTAATATTTGACCTTAAGGGAAAACCGTAAATAGCTTTTAATTTATCAATTCACATACATATAACCAAGTTAGTTACACACAAACTTGTTGAAATGTGCCCTTTACTTACAGACTTTCTTAGCACTTACTTAGACCCTCATATACTTTGTCACAGAAAGACTTTCTTACCCAGAAACATTTTTCTCCCTTCTACTAAATATATTTCCATGCCCAGAACCCTTCATTTTCCTTCCCACCTGCTGACACCTTTTTGTTCACACTCTGAAACAACCCCCATGAAATTTCTTGAATTTAGATAAATTACTCCATTTTAATAAGATGAAATATCTTGGGTTATTTACAGTACTCCAATTAAAACACAGCCAAAATTCTTGGATCCCTCTGTATATAGAACTGCACCTGTTAGGACCCAATTTTTAGAAGCCTTGTTTTTTGTGATTACACAAAGCAATTTTAAACCCTTTTTATTTGCCAATCTATGAAAACACTAACAATGTTTAAGTATGTTACTCCATGGAATTAAGGAGTTAAGAATATTTGATGTTATTTAACAGTTAGCATTTTAACTTTGTAAATTTATCAGATGTCTCCAAGAAACACACTTGAGTAATCCCACACATGTCAAATCCAATTTACTTATTTTACTGTAAAAACCAAGACATCAGATATGTGTATTGAACAGTATCTGCTTTTTCCTGTTGAAGAAAAGTTCTAGAAACAATTGATTAATATCAATTAACATTTTATAGACATCAACATTTTATTAATTTGACCACCTGGAGATTTGTGAGGTAAATAATTTTAAAGATATTTTACTTTCATTTGTTTACCAGATTTAAATTGAACCTTTTTAAATCAGATGAATTAAAGGTATTTTGATCCATTTTAAATTTTAATTTCTTGAGCACTTGTTATTTATGTCCATTATGATATCATGTACATGATTTTTGAACACATGATAGACACCCAATATACACATAACACAAAAGCAAAGGTCTTGTAGTTTTTTATAGGTGAATCTCCATTGCAATGTAACAGATGTTCAAAAACTCAAGTTGAGTAAAAATAGGACTGGTCAAAAAACATTAATGTTATGAGCTCAAAAATTATAGAATTGGGGATTCCAGAACATCAGCCATGGCCCCCCTTCTCCCACCCAGGAGAAGTTTGTATTACTACTTTTAAATAAAGCCTGGTTAATAAAAAAATATATATATATATATGTATATATAGAATTTAAGGGGAAAAAAACAAGAGTTCTGGAAAAATGACATGGCCATTAATTATTTCTGCAAAGCAGTATGAGAAAGGGAGAAAGTGTTAAAACAATTTTTCTGCGTTGCAGTCCAGGATTTTAAAACAGACACTTGTTTTTCTTCAGTCTCAGGTTGGTCTCTCTCTGGATCTCCTGGCTTTTGTAATTTACATCTCAATGTAGACTTCAGCAAGGCCAGTCAGGGAAGTTGCTGCCTAGGGCTTTTTAACCCTTTTTTTCCCCGTTGGTCTCAGATTACGTTAGGATGCAGAAAATTATGAAACATCATTATGTTCCTTACTGAGACATGCCATTGGCTGCTGGATTGGTCAGTGTTTAGGGAGGAGGAGGGAGGTAGGGGGAGGAGACACTGTAGAAGGGGAGGAAGGGGAGGGTGAAATCAATAGCATTTTGGGTGAGTCCGAAAAGGAAGAGGAGGAGGAGGCAGAAGAGCAGGGTTGGGGAGGTTCAGAATTGTCTCATGCTAGGAGAATATGGGTGGTTAAGCAGGTAGAACAGAGGGAGGGGTGAGAGCCAATCCCAAAAGGCCTGAAAAAAGGAGCCTCTGACCACTCCCCCATCCAGCAATAGTAGTTGACCAAATCAGTGAGGATTTGAAAGTCAAAAGTTCCCTCTGATGGCCATTTTGAGCCATTGTAAGACATACTGGGACCAGGCCACAGGTACAGACAGCCCAAAGCAGTCCTGGGGTCTAGGGAGGACCTGGATTTTCCCATGGCCTTTCAGTATTACCCAGGGGTGAACAGGAGGAATGGAAAGCAGGCGGGCCAAAGGTTAGAACGTCCTCTTAGCCTTTGGGGGTCCAGAATGAAAAGTGGTGCTAGCCAGAGCCTTGAACATCTTCACAGCCTACTAGGGCTCAAACAGAACGGGGGAGGCGGAGTCTGTGGCGCAAATGACTTATGGACAGAGTTCCGCAATGGAGGGTGTAACTGCAAGGCCAAGGGAAACGTAAGGGAAATTACCCCACTTCTGCCAGCCCAGATGAAGAGAAAAAGAACAGTGCAGGAACCTCCTGATTCGTCTGAGGGGGAGAGGGTGGACCTCAACCCCAGTGGGGGAGGCCCGAGGACTCTCCCGGGTTTCAGCACCAAATGTAAGATCAGATGGAGGTAACCAAAGGGCAGATAGGCCAGATGTAATTAACAAAGAACTTTATTGGGGTGGCTCTCGGGTAAGATTCACCAGTCCCCCAGGGTGAAGGCCAGAGTGGAGGGCCAGGGAAGCCACACATGACCAGGGTTTTTATAGTCCAGGATAGGAGGGCAAGGCTTGAGGGTTCAGTGTTGCCTGGGATTGGCCAGAGGACCCTGGTGAGATCCATGTCTCCCCAGAGTTGGCTGGGGGTCCTGCTGAGTGACAGGTGAGGTGCCATTGGGGTTCATCTGCCACCGTATGATTGGTTATGCTTTGGCACGTGCAGGCTGCCTGATGTTCCACCTCGCATGCACAGGTTACCTGCTGCCCTGCGCCCCCATCCAGCCACCTGAATCCAACCTAACAAACCCTATGAGAAATATTTATTTATTTATTTATTTGGTACTGGGGATTGAACTTGAGCGCACTTAACCACTGAGACACATCCCCAGCTCTTTATGTATTTTATTTAGAGCCAGGGTCTCATTAATTTGCTTAGGGCCTCGATAAGTTGCTGAGGCTGGCTTTGAACTCATGATCCTCCTGCCTCAGCCTCCCAAGTCACTGGGATCACAGGCATGTACCACCATGCCAAGCTCTTGAGAAGGTTTCCTAATGAAATTTCTAGCAATAGCTGAATTACGGAATATTACCATTGTTTGCCAAGGTTTGGTCATAAAAGAAAAACTATCTATTTGAACCACCTGACTTGTTAGCTCATTATTATAAGTGATGTTAATACTGCCCTGCTAGTCTACACTCTGGAAGGTTGGTTTCTACTAACTACCACTCCTTCAAAAATATTATCATCTGATTTTTCTTCTCATCTGCCAGCTATTTCTATTTGCCCATCACTTTCAGATTGGATACCGACATGTTCCTTACTCCTTTGCACCTCCTACCCAACCTTTCATGCATATTAATATATTCAAATAGATGTCTAGAGAGGTCCTCAGTTCCGTATACTCAAGTTCCCACAGGCCAAGGCACCCTTTGGGCTAAGGCTTCGCCTCTCCACCATCTTGATAGACTCATCCATAGGATTATTCTTACTGGACTACAATTCTTTGAAGGCAGGATGCTGTCATTCCCCAATGACCATCCTCCACCTAAGGATCCCCCAAACACCATCATCCATTCTTCTCCATGCCATTTTAACTCAAAAAGGTTGGCCCTTCCCAATTGCATTATCTGCCTCCCATTCCCTCTGGCTTCCTATAGGGTTTGGCAAGTGGGGGTAACTCCCGCTTGCTTCCCTCTCCTTCTGAGCATACCTATTCCAAGTTTCTCTCTTCTTGCACCTTTGGGCTAAAGGATAGTAATGGCTTTCTACTATTGCAATTTCCTAGGTGCTTCACCATGCTTTATTGATTCCTTAAACACTTCCCTTATCTAGAAACTGTCCCTTCATTAATGTCTCTTCAGTTAAACCTCTGTTGATACCATTTATTTCCCTTTAGATACAAAGGAACCCTAAGATATATAGTATATCATTCATTAACTAAGCAACTTGCCAACACAAAGTAGGAACTTGATCAAATGCATCAAAGGATGAATGAATCTTAGGTAGAAACTCAAAACGAAAGATAAAATTGTGGAATGTTGGGAAGTTTGTCTTGAATCTTTTAAATGGAAAGTTGAATACCATGTGCCCAAAGATGAAGCCTTACAAAGGCTGTCATCAGCGGTTTGGGAAGGCCTGGACCTCTCGCACCACATTTGCTGACTGCGCTGTTTCAAAGGGCAGAGTCAAATTTAGTAGCAGCCCCAAATCGAAATTTACTTTGCTCTCCACTATGATGGCTAGGTTTACGTCGTCTTTCATCATTAGAGGAAATATATAGGGACAGAACAAAAATACATTCATTAGGAAAGAAAACAGTGTACCAATCAGCAGAATGACTGCAATTACAAAACACATGAAAAGGAAACAATTAATTCCTTGGAAAAGAGCTTTCTATTTTAAAAAGATGGGGGGAAATAGAGATGTCCTTATGTGATAAATAATGAGGACACTTCCCAGCATCCTCAAAGGTTGTGGCTTTTCAGATGTAAACCTAAAACAAAATCCACGCCAAAGGGTGGCATCCAAGCTGATTCTGCTTGCTTTTTGTTGTCGTTGCTCTGCAGTCGGTCTTTGCTGAACATTGTGGTCTGATCTCCAGCCACAGAGCTGTGACTGGTCCTTGTCTTTAAAATGTCCTTGGACTGTCCTCAGTGACCCTAATTGTTATGCTTGGCAAGGACAATTAAAGGGATACTTTGTAGCAAATTCTCCCAGGGCATATTATTTTTCCATGGTAACCTAAGGTTTGGAATGCAAGGGCATGGGTGTGTCCCCCAGAAGTTCATGTACTGGCATCTTAATTCCTCCATGTGGCAATATTTAGAGGTGGGGCCTCATAAGAGGCCCTCACACAGTGGGGTCCTCATAAATGTAAGATTAATGCCTTTCTCTTGGGAATGGGCTAGCTGTCACTGGATTTCTCTCTTGCATGTGTGCCCACTTGCTCTATTTTCCACCATGAGAAGCAGCATGAGTCCTTCATCAGAAGCTGAACTGAAGCCAGCACCATGTCATTGAACTTCCCAGCCTCAAGACCTATAAGCTAAAGTTGAGGCTGGAGCTTGGTAGCAGAGCATGTGCTTAGCACGCACAAGGCCCTTGGTTTTATCACCCAGAACTCCCCCCATGCCCCACAAAATTCCCAAAACAAACAAAAAGACCTGTAAACCAAAATAACCTCTATTCTTTATAAATTATCCTGTCTCAGGTATTGTGATATAGCAACAGAAAATAAACTAAGATACCAAGTAACTGAATCTCAAAGTGCCACTGTGTTAGGGTTTGCTACATGTTGTCCTAGTAAACTCTACAATAAACGCCAGGGTATTACAGAGCAAACAAACTAGTGGTCCCAAATCTGCATTTAGAACACTATTTGGCTGAATCACCTGTAGTGTTGTTCTTGAGCCTATCAGGAGCACATGAGAGCCAGTTAGTAAACTTCCAGGAATTTTGCCAATCTGGTTGACACATGCTAAAACCAACCATGGTGAGAGTATTTACATCACAGGAATTGACAAACACTGCAGACTAGAACATTTCACTCCTAGAGAGTCAATTGTCAAACATTTGCTGGCATCCCTTTACCTGTGAAATAATGCCATCTCTCTGGTGGTTTGAACCTGGGGAGTACTCTACCACTGAACTACATTCCCAGTGCTTTTTACTTTTTATTTTGAGACAGGATCTTGCTAAATTGATAGGGCTGGCCTCAACTTGCAATCCTCCTGCCTCAGCCTCCCAAGTAGCTGAAGTTGCAAGCATATGCTACAATGCCCGTCATAGAAGAAACTTCTGACATTCTTTTTTCAGTCTCTGAGAGTTCAAAGAAGAGAGTCTTCTCGAGTGTATTATTTAAAATGGTGCCCTAACTTGAAATGCTGTTTTTAAAAATCAGTCTAAAATTAGAGACTACTGCTTGAGAATGTGGTCTGTTTTTATTTCAAGTTGGCTTGAGAAATTTCTGAAAATTAATTTATGATAAATTGCCTTATAAAGTTAAAATGCCTTCCAGAATTTTATGGGGCAATTTCAAAACCAGGGGAAGTCAGCCAGTTAACTGAGTATATCTCTATAAAGAGAGAAATAGATTTATCTCAAAAATAGTTTCAGCCCAGCTGGAAGAATTTGTCTCTATTTTAGTGGAATGGGAGACAGCAACCTCTGGCTAATCTCAAAATTTTTTTTTCCCTGAAATAATGGCTGATCATCGGCTATGCTGTTTTTGGCCAAGTCTTCTATCAAAACAAAAGTTTCGCAACTGCAATGACCTAACTTGGGAAACAATCTTATATCATTTTCTAGGAACCACAAAACATTTGTTTTATTCTTTCTGAAGAACAACAGTAGGGGTAAGAGGATTTCATAATATTTTTCCTTGTCACAAAGAAAAACGTGACAAGGTTAGCAGCTTGAAGATTGCAGTTCAAATAAGGGTCAACCAGAGCCCGTGATATGTTGTATTCCAAATCAGAAATGAACATGCCTCACTTGGCATCACAACCAGCTGAAATTCTGCATCTGTTCAATTGCTTATTGGGGCATAAATGGTGACCTTCATTTATCGTGCAATAAATTTTCAGCTGGGAGGTGTGTGGTTTTGACAAAAAAACAAACAAACAAACAAAAAAACCAGCAGGAACAGTGGTTAGCTGCAAAAACAGACTTATATTGTAGAAGAGTCAGGAGAAAAGAAAACACTGCTGAACTTCTTGATGTGGTTGGAAAGAGAAAAGCATCTTGCATGTGGCTCAGATTTCAGTGGGATCACTGCAGACAATGCAAGTTATGCAACTTTATGATTGCTGACAGATTACAGAAAAAATCTATTAGCTCATCTATCAGCAAAATCCATTAGTAAAATGTTCTCAAAAGCCTATTAAATATGTACCAGTGAAGATATTTGAAGTAACTTGATATGCTGTGTCAGAGAACATATGGTGATTAAAAAGCATGGGCACTTGAGTTGAATAGTCCAGGTTTAAATCCTTCATGACCCATAAACATTGTGACCACAGACAAGATACTTAACGTGGCTAAGTTTCACATTCCTCCTGTAAACTAGAAGTGATTGTAATGTCCAAAAGTTTGTTGTGAAGGCTAAATGATGTGTTTAGAATGGTGTGTCTGGCACATAGTAAGTGCCTAATAAATATTAGCTGTTATTTTTTACACGTGGCTTGATTTATATTAAACATTTGTCTTAGTGTAGAGTCCTCCAGAAGCTGACCCTTGGAACTGGAGTGCACATATGGTATTTGAGACATGATCCCAGACACCAAAAGAGGAATGGGGAGTGAAGCCTGGGAGAAAAGACAGCCATTCATGGACTGTGGCCACAAGGACCGCTGCTGGCAACCGGAGCTCAATTAAGCTCTGGAAGAGAAAGCAGAACAGAAACAGTTCAGCCAAGGGCTGCAGAAGCAACACCACCAACTCCCTGTCCATCACTGACTCGGGAGGGTTGCTCCCGAGTGTGGAACACTTACATGACAGGAAAGGGCAGATGGTACAGAGGAAGCAGCCCCCAGGGTGAGGAGATGAAAGCTGAGGAGACATGGGAGAGACATCAGGAACAACTGATAGCGCCCTGCATCACTGTTTTCACATAATTAAATTAGCTGAAATTCCTCAGTATAATGTGCCACACAGCAATGACCAGGTACATGACAACAGTCCCTTGATATTATAATGGAATTGGAAACTTCCTATTGCCTAGAGACATCAAAGCCTTCTTAATGTCATAAAATACCACTCATGTGTTTGTGGTGATGCTGGTGTAGCAAACACACTTAATGCTCTGCACATCATATAAAAGCATAGCACCTACCATCACGTATAGTACATAATACTTGAAATGATAATAAATAACTATGTTACTAGTTATATAGTTACTGTTGCTATAGTTTGGAAGTTGTGTGCTACCCAAAGTCACAAAATTCAATCAGAATACCATGGGAATGACAGGTAGATAGTAAAGAGAGGAAGTACAGAGTCCTCTAGGCATAGAGATCAGGCAATGAGAAGAAATCAGCAAAGGAGATTGAAAAGATACAGTCATATAGGAAGGTAGACTATTAGGAAGGGTACGGGATTCTGGAAGCCAAGGAACTAAAGTGTGTCAAGGAGAAGATAAGATGTAATAGACTATATTAAGTGAGATCAGGACTAAGAATTGACTGATGGACTCGGAGTACTGTTAGTCAATTTTCTGTTGCTACGACAAATACCACACATGAATCAACTTCAAAGGAGGAAAGGTTCATTTTGGCTGATGACTTTGGCGGTTTCAATCCATGTCGGTTGGCTCCATTGCATTGGGGCCTGCAGTGAGGCATGTGGTGGAGTATCACTGCTCACCTCCTGGTATCCAGGAAGCAGAGACAGAGAAAGGAAGAGGTTGAGAGTCCGAATATCCCCTTCAGGGGCACATCCCCAATGACCTTACTTCCTTGCTCTAGGCCCCACCTCCTAACTTCCATCTCCTCCCAATAGTGCCGCAGGCTGTGGAGCAAATTTTTAGTATATGGACCTCTGGGGCACATTTAAGATCCAAATCATAATGAATGTGAAGCTCCTTGGTCCCTTTGGTAAGAACAGTCTCAGGAATATTGTGGGGAAGAAATTATGAGGATGGAATGTCAATCAAGCCAAACCAACACCTAGAAAATAAAATCAATAAAGCAGACAACAGAATCCTTTAGCAAAAGAATAATTGGTATAATGTAATTATATCTGGTACCCAAAAAACTACAGCTATAGGTGACATACTTTTAGGATAAGGGAATATGAAACACTACACATAGTATTATATCCCCCAAATTTAAAACCTACAAGAGATGCATGATTTTTTAGAAGACAAAAGTCCGACAATTGACTAAAAAAAAGATGATTTGAGAATAATACTCACAGATGAAATATAAAAATTAGTTTAATGCTAAATTAAACAAATCAGATTTATGTCTAAGGTAAGTTCTAAGGACCTGATGGTTCTCAGGCCAATGCTAATTATCAAGGCACAGCTAGGCTGTCACCTTATATAATCTGTTCAGAGCAAAGCAGAGAAGGAAATGGTCCCAACGTACACTCTATCTTCAGGCTAAAACTGACCCAGGATATCATAACATAAATCAAAATCAAACTTAGATTTAGGTATGACACATGGGTATGCCACCATACCCAAATCATCTAAGAAAATTCAGTGGATAAGTATTAGAATAAATGATGGTTCAGCAAGGTGGCTGGCTCTAAAACTAATCTACAAAAGTAAATTGCTTGCCTTTACCTAAGCAATAATTAATTATAAGATATAATTAATGAAACCATAGATGTCTTAAAATAATCCAACTAGCCATGCATAGGCTCTACGCAGAGAAAAGTATGAAGATTTACTGAGGGGCACAAGGAAGACATGAACAATTACAGAATCGCACCACATTCATAGAAAGAATTAAGCTGGGCGTGGTGGCGCATGCCTGTAATCCAAGCGACTTGGGAGGCTGAGTCAGGAAGATCACGAGTTCAAAGCCAGCCTCAGCAACTTAGCGAGGCCCTAAGCAACTCAGTGAGACCCTGTCTCTAAATAAAATACAAAATAGGGCTGGGGATGTGGCTCAGTGTCCCTGAGTTCAATCCCTGGTTCCAAAAAATAAAAATAAAAAAATAAAAAGAATTAATATCATAAAATATATATACTTTCTGCAAATTGCTTGTGAAAAACAATGCAATGTCAATAAAATGTCATCGGGATTCTTTTACAGAACTTCACAAGTGATTCTGAATTTCATATGGATGAGGATAATTTATAAGGAGCATTTTTAAATAAAGAGGGCATATCAAATATTTAAAATATATGGGAGGCCCTAGGTTCAATGCCCACCACCAAACACACACATGCACAAAAGTGATACACTGTATAAGAATAAACAAATTGGTGGGATAAAAAAAGAGTAAGAAATAGAACTATGTCCACCTGTTTTTACATGGGCATGAAATACTTCATACCAATGGGAAAAGATAGACTAGTTGAACAAATGGTTCTGGGAAAATTGAATATATATTTAAGAAAGAGATAAAGTTAGGGATACCTCACAATGTATAAAACTAATCCCAGATGAAAACTTGGAGGTAGAGAAAGTCTTCATAACCAAAATTAAAAATACAATAACCACCAAAGGATTAACAAATTTTTCTTTTAAATCACATCATTGGGCTGGGGATGTAGCTCAGTGCTAGAGTGCGTGCTTAGCACAAGCAAGACCCTAGGTTCAATCCCTAGGGCCAAAAAGAAACAAACGAAAAACAGAAACAAAGACATCATTTCACATGTTTAACATCATTGAAAATGTCAAAGACAGTATGACCAAAGTTCAAAGATAAGAAGAACTAGAAAATATCTCTTTTTTTTACGTATATAAACCAAGGGATTAATAATCAGAACATGTAAATAGCTTCCAAAATCAGGGAAAGACAATTCGGGAAAGACAAAAAGAACATCAGCAGCATGTAAAGATATATTTTACAGAAGAGGAAATCTTTAAAAATTGAAGAAGATGCTCAACATGACCAGTAATCAGGAAGTTGCAAATTCAAGTGATGAGATAACATTTTTTATGCATCAGATTGGCCAAATGTATAAAGATTGGTGAGGATGTGGAGAGACAGGTATACTTGTATATACTCTGTTGGTGAGGGATGAAGAGATAAAGTCTTTTTGAATAGCAATTCATCTTGGGTTTTGAAATTAAATTTGCATATACTCTTCAACACAGAAATTCCACTTTTAAAGTATCCATAGCAGAGCATACTCATCCACGTCACAAGGATGGTAACTGCTGCCTTATTCCTCTCGGAAATGACCTAAATATCTCCCAGTAGAGCAAATGGATAAATAAACTGGTATGTTTGTACTATGGAACACTATGCCATTGAGCAAGGCCATAAGTAAGATCAAAGATGTCTAAGACACATGCCAGGGTAGAAGGCAAGTTGCTGATGAAACATATGAACTATCTATGCTTTAAAAAAATCAACAGGAGCCGGGCACAGGGGCACCTGCCTATCATTCCAGTGACTGGGGAGGCTGAGTCAGGAGCACCACTAGTTTGAAACCAGCCTCAGCAAATGAACAAGACCCTCAGCAACTGAGTGAGACCCTATCTCAAAATAAAGATATAAAAAGGGCTGGGGATATAGCTCAGTGGTAAAGTGTCCCCCCCCCAAAAAAAAAAAAAGACAGGAAACACAAAACTGTCTGTCTAGCTATCTAGTGTGTGTGTGTGTGTGTGTGTGTGTGTGTGTGTGTGATTCACAAAGTCGAGTAGGACACATTCCAGGCTTTGTTCTGTACATTCCAATCCAATGACAGGGTTTAATTTTGGTGAGAGGGGAAAGAATTGCAGGGGAGTGGAAGTGAAGTTTTTTGGGTTCTGTTTTTTAAATAAGGAGAAGGTATCCCTCGACGATGTGTTTACTTTAAAAAAAAAAACTTTTAAAATTATTTTCCTTCAATAAGCCTATATTTTTTAATAACCAGAAAAAAATGTACCAAAATGATTTCCATTCTGAAATTATTCTTAATGCCATTTGGCTCAGCCAACAGAATGATCCAGGACTGTTCATGTCCTGGCCCAGACCCAGCCCTCTCCCTTGGCAGCCGGCAAGGCATTCTTGCCAGAGTCATCCCCACTGCTGTTCTGTAGCTGCCAGTATCACCTTGGCTACCTGCAGAGACACTCCTGCCACTGCCTCGCCAGTGGGGATGGCTCTGTTTCCATCAGGTTGCAAGTCTGATTAATATAAGACAAGCAGAGAGGCAAAGGGGAGAAAAATGCAGAGGGCCAGGCCTTCCAAGGGAGAAGTCTCACTTCCTCACCAAAGATGCCAGGCCCCTCGTCACATCTTTCTGATTAATCTAGTTTTTGCAGTTTTTCTCCCCAGAGAAAATTTAAGGTAAGTCCCCCAGCAGCTGGGGGACGGCCAAATGTAGTGTCTGGTTGCATGTCCCTTTCCAATTGCACAGGTTCCAGATCACACTGGGCACCTAGTTTCTCCCCCACCCGAAGATGGCTTCTCTGCAGAGGCATATGGACAGCTGTGTCACTGTCCTCCTGCTTCCCTTCAATGTGTTCTAGAGTCTTTGCCCTGGGTCCCTACATGGGTTCCACCATGGCCTCCCCCTTGTTCAAGGGAAGTCCATATGTCCTTGAGTAGTGGCAAGGATTTAGATTTGAGCTCTCTTTTCAGGCACTTTGCTGGGACCTTCACAAGCTTAACATTCCCTTTAGCTGCTTTACCTGAAACACAGAAAGAAAAATACCATACGATGTCACTCATGTGTGGAATCTAAAAACGCTGATCTCACAGGAGTAGAGAGTTAGAATGGTGGGCACCAGAAGCCTAGGAAGGTAGGGAAGAGATTGGTCCATGGCCACAAAGTCACAACTGGATGGGAGGCTTCACTTCCAATATTCTATTTCACAGAAGGGTGATTATATTTAACATATTGTACCATATATTTCCAAATAACTATAAGAACTTTTGCCATAAAGAAATGATAGTTGTTTAAGATGCTGGATGAGCTAAATATCCTGATTTGATCATTGTACAACATATACATATATCAAAATACCCCACTATATCCTATCAAAATATACAATTATTTCAATTAAAATTTTATAAAATGAAGGATTTAAAAAGATTGTGGCCTGAGTCTTGTATCACTCTATTTTGTGGTCAATTTTCCTTTCCATGTCCAGACTGTATATTTTGTGTGTATGTATGCTAATCAGTAATGCTGCTGTTGCTAAATCTCAGTTACTACAAAGTAATAATTTTCTGTAAGCCTTTTAATTGGGTATGAATATTAGTAGATTACATTTTCTTTAGAAAATAAAATCAGCTAAGGGGAAATTAGTTTTGACTATATTTTATAAGAAATAAAAATCAGACTCAGGAAGACCCTCAACCATTATTTATGACTTATCTGCTAAATTTTCTCTGAAATAAACTGATATTCCAGATTTTTTAATAGCTTTATCTTATTTATTTATTTCTATGTGGTGCTGAGGATTGAACCAGTGCCTTATGCATGCTAGGCAAGCGCTCTACCACTGAGCTACAACCACAGCCCCGATATTCCAGATTTTTAACATCACTTCAGGATGTCTAGTTTCTTCTACACATGGAGATGGAGGGATTATTTTACTCAGCAAGGAAACTTTTATTTTCCTTTTTTGTTTTCTTTTTCCTAAGGGGAAAATATTTTCATTTTCCCTCTCATTAAAGTTTATGGTTGGTAAAGATTTTCATACATTAGCCAAAAAAAGTTTTCACTAAGTAAAATACTGATCCAAAACCATCTGAAAATGTCTTCCTGGTCAGGAAGATACTGCAACCAATCCTGGGAAGTTTCTGACATCAGGAAAATCAAAAGGAGCCTTGGTCAGCCAAGAAGGGAAACTTGGAGAACCCAGGTCTCCCTTTCTGCTCTTTTTTTCTCTGAGAGGCTGGAAGTGGAGTCACAGTTTATTTGTTGAATATACTTTCTGTTTCTTGTAACCATGGTGTCTCGTTTAGTGGAGTGTTTCTTAGGTCAGGCTATTGCTGAGCCAATATTTATCATTTTAGAAATTTCCATGAGTCATAAATGAAACCCGCAACCCGCTGCACCTTCTATGGGTGTTTCTTTCCTAGAGTTGTTTCAAATGAAAAGGGGAGAAAAAATGGTGAACCTAGAATCCAACGCTTGGCTTTTATCAGAACTCATGTACACTTTCTCCTGCTTGGAGGATCCTCTGACATTTCAGAGGTATGTTACCTGCCACCAGAACTACCCTTCCTGCCTAACAGCCCAGAACTCTCTGCCGAGGGCCAGGCCTGGGCTGGGCAAGTTAGGAACCTTTAGAGGCTGGTGAAGAGGAAGTGACTCACTAGAGGAACAGTTTCCTGTGGGATCAAGAATAAAAATGAGCAAGTGATTACTAACACTGCAGCATGGAAAGTCTCACACAGGGACATCTCTTAATCATTGGTCCTAAATTTACTGATCTCTTTCTCCCACCACCACCCTAAAGAAAAAAAATAGGAGCAGGACTAATTCCAGGATGTTACTGTTGGCCTCATTTACATGTGAGATTGTACCAATCAGTTCCCTTCCCCCAAGTGTGGATAACTGAGGGAATCCCATTAGTCTATAGTCTAGACCATTATAGTAATTAATTGGTTTTGCTGTAAAAAACATGCTTTGAATCTAGAGCCCAAATCTTAAGAGTTTATGAATAAAAATCAAGTGCCATAGTATGGTTAGAATAGGATACTCTACGATTTGCTAAGGTTATGCTAAGTATTCAATAAATCTTCGTTTGTTTCTTTTGGGGGGGGGGGGGTTGCTGGGGATAGAACACATGCCAAGCACATGCTCTATCACTGGCTACATTGCACCTTCAGTAAACCTGTAGAGTGCAGGTGTTGCGTCTTAGAGCCAGAGAGGTTAAACTCATCAACACCTTCATTTTCCAGGTGAGGACACAGAAGCCCAGAGAGGTACATCTTGCAGATGTCAACACCTGTTAAGATTAGGACTTGTGATATTCAGATTCAAACACCTCATTGAGGGACTGCTGATAGAAGTATTGGAGGCTTATTGGTAAAAACAAAATGTATATTAAAAGGCATTTAGATTTCATATCATGGCCATAGCTCTTTGCTACTGTTTCTGGTGAAGCTGTCCTTGACTATAACTCTGAGTTCCCTCACAAGGAAGCACTGGATTTCTTTGACTGAATCATCATTTGGCATTCCTCCTCCATGCCCAGAAGAAGGGAGAAATAGGAAGTAAGTCAGATCAGCTCCCCCACCCACAAAGAAAACAAACAAAATGAACTACAAATTCATTTCTATATCTATTTTACACCTTAGTTCAAGGAGTCTAATATTTTGGTAGGAACTTGTGTTGTCTTCCTCCAAACATCAATCTCTGAGTGACCCTCTAGCCCTCTCTTCTGTATTCATATTGGCAAACACAAGTGAGAATGCTTGTCAGTAACACTTGTTTTCCTTCTCTGTGGACACTCCCCTCATTAAAGATTCGGTGACATCTCCCTGGTCAGATCTATCCCACCAGTTAAGATCTTAAAAATTTTAAAAATTTGTTCTAGTTAGTTATACATGATAGAATGCATTTAGGTATTTTGATAGATCATACATAAATAGAGTATAATTTCTCATTTTTCTGATTATACATATTATAGGATCACATCAGTCATGTAGTCATATATGTACATGAGGTAATAATGTTTCACTCTACTATCTTTCTTACCCCCGTACTTCTTCCCCTCCCTTCACTCCCCTCTACCTAATCTAAAGTAACTCTATTCTTCCTAGTCCTTTTTAAGTTTAATTTTGAGTCAGGCTCTCATTAAATTACCTGGGCTGACCATGAACTTTTGATCCCTCCTGCCTCAGCCTCCCTAGTCACTGGGATTACAAGTGTGCACCGCTATACCCAGTCAAGCTTTTATTTTTTAACATTTAGCTCTCTGTTTCATACGAGAAATCTGGGTGGTATTTTAATAGATGATGGAATTATAAAAAGAAATCTTTTTTTAAAATCTATTTTTAAAAAGTCCAGAATGCTCACATACCTATGTGGTTAGTATGTATTAGACTGAACCACAAGAAACTCCTATTTTTGTAGGTCAAAGGTAGTTGAATATTATCAATAGAAAACTGTTCAACCTAACATAATAAAAAAATAATAAAACTACAAATACATTGTTTAACACTGAGGCTATAGTTCAGGTTATTCTTAATCACCCAATCTCCTCACCATGGTCTCTACAGCTACACATACATGATAACGTCATAGCTTCATCCAGGGCTACATACCCTGGCTCATCAGGCTCCAGCCAGTCTTCCTTTTGTTCTTTGAACACACCAAGTTCATTTCCTCCACCTGGAATGTTTCACCCAACCTTTACTTGGCTGTGTTCTTCCTGAAATTTAATCTCAGATAAAAATCCTATCTTTTCCTAGGAAATGTCTATGAAATAGTTGTTTCAAAAGTAAACTTCTCTGAGCACCAATTTAATTAGCACCCTTTCACCCTCAGTTTTCCTCTCTCACATTCTCACATCATCCAATTTTATTGTCAACAGAGCACTTATCATTCACAACTCCGTGCTTTTGTGTTTAGTTGTGTGTCAGCCTCCGGCACACTAAGATTAAGCTCTAGGATAGACAGCAAGAACCTTGTCTGTTTCACTCATGGCTCCAAACAGACTATGTACAAAACAAATATTGAAATAATGAATTCCACAGTTAATTTTTAAAAAGTAGCAGAATCATGGTTATTATTTCTTCAAAATTTCCTTCCTTTTTTTTCTAATTCCATTATCTGGATTCCTTTGTACAACCTTTTTCCCTTTACCTTCCATGTCTTGAACTTTTCTCTAAATTTTTTGCATCTCTCATTTTCCACCCTTTTATGGGGCAGTGGTATTGGAGACCAAACCCAGGGCCTTGCATATGCTAGGCAAATGCTCTACTAACTCAACTCAACTCTGCCCCTTTTTTGCATTTCTTTTTCCCTTTTTGATACTTCCAGGTTAATTCCTTGATCCCATCTTTTGACTCACATCCTTATTTTGGATATATCCAGGCTGTTTCCCAATCCATTCACTGAATCTTTTATTTCTACAATAATAATTTATATTCCTAATATCCCCAATTCTTCCATAGCTGCTTATTCCTGCCCTGGCTTCTCAGTATCTTTCCATCTCTCTCTGAGAATATTTATTATGCTCATTTAATTTCTTGTCCTCCTTTTTCTTCTGGTTGAGTTTATTCAGTTTGCTGTCTTTCTTTAGATTCCTCCTGCATCTCATGATCTTCATCCATGGACTTGGGATGTTCCCTTACTGGGTTTTTACAGAATACCTGGGGAGAGAGGAAATTGGTGCTGCTCCTGGCAAGCCTAGGGGAGACAGGTGGGGAGGCTGGGAGCCACTGATGCTGGAATCTGGGCTCAACCCCCTGCCTCAACCAGGAGGCCCTGTCCGTTTCAGATGACTTCCTGTTCCCTCTTTACCCTCTCTGTTCCAGGACATAAACATTGAATCATCAGACACAGGGGAAGCGAGGGAAAGCTCTGGGGCCCTGCAGTTCACTTGAATTTGTCATCTCCCCACACCCAAGCAGGGCTTCAAGGCTGCCTTAATATTATCTGGCAGTCTCTGGGGAGATGCCTTGCAGGTTCAGAAGTTTTTCAGTCCTACAGTAGTAGTGGGGGAGACAGTGGTCTGTAGAGAATAGTAGGACAGGGTGAGGGAAAAATGGGTCCTCATCAGAGAGTTCACCATGACCAGCTTGTTGCTGTGACATGGCTTTCCTTTCCTGTCATTTTCCTCCTGTCTCTTATGCACCATGTTAATTAGTCTTTATATTTTTCCTGAAAATTTTTCTGAGCTTTAAGAGAGCCTCTCTCACCCCTGTTTCTTTTTTTTTTTTTTTGATGCTGGTGATTGAACCCAGGGCCTTGTGCTTTCAAGGCAAGCACTCTACCAACTGAGCTATATCCCCAACTCAAGTCCTTTGTTTTTTATACATTAATATTTTGCTGTGAAATAACTATTTACTTTATTCCTACTCTTGATTTTGTGGCCTGTGATGACACTCAACCCTTGAGCTTCTTTGCATTTGGAAGAGTTTGAATTCATTTTGTTTATCCTTAAACTAAAATACTTGGTTCCCTTTACTGACTCTCTGAATCTTTCATGGCTCATTTTTCTTCAGAGGTACAACTCCCGGATCTGAATTGCAGAATGTAGCATGCTAATGAAAATGGGATGGATCCCCAAGACGCACTGTTTAACATATAAAAACTGCAGTCCTACATATGTTATTGAGACCAGTGATACTTAAAAGAAATGTTCTACACTGGAAAGGTCTGAAAGATTTTATGCTACATCAATAAGCAGTAAGATACCAACTCTGAGGTTGGTGTGTATACATCTGTGTGTGAGGAACTGTGGGACTGTTCATTTATCCCTAAACTGGGCATCCTTTGGAACATTTCCCAAAGACTCTGGAAATATCTAGTTTAACAGATGTGCTTCAGGGGAGTGCATGAGCTCCTGCAGATTATAGGCCAAGCTTTGTGAGTTGGAATAAATGTGTATCTTCCAGAGAGGGGAGCTTAGACTTTTCATAAGAGTCTCAAAGGGAAGTCCAAGAGCAGTTAAGAAACATTGGCCAAGATTTTTGTGCCGTGGAACCAGCCTTGGTGCCCATCAATGAATGAATGGATAAAGAAAATGTGGCATATATACACAATGGAAGCCATAAAGAATGGAATCATGTCATTTGCAGGAAAATGGACAGAACTATAGATTATTATGGTAAGGGAAATAAGTCAGACTCAGACAACTAATGCACGTTTTCCCTCACATGTACAATCTAGGGGGTCAAAGAAAACAGGAAAGTAATAGAGAACTACTAGAGAAGAGAAAGGGGATGAGGAATTTCCTTCCTCCATCCTTAGGGAATGGTTGGGAGGGCAATGTGGGGTGAGTGTGATCAAAGTCTGTCATTTGTATGTAAGAACATGTCACAATGAAACACACTATTTTGTATAGTTAAAATGCAGTAAAAAAATGAAAAAAAGAGATAGTTATGCTACTTTCTTTTCCATTTTCTCAAGGTTTACCTTAAGAAATGCACCATTATCTGAAAAAACACATGGAATTGTTCAATCTTAAACATTATAAAAAAGAGTAGCATAGGATTTTACTCTACCTTAAAGGCTAATAATAGAGAAATCAATAATGTTATCATGTGATACTGTATCATTCCATTGAATATACTCAAATATATTTAGCCTTTACCAAAAACAGATGCCAGGGCTCTTGAGGAGGCATGATCCATCAGGATCAGGCTGTGGGCAGTAAGTAAAGGGATATCGAGAATGTATTTTCTAACATTTAACACTAACACATTTCTATTGTGTTAGGAAAGCACCAAAAGACACCTCAGTTCTCTTCATCTTCCTTACAAGTTATGAGTCATGTGGCCTAATGGTAAGGGGCATGAGCACATCTCTTAGTCCACCTCACCAGTAGACTGAGACCAATAGTATCCACCTACGGCAGTTACCACTAGTTATCTCCCAATATCCATTTTCTCCTTCTTCCTTAGTAAAAGAACCCCAATTTTATAGCTGAGCATACTACTGATCAGGGCAGAGACCACATTTCCCAGCCTATAACCAAGTTCTGCTCACTGAGATAAAAGTGGCAAGCCTGTACTTCTGGGAAGTATTCTTAATAAGGGAGGGGTGCCCTTTTTACCTTTTCTTCCTATTTACTGTTTAGAATGTGGAAGTAACAGCTGTGTTCTAGCAGCTATTGTGGACCATTAGATGACTTATGGAAAGGAAACTAAGCTCAACAAAACAACAGCATAGAGACTATCAAACACTAGCAGGTCAATATACCAAATCTGAGCTATTCCTCTGCTTTTTTTTTTCTAAGTAAAATAAATTTCATAAATCAAAGTGACTTAAACCACTATTTTGAAGTCTTGACAACATACAACATTTAAAAAATGCAAATATTCTCAACAATACATACGGAAGTACAGCTTGTTTTTATTCATTCATTTAACAGTGTTTCTTGGGGAATCTATGTGGTCATTTTTCATAAACACGGAACATTCTTTCACATTCATTTTGAAGAGTTTGAACTTATTTAGTTTAGCCTTAAGCCAAATATTTGACTCCCTTATTTGTTATAAGTCATAAAGCTGGTCTCTGAAACATTGATTGTGATATGTATGCATTAGAGATAACCTAAATGGTTATCAGTAGGGGAAAGAGCATGAATAGCAATTATGATAACAAGCTACAGAACACTACAAACCAGCATTAAAAAAACACCATTAAGCAGGGCGCGGTGGCGCACGCCTGTAATCCAAGCGACTTGGGAGGCTGAG
>JAJEJO010001441.1:198419-244337 GCA_020662805.1 Glaucomys volans
CCCAGTACCAAAAAAAAAAAAAAAGTAAAAAGAAAAGGTGAAATTTATTTAAATCAGTCTATCCAAAATACTGTGTCAACATTGTATTTTTAAATTTTTTTAGTTGTAGGACACAATACCTTTATTTTATTTTTTTATTTTTTAATGTTGTACTGGAGATCGAACCCAGTGCCTCACACATGCTAGGCAAGTGCTCCACCACTGAGCCACAACCCAGCCCCTGTATCAACATTTTTCAGACTATTTTTTTTTAATTTTTTTAGCTATTGGTGGACCTTTTTTTAAAATTATTTCTTTAATATGTGGTGCATAAGATTTGAACCCAGTGCCTCAAATGCTAGGCAAGTGCTCTACCACTGCACCATGACCCCAGCCACTGTATCAACACTTAATCAGTACAAAAACCAATGAGAAGCTTTACATTCTCTGCTTTCAAATTGTTTGAAATCCTGTGTGTATTTTACACTTACGGCACATCTCAATTTAAACACTTAAATTTTCTTTGAACAGACTCAATCTATATTTAGATACTGTAAAATTTAGTTGAAAAAATAGATTCATATAGCTAAGTTGCTCCAGACATACTTAACATGTTTTCTAGTAATGAAATTGAGAATTTAAAAATATAAATTAATTAAAATGAAATAAAATTAGTCATCCTAGCCATATTTAAAGGACTCCCTAAGCTACATGGGGTTAGTGGCCACCTTATTTGACCAGCCTTCCATTTTGTGGATTGGCCTATTTAATATGTAATGGGAAGTTAATATGATCCACCAACACTTTAGTTCTTTATATTTCTGCACATGTGTAAGAACCAGTGTAAGATAGCAAATGTTTCTTTTATAGCACTCATTAAGATATTTTGTGAAACTGTAATGTTGAATTTTTTAAAGATAATCTGTACATATCAATAGTGTGATGCCTTTCATAGTAGGCTCACACAGATGTTAATGAACAGGAAGGAGAAGTTTTTCATAGTTACAAAAGACAGGTTCTCATGGAAATGGATTGCTTGAATTTTTATACCTTTTGTTCCCACATACTTTTTAAAAATACCATGGAAATTGAGGTTTGAGGACTGAATTCCTCTTTTATACGGCATTGCAATTTAGAGTCAATTTTACAGTGAAAATCCTGTGATGAGGCTAGTATTATGAGAGTAATACCTTTAAAATAATTCTGGCATACAGAAACCCCCTCAATAAATCCCAGTTCCCCTCCATTCCTTGAAAGTGGAACCAGGTTAGGTATTTGATGCTTATTGAGGCATCCTGAACCATAGAAAAGCTCTTGAAGGCCTAATAAACAGAACAAGAAATAATGCTGTCTTAGATAAGTACTGGGTGTCGGGCATTGTGTTGTCTTGTCTTACTCAATCCTTATCCATTGAGGCAGTATTATTCCATTTAAACCATAGAGACAAGTGGTTAAGAGCATGGACTCAGTGTCTGGGTATTGAGGTTTTTTTAATCTTGGTTCCACCACTTACTAACTGCACGACCTTAAAGTTACTGGCTGTTTTGTGCCTTGATTTTATGATTCTTCCTTGTGAGAATGTTAATGGTACCTACCATCACAACACTATGGGTGATGTGTTAAAGAAGTGCCTGGCATGTAGTAAAGTGCTTATCAGTGTTGGTTAGAATAATACTATTAAATGGTGTCAGCCTTGCATCTAATTTAGATTGATTTTTTTTCTTTACTTGCTTTATGAATGGAAAAAATCAAAATCACTTAACTCCTTGCAAAAGAGATTTCTGCTTAGCCAATCAAAAGGCAGATAATCCTTAAAGAGCTAATTCTGGAAATATCTGCTTGACATGATAGCTCCCTCCAGTCACCTCCGCTCGTACAGAATCATTTATTTTTGACAACCTGGGAATCTTGCCACTGTGTAGCACTAATCACATAGATTCCTACTTTTGCATGTTTTCTCTAATTAACTTGGGTAAATGTGAGAATAGTTCAAAGTTCTTTTTAATCCTTATATCATGTGTTGGTCTTGTCTTTTTTTTTTTTTTTTTTTTTTTTTTTTTTTTGGGGTTGAACCCAAGGCCTCACACATGCAAGGAAAGTGCTCTACCACTGAGCTACATCCCCAGTTTGTTTGTTTTTGTAATTTTGAGCTAGGGTTTAAGTTGTCCAGACTGGCTTCAAACTTGTGATTCTCCCCTGAGCCTCCCAAGTAGCTGGGATTATAGGTCTACATTCTTTCAACCAGTGCATGCTTTTGTAATTATAGATCATATAAAAGGGTGTAGAGGAGTGCATTAGAACATGTTTCAATAGTTTTACTATTTCTTTAATGTTACTTCGAATCATTATATATAATGAATTTTTTATTTTGATTTTTCAGGTGACTTGCTTCTTGTGTAAAAATATCTTGTCTCCCATTCTTAAGTATATTTTATTCTAAAGTAATTAGTAAAGAATTAAACACAGCTTTTCAGTGCCTTCGGTGTTTAGAATAGCAGTCATTCATTCAACAAATATTCAAGGAATTGTTACATGCCAAGAATTAATCCAGGTACTAAGGATACAGTATTGAAAAGCAAAGTTCGTTCCTCATTGAAGTTACCATTCTAATATAGAGTAGTTAAAATGGTATGAAAAAATTAATAGGGAATACTAGCAGAGTTGTCTTTTTTTGCTAGAATTGTTGGAGAAAGCCCTTTAAGTGGGTGGCATTTAAGGTAAGACTTGAATGGCACAAAAGAGCTAGCCATATGAAGATCATTTCAGGCAGAAGGCGCTCTTGTGTAGAAAGACCTTGAGAACACAATGAACATCACATGCACATAATAAAGGCATGTTTGGGCTGGAATTCAGGGAACAAGGGGGAAAAGTAAGAAAAAGTTATACACAAGAATTAGACCAAGAAAAGTGGTTAGGCCAAAGGTAAGGAATTTGAATTTTTGAATTTTATTCTTATCAGGAATAAATAGGAATAAACTTCCTTCACCTCAGGAAGTCATTAGGTGTGTGGTAGTGGGGACATGTTAAGTAGTGGAGAGAGATGATTTGTCCCTGTCCATCGCATGCGTGTGTAATTATAGATCACATAAAAGGGTGTGGAGTGTGCACGCGCGCGTGTGTATACGTGTGTACAAACGAAACCAAATTTAAAAAAAGAAAAAAACATTATTATTCAGGCAGTGGATAGTGGTAGCTTGGTTTAGAATTTTTTGGTAGTGGAACTGGTGAGGTGGGTAGATTGGATATGTGTTTAGGGGTAGACCTGACAGGACTTACTATAATGTGGGTGTGTGACATAAGGGAAAGAAAGATTGTCAGTGATGACTTCCCAGATCTAGACTCAAGATTAATGATGTTGTTAAAGTAGTTTGGCAAAAATAGAGTTTCTTAGAACTTTGAGGAACAGTAATATTGATCCAGATTATTACAGATCTTTAGAATACCTTAATTGCTTATCTGATTATAAGGCTAATGTATGTTCCTTGTAGGATATTAAGAAAAATTTAGTAGTAATGACAATCCCAACCAAAGTATAAACATTTGGCACATTTTCTTCCAGACCATTTTGTCATTCTTCCAGTAAATAATTTTTAGGTTCCTTCTAGGAATGAGTTACTGTTGTAGGCTTTGGGTATTCGACAATGTGTAAAATAAGATCCCTCTCTCTCTGAAGTATACATTCTAAAGGAGAGACAGTTAAGAAATAAGTAAACAATTGAATAAGATACTTATAAATTTTAATATATACTTTAGTGGAAGAAATGATTGTGTGAAAACTGCCAATATAAATTTTTTTTTCCACACAGTTGAGTTCCTCTCTAAAGGATAAAACTTATTTCTCAAGTCCCAATGTAATTCAGTGGGGGAAAATAGCATCTACAACAAACTGTGCTGGGACAATTGGATATCTGCATGCAAAAGGATGAATTTGGATTTCTGCTTCATACTGTATGCCAAATTTAACTCAAAATGGATCATAGATCTAAATATAAGAGCTAAAGCTATAAAACTTCTAGAAGAGAACGTAGGCATTAATCTTTGTGACCTTGTTTGAAGCAGTTTTTGTTGGTTTGGGTTTTTTTGTTGTTGTTTTCTTTTGTGTGTTTTGGCATTTCTGGGTGCCTGACACTTAAAGCACAGTGACAAAAGAAAAAACAAGCCAGATGCTATGGAGACTGGGGAGGCTGAGGCAGGAGGATCTCAAGTTTGAGGCTAGCCCTGTCTTAAAATAAAAAATCAAAAGAGCTGGCGATGTGGCTCAGTGATAAAAGTACCCCTGGAATTGATCTCCAGTACTGCAAAAAAAAAAAAAAAAAGAAAGAAAGAAAAAAAAAGAAAAGAAAAGAAAAAAAAAAGTGAAAACAGATAAATTAAAATTCATTAGTATTAAAAGCATACATGTATCAAAGAATATCATCAAGAAATGAAATGACAGCCCATAGAATGGGAGAAAGCATTTGCAAATCATGTATCTGACAGGAACTTATATGTAGGAATATATAAAGGACACTTAAAATGCACCAGTAAAAAGACAACCCAATCTTATGGACAAAAGTATTTGAATCATTGTTTTCTAGAGTTGTACAAATAATAGTAAGCACATGAAAAATGCTTAACATCACTTGCCATTAGGAAAATGCTAATCAAAACCACAATAATATAATGCTTGTTATCCTCCAGGTTGGTTCTAATAAAAAGACAACTGTAACAAAACGTTGACAAGGCTGTGAAATTGGAAGCTTCATGCATTGCTGGAGGGAATGTCTGATATTGCCATTTTGGAAAGTTTGGCAGTTCTTCAAAAAAAGTTAAATGTGGGAGCTACCATGTGACCCAGCAGTTTTGCTACTGCTTATACCCAAGTAAAATGAAAATGTGTGTACACAAAAACTTGTACATGAATGTTCACAACAGCATTATTCATAATAGCCCAAAGGGAGGACAACCCAACTGATCAAATGATGAATGAATAGGTTAAATGTAAGAAGTCCATACAATAAAGTATTATTTGGCAATCAAAATAATTGAAGTACTGATAATGTGTTACAAAAAGAATGAAACTTGTAAGCATGCTGAGCTAAAGAAGCCAGCCACAAAAGGCTACATATTGTATGATTTGGGTTAAATGGAACATGAATAGGCAGATCCATGGAGACAGAAAATAAATTAGTGGCTAAGGCTTGGGGGAGTGGGAAAGAGGAGTGAGTGGTAATGAATAAAAGATTTCTTTTTAGGGGATTAAAAATGTTCTAAAATCAGATTATGGTGATAGATTCACAACTTTGTGAGTATATAAAAATCTACTGATTTTATACTTTAAATGGGTAACTGGTTTATAAAATATATCTGCAAAAATGATTTCAGTTGTTTAATGGTGTCCTGTACATACTGTGGCATTAAATCCTCATCATGTTAAATATAAGTCCATTATTATAAGAAATGCTCCGTTGCCTTTCACATAAATCTTTGCATATGTTTGCATTATTTCTTCAAAATACCGTCTTAAGTATGAAATCACTGAATCAAAACGTTATGTTTGGTATAAGCAAAAGAAATATTAGCATGAATATGTAACCTGCAGAACAGAAGAAAATATTTGCAATCTATTCATCCAACGGCCATAATATCCAGAATATATTAGGAAATCAAATAACAGCAAAACCCAAATAATCTGATTTTATAGTGGGTAAATGACCTGAACAGACATTTCTCAAAAGAAGATAAACAAATGACCAACGAGCATATGAAAAAATGTTCAACATCATTAATCATCAGGGAAAATGCAAATTGAAACTTTGAGATATCATCTTACCCTAGGTAGATGGCTGTTATCAAGAAGTTAAAAAACAGCACATACTGGTGAGGTTGCAGAAAAAGAATGAACCAGAGAAGATAAAATCACTTGTATTTCCACCGTTAGAGATAAAATTGTAAAAAGTTCTTTTCTTTGTACAGTTTTGCATAACTGAGATTATACTGTACATATAGCTTTATACCTTTGTTTACTTAAACTCAATTACAAATACTTCCCCATATCATTAAGATCTTTCCATTAACATGATTTTAGCAACTGCATCAGAAACTGTGAATATAGTAAAATTTACTTTGCAGTTCTTTGTAAATCTCTCTGGTTTTTAGTATTATATAGATTATTTCCCCATCTTAAATTCTTAGAAGAACAATTTCCTGGAGGAGGATGACATGTTTGAGGTCAGCCTGGGCAGCTTAGTGAAACCCTGTCTCAAAATTTAAAAAAGGACTGGGGATTTAGTTCAGTGATAGACTGTTTGCCTAGCATGTGTGAATCCCTGGATTCATTAACCCCAGAACAGGGGGAAAAAATGTTGGGATTTTTTTGTTGTTGTTTTAAAGGGTTGAAGGGTATGAATTATTTATTTAAAGGCTCTCTTTTGGGGGGTGGGGGGAATGGGGATTGAACTCAGGGGCACTCAGCCACTGAGCCACATCCCCAGTCCTGTTTTGTATTTTATTTAGAGACAGGGTCTCACTGAGTTGCTTAGTGCCTTGCCCTTGCTGAGGCTGGCTTTGAACCCGCGATCCTCCTAAAATAATACTTTTTTTTCCTTTTTTTTTTTTGGTACTGGGGATTGAACCCAGGGCACTCCACCCTGAGCCACATCCCCAGCTCTATATTTTATTTAGAGACTGGGTCTCACTGAGTTGCTTAGGGCCTCGCTAAATTGCTGAGGCTGGCTTTGAACTCTCGATCCTCCTGCCTCAGCCTCCCAAGTGCTGGGATTACAGGCGTGCACTACCTCGCCAGCTTAAAGGCTCTTGATGTGAGTGGCCAAATTATTCCTAAAAGGTAAAGTGTAAAAGTAATAGAGCTGCCTGTGGTGGAAGATGAATCTGACAAAGTAGGTTTGGTTCAGAAAATAAAGGGCTTTTTTTTGGGGGGGGTACACAAATGGGGTACAACTTTTCATTTCTGTGGTTGTACACAATGTCGATTCACACGGTTCATGTAATCTTACAAATACATAGGGTAGTACTGTCTGTTTCAGTCTACTGTCTTTCCTTCCTCTACCCCCTCCCATCTCATTTTCCTCTACACTATCCAAAGTTCCTCCTAATAAAGGACATTTTTATGCTGTTGAGGAATGTGGACTTTACCTTATAGGTGCTTGGGGTGTTAAAGATTTTTAATATTGAAAAGAGGTCTTGAGAGTAGAGAAGAGGGAACAGATTTGAAATATACATTTAAGGAGGAATCACTGTGTGATTATGAAATAGTGGTAGATCTGCTGACCAACATCACATCTGTTTTCTGTCTTCTAGTCATTAACATGCTACCAGGGAACATTAAGACAAATTGTTAAACCAAAGAGTAATCTTTTAATTTGTTGTTTGTTCAGTATTCTTTTTCTCAGAGGAGTAGACTATTTTCTGTTCCGTTACTTTTGAAGTAAAGATAACATAGTTTTTTCCATTTTAGGATAATTTACACAAAGTAAAATTTACCCATTTTAGTGATAGACTCTGCAAGTTTTGGCTAATATATCCCAGCTGTACAACTACTGCCACAGTCAAAATACATGTAATTCCTTCACTCCAAAAAAATTCCCCATGAGTCTCTTCACCCATCCTTGTAGCATTGATCTGTTTTTGTCCAGATAATTTCACCTTTATGAAAATGTTACATAAGTGGAATTAGACAGTCGTTTGCTTTGAGTCTGGCATCTTTTCATTTAGCCTAAGGCATTTGTACCTGTCTAGTTTGTTTTTATTGCTGAGTAGTATTCTATTTCCTAGTGGAGGGGTAGATTCTACTTATTTGATTTTTTAATTTGCTGAGAAACTTGCAGTTGTCTATTATAAACAATATTTCTATTGACACAATTGTACATATAGGGAACAGTGATAATTTGATACATGTATACGTTTGTCTTTCTATGCCTGGTTTATTTCACTTTAATGTTTTCCATTTCCAGTCCATGTTGCCACAGATGACAGGATTTCATTTTTTATGGCTGAACAATACTCCATTTTGTATATGTGCTGCATTTCTTTATCCATCCATTGATGAATACCTCAGTTGGTTTCCTATCCTGGCTATTGTGAGTAGTGCTATCGTAAACATGGTAGTGCAGGTATCTCTTTCTTTGATAGACTAATTTAATGTCTTTTGGATATATAATCCGAAGTGAATTAGCTCAATTATGGCTCTATTTTTGTTTGTGAAACCTCCATATTGATTTCCATAATTGCTGTACTACTAATTTGCATTCCCACCAACAGTTTATCAGTTATCCCTTCTCTGCATCCTTGCCAGCCTTTGTTATTTAGGTGATATCTCATTGTGGTTTTGATTCGCATTTCTCTGATGATTGTTTTTCCCTCTTGAGCTCCTTATATGTTCTGATTATTAATCCCTTGTAAGACGAATAGTTGGCAAATATTTTCTCCCATTCTGCAGGTTGTCTCTTCATTTTATTGATTTATTTGCCATGCAGAAGGTTGATATAATCCTGTTTGTCTATTTTTGCTTTTGTTGCTTGTGCTTTGGAGTCTTACATAAATAGTGATTGCCTATTTGGTATCTAAAAGTGTTTTCCTTATGTTTTTTCTTAATAGTTGCATAGTTTAGGTCTTAAATTGAGGTCTTTCATGCGTTTTGAATTGATTTTTGTGCATGATGAGAGACAGGGGTCTAGTATCATTCTTCTGTTATATGGAGATTCAGTTTTCCCATCACCATTTATTGAAGAGATTGTTCTTTCTCCAGTGCATGTTTTGGGTGCCTTTGTTGAAGATTATTTGGCTCTAGATGTACAAATTTATTCCTGGGTTCTGTATTCTATTCCATTATTCTAGGTATCAGATTTTATGCCCGTATCATGCTGTTTTATTGTAGCTTTATAGTATATTTTGAGGTTAGATATTGTGAGGCCTCCACCTTTATTCTTTTTTTTTTTTTGAGGTGCTGGGGATTGAACCCAGGGCCTTGTGCTTGTGAGACAGGCACTCTACCAACTGAGCTACATCCCCAGCCCTCCACCTTTATTCTTTTTGATCAAGGTGCTTTTGGCTATTCAGGGTCTTCTCTGGTTCCCTGTGAATATTAGGATTTATTTTTTTCTATTCTGTGAAGAATCCATTGGTACTTTGATAAGGATTTTGTTGAATCTGTAAATTGCTTTGGGTAGTATGGACATGATAACAATATTCATTTTTTTGATCCATGAACCTGGAGTGTCTTTCCTTTTTGTGTGTGTGTGTGTGTGTGTGTGTGTGTACTCTTCAGTTTCTTTCATCAGTATTTTGTAATTTTTGTTGTAAAGATTGTTCACCTCCTTTATTCCTGGGTTTTTGTTTGTTTGGTTTTTAGTTTAGTTTAAATTAATTAATATATTACAGTGCTGGGGATTGAACCAAGGGCCTCACACACGCCGGACAAGTGCTCTGCCAGTGAGCCACATCCCCAGCCCCCTAGATTGGTTTTTTAAAGCTGTCGTGAATGGGATTGCTTTTTTTATTTTTTTAATTAATCAATTTTTTTTTTTGGTAGTTGTAGATGGACAGCATACCTTTATTGTATTTATTTTTATGTGGTGCTAAGAATCAAACCCAGTGTCTCACATGTGCTAGGCCAGCACTCTGCCACTGAGCTACAGCCCCAGCCCCGCTTTTTGATTTTTTTTTCTCTGTGGGTTCATGATTACTGTATAAAAATGGTACTGCTTTTTGTGTCATTTTGTATCCTGCAACTTACTGAATGCGTTTTCCAGTTCTAAGTTGTTTGGTGGAATCTAGGTTTTTCTGCATATTGAATTCTCTGTCTATAAACTGATAATTTGGTTTCCTCCTTTCCTATTTGGGTACCCATTTTTTTTTTCTTCCCTTATTGCCTTGGTTCAGATTTCCAATACTATGCTGAGTAAGAATGTTGAAAGTGAACATCCTTGTCTTGTTCCTGAGTTTAGAGGAAATAATTTCAGCTTTTCCCCATTCAGCATGAAGTTGACTGTGTCATGGCCTTTCTTGTGTTGAGGCATATCCTTTCTATATCTAATTTGTTGAGGAATTTTGTTAGGGGATGTTGAATTTTATTAAATGCTTTTTCTGCATCTGTTTTGTCCTTTATTCTGTTGATGTGCTGTATTACAGTTATTTATTTGCATAAGTTGAACCATCCTTCCATCCCTATACTTAATCCAAGATTACTTTTTAAATTGTTGTCGAATTTGGTTTGCTAGTGTGTTGTTAGAATTCTTACATTTATGTTCATCAGGGATATTAGTTTGTAGTGTTTTTTTGGATGTTGCCTTGTATGGTAATGGTATTAGGGTAATACAATCTTAATAAGTTTGGAAAGGTTGGAGAGATATATTTTGTTTCCTATTTTCACAAAATGTATGAGACAGAAAGATTGTAAAGACTTTTTCAGATATTAAAAAACCTTTGAAACAGTCAACTTTTTTTATTTACTCATAAAAAACTACTTAATAACATCTTTTAAGTAGTGCATTTTTAGGTTTTTCAAATGAATAAAATAGCTACTTACAAAGCTTTGGATTGAAGAAATTTTTAAATGTGTCATTGTGTTTTATGGGATATCAATTTCTTAAAGGTCTTGTTGCTCTTTGCATGTTGATAAATGTATTCATTAATGTCTCATGTAGCATTTATGCTAAAATTGTGTTTACTTAAAACATTTAAAAAATAGCAAGTATATAATCATTTAAGTTTTAAAACAAATATTAAGTATTGAACATTTAATGATTAAATATTTAGTTGGCAACTTCACAATTCTGGGTCAATGGAGAATCGTGTGCTGGGCAGAGACTGATGAAAATACTGAGTTCTTGCTCTTTGTAGTGCATAGTCTAGTGGGAGATTAAACCAGCAGACAGTTAATCACAATTCTAGATACTGCTATAATAGAAATAACTGTTCTTTATTAGTACATGAAGGATCTTGTGATTTAGATTGGAGATGGTAATTGGAGGACCAAGTAAGAGTTGCCTTCCCAGAGGAGGTGATTTCTGAGCTAAATCTTGAAGGACTTAGTGGAGAAAGATAAAGCATCATAAGAAAATGTGGGTATTTACTGAATCTCAGAGTTGTATCTGCATGGACTTAAGAAGTATGTGCCAAGGAGAAATAGGAAAGGAGGCTATAGAGGTGGGGCATACGGAGCTGAAGGCAGTGTGCTAAGGGGTTTAGATTTATTATGAAGGAAATTAGAAATCATTGAATGACAACAGTAAGGGCATAGGTCTGTTTGCCATGGCACTTAACATCCCTGGACTGCTCCCTGCCCTTATTCCCATTTGTCTCTTTAGTTTTTTATGAGAGGAGGGTAGAAATGAGAAATACTCTGTTATCAAGTTTATACAACTTCTTTGTGCTTCCTACCCTCCCTTTTATTACCTCTTACCTGTTACTGGGGGTGGGAAGCCTGTTAACAAACCATGTTAAGATTGTTTGAAAAATGAAATGACTTTGGCTGAAAAATGAAATCTACATTGGTTGTTGATGATTTTTCTGTCTTGTTTTAAGATATTTTTAAGATTTTTAAAATTTCTTTTATTGGGGGATGTTTCATAGAGCTTTGGTTATTGAGTGAATTTTTTTTCTCACTAAGGTTTATCCATAGTCTTTTAGTGGAGCTCTTTAAATATTAATGTAAAACAGCTAAAATTGCTGTTTGGAGATCTGGGCTTTTGTTATGCATCTGTAATCCCAACTACTAGGGAAGCTGCAACAGGAGTTTTTACAAGTTTGAGGCCAACCTGGACAACTTGGTGAGTCCCTGTCTCAAAATTTAAAAGGGGCTGGGGACATAGCTCAGTGGTACAGCACTTGCCTTGCACACATGAAGCCCTGGGGTCAGTTGCCAGTACCACACTCACATACACAAAAAGAGTTGTTTGGTCTGTGTAGGCTGCCATTTCAAGGACATATATGGTGGATGAGGATTTCTTTTTTTTTTTTAGATGTTGATGGACCTTTATTTTATTCATTTATTTATATGTGGTGTTGAGAATGAACCCAGTATCTCACATATGCTAGGCAAGTTCTCTACCTCTGAGCCACAAGCCCAGCCCTAGATGAGGATTTTTATAATTGAAAATTGGTTGTAAATTTAACACTGTTTGTCTTGATTTATTTGTTTGTTTTTATATTTTTGGAATGAACCAGTATATTAAGACAGAGAGTTGACTTGGAACATTTTCTGGATCACTGATAGGCCATGTAGCGACTTTGTACAATTAGTGGTACTCCTCCCTCTGAGTGATGCAGCCTCAGGGGAGGTGCAGTTGGCGCCCCTCCAAATGGTTGCCGTCCTCCAGTCACATAGGGTGACTAGTGTTGTGTGAACTTGAATTCAGCTTGGGTCAGCTAAAGGTGCTCTGAGCAGGCACCTTTAACCAAGGCACAATCTGTACAACTGCATGTAGCACCCCTGGACATTTTGAACTTATCAAAAGATTGAGAATTTATTGTACACTTGTTTGGTTAAAACATACTGGGAAGGGACAGATTTTAGGATAAAACCTGTTAATTCACCCCAGAGGCCCTAGCTTTCATCACTGGGGTTTTGATTTATGGCTGCAGGTGGTAACCTATGCCAAGAAGAATGGCAGGAGGTAGTATAATTGAATCTTAGTATGTTAAGAGGACTGCCATCCTTCTCTTATGCATATCTTTTGTTATTTAATCACTTAATAATCATGGGAAGAAAGAAGAAATACACATCAGATGTCAGGTTTATTTTTTAATTCATAGTTCTGGTTAACTCTGTCTCAAATATCAGTTTTAAGTTTTCTGAATTTTTTATCCATAGCATTCCATTACCCAAAAACTTTGATAAAAATTTACTACATTGGTAAGTAGGAAGCACTGAAAAAGCTCTAATCAGATATTCTGGTTAATAAAAGGAGTTGACACTTACTGAATTGTACCATCACCAGGCACTGTATTTAGGTGCTTTTATTGGCCGTCTCAGTATTTATAGTTTATAGATGATGAAACTGAGACTAAAGAAATTAGCTAACTTCCTGAAAATACAAGATTTGAGTTAAGTCTGATTCAACCCTGTGGCATGCTTTCTTCTCTGGATAAAAGGTCTTCTAAGGTGAAATGCCCCAAATTCAGTTTATTGAGAAGGAGAATACAGTCAGCTTTTAAAAAGAAAAATTCAGTATCTGGCTTTCTCAACTTATTTAAAATACATATTCCCAGTTCATTGCAAAATTCATCTGGAATAATCTCATGTGTAATATTATATAAAGTTGCCTTTATTTCTCTTATGTAGTACTTTAAATCTACTATTTGACTTCTTCCCCATTAGCCAGAGTTTTTTTCCTCAAGGAATAAAAATTTTTTGTTATGCCATCTGTAAGAATTATTTTTCGGTTAAAGTTAGGTTTTCTTGTACAAATCTGCATATCCATTCTCCATTTTGGTTGTTTGGATTCTTCCGAATTAATACTTAGAGTATGTACTAAAAATCTTACCTGAATTTGTCCCAAGTTTGCTTCCTTGCCCTGCCAAATAGTTGACCTTATAATTGTTATAGAAAAAAACTAGATTTGAATTCCTCACTCTTGGACACATTATTTTGTCATTGTATAGTACATTAACTGAGGTTCCTTATGGCACAAGTCATCAATAAAGCTAAATTTTTTATTTCCCAAGGCAGAAAACCATGTTAATATATTTTTTAAATTGTTACCCCCAACGTGCTATTTTTAGTATATTAAGAGTATTGTTACTTCATGTTAAAAATAAACTTTGAAATTTAGCCCCTCAGCTTTATTAGCCACATTTCAAGTGCTCAGTAGCATGTGTGTTAATGGTTTTACCATGTCAGTGCAGAAAAGGAACATTGGCATCACCATTGGAAAGCGGAATCTGGGATAGTGAACTAAGGACTTAGTAATTGATGGTCAGACTTCAAGTTGGTGGTGGTTGGGAGAGTGTCGTAGCATTCATTTATGTTTGGTCATCTACTTTTCTCTTTTCAATATGATGATGGGGTTGGAAAGACTTACTATTTACTGTCTTCAGGGAATAAATTTCAGAATTCCAGGGGTAATGGTGAGGGACATGTCAGGGTGGAGTTCAGAAGGAGATTTAGGGATCCAGCTACTTCTCAAACTAATTTCACTCATTCTTCCTGTTTGAACTTTTGTATTTCTTTTCTTGCCCTGGTAGATTTATGTTCTTTCTTTTTGTTTTTAAATCCCTCTTTATCTTTTCAATGGAATTTTGGTAGGAAGTTAAATTAGATGTGCATAATCAGCCCCCCTGCCACCCATCTTAACATGATCCATGAGAGATCCTTACACTAATGTGGAAATAAAAGTACATGTCACTCAGAGTATTTGTTGTCTTAACCTTACTGCTCAGAAACATCAGTTGTTGTAGCCCCAAATCTAAATATTGTTAGTCATTTTTTTTCTTCGTTTCTTTCTTTTGACTCTTGTGCAAGGCATAATGTAAATAAAGGGAATCATGAACCCCAATTTTTAACGTGGTAGGTTGAGAAAGGAGCCAGTGAGTATTTTCTGCCAAGTTGTTTGTAAATATGAAATTGCCTTTGTCTGCTATGCAGTATCTCCTACTCTCAAGCATTTCAGATTCTCTAAGCTTAGAAAAATAGTTTTTAAAAAATTAGTAACTTCCTTAGGTAGTTAAAATGACTTTTATTTATGTTTTTCCCTAATTAGGTCAAATATAGTTGGTTTTAATTTTAAAGTAAGATTAGGTCTACTACTTGTTTGATAGTACAGAAGTAGACCTCTGTTTCTGATATTTTGGCTTGGACCCTGCTATTTAGTTATATGGACTAGTTCAGTTGTTTACAAAAATTGAATCCAAACAACTTGATGCTCAAGTTTCAAAAATTATCAGTCTTATGCTAGAATTGATGTTTTAAGTTGTGTTCCATTATTTGCAACTTTAAAATATCCAGTATGCCATATTTTCTGTAGTAGTCTCCTGTTTGGAAGTAGTAAGGTTATTTTAAGAAGCATGCATTGAGTGAATCTGGAACACTGATTTAATCTCCTATCAGTATTTTATAAATCTTCTGCCAGAGAAGACTCAGACAGATGGGAGAGCCTTTACCTTTCATAAACAAGTTAAAACTTATAGTCAAGTGAGACAAAATGCAATGAAGTGGTTCTTTAACAGCAACTATTTGTTTTGACATGGGGATGGAGCTCTAAGAGCGGGTACACTGATACAGAACACAGAGAAACTGGACGTGAATAACATATCTTTTTAAGGTAATCACAGAGCTCTTGTTGCGATAGCAATCTATTTTTGCTCTCAAATTTTTCCTTCCCAACTGTGCAGCAAATTTCAGTACTGTGTTCAGAGTATCCTTTAATGGTTTTTATTGTTAAAACTGTGTATTTTGAATATCAGCAACTTTTAGGCAATTTAAAATCAAAACTGAATTTGCTTTTTATTTGTTTTTAATTTATTTTGTGGTACTGGGGATTGAATCCAGGGACACTCTACCTCTGAACTGCAGTTTTGAGACAGGATTTCACTACCTTGATCAGGCTGACTTTGAACTTTTGATACTCCTACCTAAGCCTCCCAAGTAGCTGGGATTACAGATGTGTACCACAACGCCCATCTCAATTTTCCTTTTTAGGATAAACTTGAGATTTTTCAACAGCTGATCTGTTAAATATCTTAATAAACTAACATTGTAGAAAATTTTGAAAAATGAAACTGATGGGAGAGGACTTTTTCCGTTAGGTAAAAGCACAGTGTAAAGGTAAAGAACAGGATAATTCTATATATTTAAGATTCACAGTAATCCTGCTTTGTGATAACAAATCCACCAAAATCAATACTCCAAGGAATTCTTAACTGTCATCACAGATGATCTATTTTTCAGTATAATTAACTTCTTTTATAATCCTATATATTTTACTTGAAACATAATTTGAGAAAGGTTCACATAGACTTGGCCCAGGAGCTCACAGCACACAAAAACAAATGCTTTTATTTTGAACCTACTAGTATTTATGAATACTCTTAACAACTATTTAAATTTTTACTGGTAGGCAAAAGTAAATACAGCAATGATCTAGAGTTTTCTCCCTCCCTCTTCCATTCCTCTTTCCTTCCTTCCTTCCTTTCGTACCAGGGATTGAACCTAGGGGTGCTTAATCATTGAGCCACATTTCCAGCCCCCCCCTCCCTTTAGTTTTTATTTTGAGACAGGGTCTTGCTAAGTAGCTTAGGGTCTCACTAAGTTGCTGAGACTGGCTTTGAACTTGAAGTCCTCCTGCCTCATTCTCTGACCCTCTAGGATTATAGGTATGTGCCACCCTGCCCAGCTGAAGTTTTCTTATAATTCACAAAATTTTAGAAATAAGTTTTGGTAGTTATCAAATGGATCTTACTATAAACGAAGACTCTACCCCAGATACTGTGAATCAGGTTCTAGAGAGTCAGCAGAAAATTCCTGTGCACATTGAAGTTTGATGATAACTGATCTAATACGTGCCTGTAAATTACAGCTGAAGCATCTCAAATAATTCAGAGATATTGAATGTCATGACTAAGGTAACACAGCTAGTTAGTAGAGGAGCTTGGATGGATGGTTGTTCCCATGATTTTGGTGCCTTAATTTCGTGTTATCTTCTTTTGGTCTCCAAACTGTTAACAAAGTGCAATTAGTTAAGGATTATTCCATCTTTTTTCCATTCCACTAGTTGTATTTATCCCAGATTTCTAATTCACCTACCAAAATCAAATGTAAAAGCAGCCAGCTTGCGGAGAAGGAGGTGTGATAGCAGCAGGAGAAAGGAAGTGAGAGGAAGGGAAGATCCCTGGGCAGCATGGTCCAGGCTATGGGAGTAACATTTCCTGCCTTCTCAGTCTGCCTCATGATTTTAGTTTTACTGTATTAAAATCACTATGAAGAATCTAGGGACTAGTTGTTTAATCTTCATTTCTTCTATATCATTACTATTTTTTTAATTTTTTTTTAAGTTATAGATGAACACAATACCTTTATTTCATTTATTTATTTTTATGTGGTGCTGAGGATGGAACCCAGTGCCTCACATGGCAAGTGCACTAACCACTAAGCTACAACCCCAGCCCTTGCTATTTCAAGATTGTACTGTACCTGAGGTATAATGATTTTAAGTATAGTCATTGAATCTGACATGCACTGTACCTGATGGGATTCTTATTATTTTCACAGGCAAAATTTGGTATATAATATCACTAGTCTCAGAGAACCATAAGTACTCTAATACTGAAGTCTCTAAAGCCACCACAGTGGAAAGATTAGAGAGTGAGCATTTGCAAATTGAATCCGTCTCCTGATCACCAAACCGAGTCTGCCTTTCCAGCCTCCCTCTCAGAGTCTAGTGATTGTTGAGTATGCTTGATTGCCTGTGCAGTGGCCCCATGCCCTCCTCCTGAGTACTGCTATCACACCTGGGAAAGGCCTCTTTTGCCTCTAGCGGAGTTTGTGGAATTAACTTTTAGCTGGTGTCCCTGCTACAGTTCTCTTCCTATTCTTCTCTTATGCATAGCTCGTATACATCCCCAAAACACAACTCTGGTCGTCTTTTTTTTTTTTTTTTCCTTAATATTCAAAATCTCCAAACTGCTGAGCCTGCCTTTGGAGGCGTTTTCCACCTGGATCCAGGTGGAGTCCAGTTTCCCCCTTTCATATTCACTGGTTCTTTGTCAGGAACTGTTTTCCTTTTTCTTTCAGTCCTTTTATTTTGGAGCCCTTTCAGTCAGCTTCTATGCTACCTGGTAAAATCCTCCTTGACTACCTATGTAATTGTCCCTCTCCCTCTTCACCTTACAGTTTAAGCTCTATCTTCTCGACACTCCCTTCTGTTGAAGTTAATTAAGGAATAATGAACATATTACCAAGTAACCAAGTATGAAAGCTTTTTTTTATTTTTTCAATGTTTGGCTCTTAAACTTCTAGTATGGTCACATCTCCTTAGTTATACCTTTCATGAAGTTTTCATTTTCCTTTCACCATTAACCATTCTGTTTTCTGTCTTTACCTTTTTAGTTCTTGTGGTTCCTCAGTCTGTTACCCTGTGCTTCTACCCAATACTTCAGGCTGCTAAAATGCTCAGAGGCCAGTTTCTAAGCCCAATGGTCTACTTTCAGTCATTTTCAAATTCTGCAGTTTTGGGTTTTGATGACTTCCCTCCTCAAAATGTTCTACCTTGTCTTCTAGGAGACTATTCCCCACCACCACCTTTTTTTTTTTTTTTAATTTTTTGATAATTTCTTCTTCGTCACATTGATTGGTTTCTCTGTTCCTGTTTGCAGTTGGTGTTCCTGGGGTGTGGGCTAGTCCAAAATATGTATTAAGGGCAGCATTCCTGTGAGATCCATGCTCACCATTCCATTGCTGGCTGACCTTATCTACATGGGTGTTGGGACCTATCTTCAGACTGAATGTGTCATATTGCTGTTCCATTTTCCCCTTCTCTTCATATTTCACAGTCTAGTCACCTGTCTAAAGGATTCTGAACCTTCTTTGATCCTGCCCCTTCATGTCTCATTGTTTGACCTTGCCATGGACTTCTTTGGATTTGTTTTCAGCCTCATTGCTATAGTCAATAGCTTTTTCCTCTGGATATTAGTAATTGTTTCAAAATTGGTATGCCTGCTTCCAGTTTGTCTTTCACAGTCTTCAGTGTTATTTTCCTCAAGCACAGTGTTCAGTAGTCTTCTATCAGAAACTTCTAAGTTGCTGAGGCTGACCTCAAACTTGTGATCCTCCTGCCTTAGCCTCCCAGTCATTTTGTGTTCACCACCACACCCTGTGCAAAATAAAGACCCTTCACTTAAATTGTAAAGAAAGATCAGAAAAATACTATTCTTTTTTTAAAATATTTTTATTAGTTGGTGGACTAATATGCAAGTGCACTAACCACTGAGCTACGACCACAGACCTTGCTATTTCAAGACTGTACTATACCTGAGGTATAACTAATATTTTTATTAGTTGGTGAATTTTATTTACTTATATGCCGTGCGGAGAATTGAAACCCAGAACCTCACCCATGCTAGGCGAGTGCTCTACCACAGAGCCACAACCCCAGCCCAGAAAAATACCATTCTTAAAGCAGTAAAAGACATAAGAAAAATCTTTTTTTCCCCCCTAATTTCAACATACAAGAGAAAATATGCAATACTTGTCTTTTTGTGACTGGCTTAACATGATGTCTTAACCCGTTTCTCTTAAAATATCTTTCAGTTCCATCCTTTTTGCTGCAGATGACTGGATTTCATTCTTTGTGCTTGAATCATATTCCATTGTGCATATATATACACCTTAGTTTCTTTATCCATTCATCTTTCAGGGGCAACTAGACTGATTCTGTGTCTTAGCTATTGTGAATAGTGTGTTAATAAGCATGAGTATGCAAGTGTCTCTTTGGTATGCTGACTTCATTTCCTACAGATGTATACAGATACCCAGGAGAAGGATAACTAGATTATATGGTAGTTATATTTTTACTTTTTTGAAGAACCTCCATACTGTTTTACATAGTGGCTATACTAATATACATTTCTACCAATACGCTTGCCAGCATTTATATTTTGTTTTGATAATAGCCATTCTAAATGGGGTAAGGTGGAATCTAATTGTTCCCTAATGACTACTTACTGATAGTGAGTAGCTTTTCCATATGCTTATTAGATATTTTTGTACAGCATCTTCTTTGTAAAAATGTCGCAAAGTTCCCTTGATTATTTTTTGATTGGGTTGTATTTTTTTATTGTTGAATTGTAAAGATTCTTTATATATTCTAAATACGTATTGCTTATATGAGTTGCAAATCTTTTCTCCAATTCATCATTTTTCATGCATCTTTGTTTCTTTGTAAGTTAGGGTTATCAATATTTTTCACCTCTTAGTGTTTAAACTGTTAAGTTTGTAACTATAGTTCTTGCTTTAGAAAAGCTGACATGTGAACCAAAGTAGTTAATGAGGCATAAAAATTATGGGTAGAGTAAAGTTAATCTAAATATCACAATTCTTAAAGAACATGCCATGCAAGGATTAAAAACTTAAGATTTTTTTGCCATCAAGATCTTGTTCTTCATTCCAAAATATCAAGTATAACTTGGTAAAAGGTTATGTGTGTTTGGCCAATATAGAATCAAATTAAGTTGTTCTCTTTGTTATCAGCAGTACACATTTCGTTTATTCTATTCTTACCTTAGAACTTTCTAAGAGAAATATTAATAGCAAATGACTGCTATGTTTCTGAAGGTTGATCATAAATTTGAAATGTGAGTAGGGCAAAAACCTTTAAATAATTGTTATTTTATTAGAGACAGAGATGCTATAGAAATGGAATTTTTCTAGCCCAGCAGCTCTAACTATCTACTCTGCATTATGAAAGAAATTTTAGGTATTACTAATATATAGACTGGGAAAATGATCAGCCCCTAATCAAGTTTTAAGAAACCTGTGTAAGAATAATAGATTCCAGCAGTTTAAGAAGTGTTTACTTTCAGATTTCAAGTGAAGAGAGTTTACTATGGCTAGAATCTCCTTATATCCTGCGTAATTATGATGAATGGCTTATGCAATATGTGTAACCTTTAAATAAAGTTTGATGTCTGAAATCACTAGTGATATACTCTTGGGTTTTTTGTTTTCTTATTAGATGATAAGTATAGTTTAAAAGATGTAAGTATATTTCAGTCTACATTTGGCATGATAAAAATTGTAAACCTCTTTCTCATTTCTCATCATAGGCCTCAGGAGTGCAAGTTGCTGATGAAGTGTGTCGCATTTTTTATGACATGAAAGTTCGGAAGTGTTCCACACCAGAAGAAATCAAGAAAAGAAAGAAGGCTGTCATTTTTTGCCTCAGTGCAGACAAAAAGTGCATCATTGTTGAAGAAGGCAAAGAGATCTTGGTTGGAGATGTTGGTGTTACCATAACTGATCCTTTCAAGCATTTTGTGGGAATGCTTCCTGAAAAAGATTGTCGTTACGCTTTGTATGATGCAAGCTTTGAAACCAAGGAATCCAGAAAAGAAGAGTTGATGTTTTTTTTGTGGTAAGCAAGCAAGCACTCTACGAACTGAGCTATATCCCCAGCCCCCAGAGTGATTTTTAATCAAGCTATTTGTAGTCATGATCATTTAGTTTTTACTTATAAGGTTTCATAAGGTCTTAGCTGAATTGATGTTTTTAGAATCAAACTAGAATTTAACCTACCTTTGTCTATTTGTAATTGATGTTTTGGGGTGGGGATGGGCAAGAGGCAGGTTTTTATGGATCCTCTAAACTTATGCTGTATAATATAAAATTTTCTACTCTTTCTTCAACAACCTGCCTTGTCAAGAATTGGCCGCCCACTTTTTTTGTTGTTGTTTGGTGGGGGCGGGGGTTACTAGGGATTAAACCCAGGGGCTGTCTACCACTGAGTTACACTAGGTGTGGCTGGTAAGAGCCACACCCATTGCTAATGATTATACGTCCTAGAAATATGGCAGCTAAGTGGGATCATTTAATTGCTTCTTTGATATTTTGTTAATATGATATAGAGCCAGGCCTAAGGTTTGGTGATGGAGATAGAAAGAAGACATTCATGTATAAGCAGTCTGAGGAGGATGAGGTTTCCCTGCCCATTATTAATATTTCTGTTGTTTTTCAATATTGCTGATGAAGAAAATGTTGTGAAGCATACTCTGCTTCTGACATATGCTTCCATTCATGAGGAAGAAGCCACTAAAATTTGGCAAATACAAGAATAATGCTAATATTGACAAATAAGACATATTTATTGCTGGCTGGCCATTTAGTTTAAAAGAACTCTTTGAAAGCTCCATATTGAATCTTAAGGTTACACATGCAGATTTAATTTTTTTTTTAGAGAGAGTTATCAAAACTCAGGGTCAACCCCCAGTTTGATAATTGAATATGTATTATGTTAGACTAAAATGGAAAACAACTAGCTGTGTGGTCAGAATCTGTCATTAGAATAGATATAAATGAAAGGACTGAGGAGAGTTAAGATTTATAGTTTATTTCTTTCAGAAAGCAATCTGAAGCAAAAATGCCAAAATGCTAGCATTTTAAAATTCTGGGTGACAGAGACTTGACTTAACAGATTACCCTTTATATTTTTATGTATTTTGAAACTTTTTTCACCTAGAAAACCTGTCAAAACTGTATAAATAGCTGGGTATGGTGGCACATGCCTGTAATCCAAGCGACTTGGGAGGCTGAGTCAGGAGGATCACAAGTTCAAAGCCAGCCTCAGCAACTTAGCGAGGCCCTAAGCAACTCAGTGAGACCCTGTCTCTAAATAAAATACAAAATAGGGCTGGGAATGTGGCACAGTGGCCGAGTGTCCCTGAGTTCAATCCCTGGTTCAAAAAAAAAAGCGGTATAAAATGTGAGCATTAGCCTTAATTCAAGCCTTTGTTATAAAGCATGAAAAAAATATTTTAAAGAAAACAAATTGGGTTATGTATCAGTATACCCAATGTTGGTTCTTTCATTATGGTAACATGTGATTCTTTGTGTGTTTGGTGGGGGTGCTACTGGGGATGAATCTAGGAGTACTCTACCACTGAGCTATATCCCCAATTCTTTATTTTTTCTTTTGAAACGGTCTTGTTAAGTTGCTGAAGCTGACCTTGAACCTGTGATCCTCTGCCTCAGCCTCCCAAGTCACTGGGATTACAAGCATGTGCTCTGCACCCAGCTCAACCTTACCCTTCTTATTTTCTATTTTGAGATAATATTGCTAAGTTGCTGAGGACCTTTCTAAGTGACTGAAGCTGTTCTTGAACTTGGGTATGATCCTCATGCCTCTGCCTCTGAGTAGCTGGGATTACAGGTGTCTACCACTGCACCTGGCTCCCATATTAGTCTGATTCTAAATCAGAGATTCTTTTTTCTACCAGAGCCTCTACTTTTTTTTAACACTAGTCAACCTGAGTGCTTCTCCATATGCTATTCCTAACAGTTACCCTCTGAAGAAGTGGAGAAATAGAAACTCTTGCAGGAGATTTGAGACCTTTCACCCCACCCCAGATGCGGATTAATTAGATATAAGATGTACTTTATCTAAACCAGATTTTTCATTTTTGGCATCTTTCTAACTAGGGCACCAGAATTAGCACCTCTGAAAAGTAAAATGATCTACGCCAGCTCCAAGGATGCAATCAAAAAGAAATTTCAAGGTATGGACTAGCTTTACCTCCAGACATTTAGAGATCAGATGTCCTCCCATAAAAGTGCTGTAACTTTCTAAGAAACAACTTGTTTTCTTTGGATAGCTTTAGGCCCAAAGTTGGGAAGACCCTTGCTTGTTTTAAGAAAAAAAAAGTCGGGGGTAGAACCTGACTCTCAGAGGGACTTCTGCTTTGGTCTGGTCCACTGAGTCTTCGGGGCCCATGTTAATAACTCTATTCTTTCAACATTGTATATTACTTGTTCAGTCTGGTTTTTAAGGTTCCTTCCTTCCTTCCTCTTCCTTCCTCTTCCTTCCCCTTCCTTCCCCTTCCTTCCTTCCTTCCTTCCTTCCTTCCTTCCTTCCTTCTTTCCTTCCTTCTTTCCTTCCTTCCTCATGCACAATAGGCAAGCACTCTACCACTGAGCTACACCCTCAGTCCTAAAGGCTGGTTTTAAACTAGTTTCTCATGCAGCAGGTGGGAACCAATTGGTTTACATTGGTTGTATTTAATAATCAGTTTGCTATTGGCTGGTGAATGTAGTCGATACAGTAAAGTAACAAAAAGGAAATGTTCATAAATGTGAAGAATGCTCTGGCTTTACTATCAAATTGTATGATTTTAAGTAATTAATTCATCTGTGTCCAAAGGAAAGTATACCCACTCCATGAGCTGGCCAATTATATTTGACTTGCCACTAGCCACTGGGTGATTGGGGTCCGGATGAGATGGCCTGGCCAGATTTCAGCCAGGAGGAAGCATTGGTATGGTGGACAGAGCATGGAGCACGTGGCCAGAGGTCTGCACTGAGAGCTAATAAGCTTGTTGTCTAACTGCTTTGTAACCATGGCCAGAACTGCATAATCTCCATGGGCTTTGATTCTCTCAGCTCTAATCTGGGAGCCTTTGCCCTGTCACTAAACAGCTGAGTGAGTCAAGGTCTTGAGGGCTTGCCCAGTGTTGGTTTTGTTTTTCTGTGATTGGCTCTTACAAATTTGTGTAGAACATTTTTTCCTTAAACTTTTTTTTTTTTTTTTTTTTCTGAACTGGGGATTGCACCAGGGGCACTTGGCCACTGAGCCACATCCCCAGCCCTATTTTGTATTTTATTTAGAGACAGGGTCTCACTGAGTTGCTTAGCGCCTTGCCCGTGCTGAGACTGGCTTTGAACCCGCAATCCTCCTGCCTCAGCCTCCTGACCCTCTGGGATTACAGGCGTGTGCCACCATGCCTGACTTCCTTAACTTTTTTTACTTAGTTAGGAAAACACAATTTTTGCTTCCTTTCTGGAGCCCTGCTACTGCATAGTTTGTGCCTCATCAGTTCTTCATGCATTTGGTTTTGATGTTGGGGCATCCCCAGAAACATGTTCTAGTCTGTTAACTGGCCTGTTCTAATGACTCCATCGTTTCAGTACTTCTACAGTGAAACCAAAAAAGAGTCAGGGTGGGTTCCTCATGATTCTTATTCTGCATTTCTTTTCATTGAAAGGAATTGCTGTGTGGACTTGATTTGTTGATACTGAATGACAGTCACTTTGTAGCAGGTGGGAACCAATTGTTATGCATTGGTCAGACTTAACGAATGTAGTTTCTTCTAGTGAAACCATCACTGGCTTTCTCAGATCAGTCCTGTGTGACCCACAGCCAACTTGCTTGAAAATGATCTTGAAATGATGGAATAACAATGCAGTTATTTTAAATATAGTAGCTCTTTACAGAGAAACTACAATATATCTGTAGAAAAATGTGTTGTAAATTATTGTAGAACTCCATGGTTTTTTACAGACTGAATATAATGGTGTTTTTTGATCTAATAATTAGCACCTCAGAAACCCCCCTTGAGGACTTCCATTTACAACACTAACCTCCTATCCCTTCCTCCCCAAGGGTAGCTTCTAACAGCCAAAGTTAGCTTGGGCTGATTTTTGTATATTATTCAAATGGAACCACACAGAACGTATGCTTATTGTTCTGGCTTCTTTCAGTCACCATCATCCATTTTGATGCATGTGGTTACAGATTATTTTTTATTGTATAGTATTCTGTGATTTATAAATACCACAGTTTATAAATACTAAATTCCATATTAGAAGTGGTCTTTAAAAATGGTTTGCTGTCTTAGATAAATAAGCTGCTGATGTTATTCTAAATAGAATTGTTTTTCTTCTCTAGGCATAAAACATGAATGTCAAGCAAACGGGCCAGAAGACCTCAATCGGGCTTGTATTGCAGAAAAGCTAGGTGGATCCTTAATTGTAGCTTTTGAAGGATGCCCTGTGTAGATGATCTTTCAGTGCCACAAATTGAAAGCTTCCATGTTCAGTTATTTTCTTGCTATATAAGGAAAGTGAGTATATTTAGGCCAGGGTCTCACTGAGGGGGAGCTGTCTTGTCATCTTTTAGAGTAAACTATTCTATAAACATGTGCAAACACAGCCCTAAATAAATTTAGAGTCTAAAAGGCTGACTGGTGTGAAATTAAATTTTTATTGGCCAAATGCCTGTTTTGATGAGTTGACTTATAAAGATTTTTGTAAGCTCAGGAATTTTAATAATGTATTTCACAAAACACTGCAAAGCCATGTGAAGAGAATTATTATACGGTTTGTTAACCTTAGCAGTTACTTTGTTTCTTTTGGTTAGAGAATTGGTGATAATCTGATTATCATTTTGGCCCAAAATTATTTTTAATAATTTTGTTCTTCCTTGGCAGAATAATGGGATATAATTTTTGTTGTAACATGTAATAACACTAATACACTAACAAGTTAAAACTGAGGCAGTCTTTTAATTCTACCCAATGTATGATGGAGACTGTATCAAATTGTCCACATGTAATTCACGCTGATCTTGCAAAGCACTGTTTCAAGCACATCATTGGAAAAGAGGAAGCAGCCCTTGCTACTGTGGTGAGCTTGCCGTCCTCTAGTTGGGAAACTGTTTTGAGAGTGACCTTGAATCTTGGAAATCATGGCATGTCCTCTGGAGAAGGTGCAATGTCTCTTAACTAATTATAATGCAAATTAGGGCTCCATTGTAATCTGCTTGTTATTGAAAATGATAAAACAGTATATTGATAAGCTAGGACACCTGCAATATCTGTTTCCTTCAGAGCTTTGCTGCATCTGATACAATAAGATGTAGAAGAACACTAGTATATGTTTCCTCTGAGTATATGTCTCCACCTGGGAGAATGGAATTTCCTAGAGCAGTTTGTTAACTGTGTGAAGTGGGGTGCAGGTACCACGGATGACACTCATAGGGAGCCACCACCCGATGACACTTGGAAATGATTGTTGTTAACATCACGGGCATGACACTGAAAAATGTAGAGATGCACAGTTGAACTTAGAAGTAGCAGTTATTGGCTTTATGTAATAAAGGAAGCATTTTTAACTTACTTCTTGTGTAATTATTCTTGCGTGAATTGGGGATGAGGGATTATTTTTTTTCCACATGAGATAAGTCATCAAGAAATTTTTTTTTCTTTTGTGGTGCTGGGGATTGAACCCAGGACCTTGTGCTTGCAAGGCAAGCACTCTACCAACTGAGTTAGATCCCCAGCCCTAGTCATCAAGATTTTTATTTCTGACAGTTAAAATCCACAGCACCTTCCTCCTCAGGTGGGATGAGAAAGTTGGTGTAAAAGTTGAGAACCTTTTTATTATTCCAAATCATCATGGGGAGGCAAAAAAGATTATCATGCTTTCATTTGAGTATCTCTCTCAAAAGGATCTAGAAAATAATGCTGGTTGCTTGTCATTTATTCATCCTGAATTTCTTGTTTTCTCCACTGCAAACCATTAGTCACAGTCCCCCAAGGAAGTGTTGCCAGCCCAAGGCTACCCTAGTCAGGAATGAGTTCTTTGGGCAGCCAGGATTGTGATCAAGGTACTACTTTGATCACCGTCCCTCTTACTGCAATGGTAGGCACACAGGCATATGAGAGAGACAAAGACAGGCAGACATGTGTGCCTCGGGTTGCAAACAGTATACACATCTCTAATATAAAGGTCTCTCAGCATTCCACTTTTACTCCAGAAAAGGGGAAGATGCTAACAGGTCTCTAGACAGGTCTCTAGAGCCTGTTATGTTTCAGAAGAGTTTTGTGAGGTTGGGACTCAAAGAGTCATGCTAACAAGCACTCCAGGTGCTTCTGTGTAAAGTCGGGGTTTAGACCTCAGCTGATGCTGGTCAGAAACAAAGCTACAAGTGTATTCCTTTCCAGAAAATACATTTGTATCTTCACAGGGGTTAACACATTACAAAAATGATTATGGAAGACTTAGGGTTCATTTTGTGGTTACTTTTAGGCCCTGAGAAAGAAGCAAATAAAGCCAGTGCTGCAGAATTCAGTCAGACCTTAGCTGTGAGGTTTGTTACTTTAGAGAAGAGTACTCTAAGAAAACAGCATAGTGACTCGGATAGTAGAATCAGGTTTAGTCTAGCCGTCTCTTTGTGAAACTACTGCTGAGTCTGGACACCGCTTCTGTTTCTTGACCGGCTTGTGGCTCTTTGGATGGAGACTGGATATGCCCAAAGACACCAATTATTTATGATTTGGGGCACTTCCAAAATACGATAACAAGCTCTAGACTGGGAGAAGGGACATGAATTTTACTCCATGGAGTACCTCCAGCTGAGTGGCTGCATTTGGCTGGCCAAGGCTTTCCCAGAAGGGAATCTGGGAAGGGACTTTCAGGGCCTCTGAGCAGTCCTTCAGTAGCCAGCCCAGAGGTAAATTGCCTAATTAGGTCTCTCAACTTGTAAGTGGCAGAACTGGGACAAACTCAGATCTCCTGGTTCCCACTACTACTTGGGAAAATTCCAGTTTGATGCTAACAAATTCAAAGGTTAGTCTTGTTTAGTGTGGCAGATGAGATTCAAAAGGGGAAAGAAAAACAATGCATTTCTTTTGGTCTCTGAGTGTAGATGCAAACCTGAAGGAAACTCAATGAGGAGGTATTTGGAGGGTGTTTGTTAAGTGACTTCTAAGATTGTCTTTTGCCCCTCCTATCCATCACCAACGCCTTGCTGGTGTCCCTGCTCTCCCTGTCTTCCCCACAGTTTCCTCCTCCAGGTGCTGTAGGTGCCCACAGGCCGCGCATCCTGGTACCTGTGCATTTCAGTGAGTGTCATGCAGAAGATGACCAGATTAAGATCATCAAGAAGCAGTGGTCTTTGTGACGGCGTTTACAGGTCTGATGGTACTGTTTATGAACCATGTGACTCGGGTGCCTTCACTCTGAAGGGAAAGATTGCGGCTAAGTGTTTATTTTCAGCACCCTCCCAGCTCTGGTACTGGAAGAAGGTAGCAGCAGCCCAAGCCCAGGCTATGCCCTTGAGACACCAGCCCAGGGAGAGCAGTGCTTCTGTTGGAAAGCACCCAATATTTCCACCTTCACAATTAACACTGCAAAAGCCGCTTCTCCATTGCTGCCCGAAAACTACTACATTTCTAGTTTTGCAGGACAGGGAGCTTCAAATGGCTCAGCCCTGTGAGCCAGGGCCCCATGGTATCTGTACATGCTAATACTGAAAGAGCATGGGGAGAATGGTGGCAGCCGTGACCCGTTATCCTGTTTTGCAAGCAATCTGCCAGGGGCCGCTGCTGCCTCGGCTGTCTTCCTGAGTAGTTTTCTTCTGCCTTCAGCATGGTGGTGGAACCTTGCCCATGAACAGCGGGGTTACCCGCCCAGCTAAGGCAAGGCCCTGCAGACCACCTGGCACATTTGGGCTCCCGCTGCTGGCCTGGGAGATGCCACTGTTGGGGCAGGTGAGGAGGGCAAATGACGGGCCCCTGAGTTTGAGCTGCAGTAGGAAGGCCCCCCTACGTGGCACTTTCCTGAACTCCCCAGGCCAGCCCCCTGTGCACTCCTGTCTTGCCTCCTTCCCCAGAGGTAGACACGGTGCTTGCTAGTGTCTGATTAGAGAGTAGGACTGTGACCAGAAGCCATTGCCTCTTTGAACCCAAGGTGACTTGATAACCCCAGCATCTTTTTCCCTGAGGTCTCCCCTTTCCTCTGCTAAAAACGAGTAACGCTCCCATTCCAGTGCCTTAGAAGAGGGCATCTACATAGTGTGGGGGCTGTCATTTCTGTAGTTAGTGGGGTGGGGTGGAAAGCAGCTCATTGGAAATGCAGGCTCCCAGGCCCAACAGGGCAGGTCTGGTCTGTGCCACGCCCACTCACCAGGGCCCCAAACCAGTGACCTTGCATAAGAATGGGATAAGACTTAATGCCTGGCAAAACTGGGACAGAAATTCAGATCTCTTGGTTCCCACTACTCTGGAAAATTCCAGTTTGATTTAACTGGAATTCAAAGGTTAGCTCTTGTTCAGTGGATTGGATCAATGAATTGGATGGGATTCGAAAGGAGAAAGAAAAGCAATGCATTTCTTTTGACCTGAGCATAGACCCAAACCTGAGGAAAGCCGTGAGGAGGCATTTGGGGAGGGTGGTTGGTCATGTGGCTGCTAAAGCAGTATCTGCCCCATCACCAGTGCCTTGCTGGCGTCCCTGCTCTCCCCTCACCCAGAGCCTGTCCTCTGGCTCGGAGTCCTTGCTTCACATTCATAGTGCACAAAGCAAGGAGATGCAATTTGGGGCACAAATTTATAGGCCCACAGCTATTCATGGAAAAAAAGCTCTTCTCCCTTACTCTAGCTGATTCAGACTACCAGTGCACGGTGGAGTGTTAGAGATGGTTTGGAACCAGCCCTGCTGCTTGCCAGATGAGTACCATCATTTCCATGGGTTTCAGTTCACCTCATGGAGGACTGAGTGCCCCTGTGAGTTGGAAATGAGTGGGCATCAGGTGTTCTTAATGGTCATTTTCTTCCTCATTCTCCTGGTCAGTATCTCAAGACTCATCCTCCACATCACCTTCCTCCATAGACTCCTAGAACAGGTATGAGTGTACCCCTCCACTTGCTTAAAAACCCTGGGTGGTTCCTACTGCCCTGCCTAGTCCAGACCCCTGTCTTAGTGCCTGAGGGTGAAAAGCTCACCTTCCCCTCCTCTGCACCCAGTCCCCTGAGGGATGCCTCCTCCAGCTTAAGCCCACTTCTCCAGGGAGGCTGCCCAGGATTTCCAGCCCCTTGTCCCCAGTTTAGCTATTAATGCTCAAGTGGTTCTCATACAGGTGCTCCCTAAGCTGGGTGCTGTGTGGTGGGGGAAGGGGCTGAATAGAAAAAGCAAAAGGACACATCTATGTGCATCATACTTCCCAGGGTTCCTGTCACAGCAGTAAGTCATCCCACCACCACAGGGGGCTGAGATACAGATCCCAGGAGTGTGGAGACCTCATCCTCTCCCGACACAGCCCTCCCTTTGTACCACTGTCCTGTAGGATCTGCCATCCTAAGTGCCCAGATGTTCCCCAGCCAAGTTTTGCCAATCAGATGCCAAAGGATTTGGAGATTTGGCAGGGAGATGAACATGGACTACTGCTTGGCCAAAGCAGCCCCTTGAGAAGACTGGCTGATACTGGACACCAAGACCCCAGACCTGCTCAGACCTATCTTCCCATCCTGGCTTGGTTCAGGCCTTGCTGTGACTTAGGATCTTTTAACATTTTGTATAAATTCCAGATTTATTGCTCACTCAAGAAATATCACACTTCTTGGGCCAAAGTTCCCCTGGGCCATTCTGTTGTTGACCTGAGGGTCACAGAAGGCTAAGCTGGCTCTGCCACTGAAAGCTAACAGAGGACAGGTGGGAGGGGCTGCTCCAGCTCTGGGCCCCTACTGGGATGTGGACCTTCATCCACATGGAGACCCTTGAGCTTACTTAATACCACAGGAGGCCACCCACAGCCCTGCTCACAGAAACCTCAGGTCCTCAAGGCTGGGGTACAGCAGTCACCCAGTGGGTGTCAGGCATTATTCCCTTACTTCCTCACCAAGCACTGAAGCCTGGGAGGAAATGGGGTTCGAGAGGGTTTCACCCCCATTTTACACAGCTGCTGGTCCCCTGCTTGCAGAGAAACCAAGACTGTGCTTATACTTTACCCCAAGGACAGCCGCTCTTGGGCCAAAGTCAGATGAGGGAGCCCAAGAAGACGAGACGAGACTGCAGTGCCGGGCAACACATTGGTTTTAATGGCATTAACATCCAGGTGGTCTCACATCAGTTCTGCTTGGCAACTTCCAGGGGTGAGGGGCTGTTGCCTCACTGGGCTGGGCTGTGGCCTTCCAGTCTCCACAGCCTCTGAGAACTCACCACCTGGTTCAGCCAATTCCCGACCCCAACCCCACTGATAAAAGACATGACAATTGCACTGATTGACATAATCCCTAAGCACCCTGGCCTCCCGGCACACCCCAGTCTGTAAGAGTCAACGAGGGCTTTGGCGTCGGCTCAAGGTGGTCCAGGACTGCTCCAGGGAATAGTGTTTATCAAATGTGACAAATGTTCTTGTACAGACTGGGGGTCTGGAAGATTTATTTCTGTGGTTCTAAGAGACTCTCATCTCTTAATGGCTTCTCTCGGAGCTACTGAAGTTGGGCCTGGATAACGCTGTGTTGTTGGTTTATTTATTTATAAGGAATGTGTAAGGCATTTTGGTTGAACAGTAACTTCTTTTTGCAGAGCCTCAGACGGAGGTGCCCTCCTTTGAACTGCTGCCGTCCTCCTGCAAACAAAGGCAACTATGTGAGAGAAAGGCTGGGCACGGGGCCAAGGCATAACCGCTCATGCCATGCCAGGACCTGCAGTCCCCTCCCTGGCCTGACACCCATAAGCCACTGGAAATCTAGAGCCGATTTCCTAGGGCTGGCTGCCCAGGAGTTGGTGGTAGTGAGGATGCAGGATGCAGGAGTGTGAGGGCCTTGAATTTGGGTGAAAAACCCTGGTCCTGGAGGCAGGGGCTGGGCCAGGCCAGAATCAGGGGGACTGGTAAAGGGCCCAAGCAGGCTGCAGTGAGGAGTTGAGCCAGCAGTAGGGGTAAAAGGGACTGTTTCTGCTGAGGAGAACCATGCTTCCTGGCTCTGGCCCCTGTGGGCTAATGTCTAGAAGTCTTTGTCCTTGTCCCTACCACCTCTGCCTCAGTTGTTTCTCCCATTTGTCCTGCTTCCCTGGGGCTCCGAGCACCATGACCAACTCTTCCCAGCAGCTGACTCCCACCCACCTTCCTGGGGGATAGGGCCCACCTCCAGCACAGGCCAAGCCATAGGGGCTGGGAGCCAGCCCTGGGGCCCTACGTGGATGGAGCACTCACTGTTTTTTCCAGCTGTTCTTGCAACTTTTTCACTGTGTCCTTCTCCCTTGCCAGCTGCTCCTGGGTTGTCTTCAAAAGCTCCTGCAGTTTGGTTGCAGCACGCCCCAGGTCATTTGTTAACCTCTTCTCTTTTTCTAGTCTCTCCTGTGGGTTACAGGGTGGGAGGGGATCAGCCTCACGTGAGATCAGTGGTAAGATACAGGGCTATACCACAGGGCCCGAACACCCTGGGGACTGGAGCTTTCCAGGGGCATAAGGAAGCTGTCTGCTGGTCACTCAGACACGGGCAGTGCTGACTGGGAGGAAATGGTCTATGTGGACGGTGCCTTCCATTAGCCCCCCTTCCTTCCTGGCCTGGGACATCAGGAGTGGTGTACTCTGCACTGTCAAGGTGTCAGCCACTACCAGCACCTAAAACATGACTTCCAGGTTTATATAACTTACAATAAATGGCTACACTGACTAGTTGCTGCCATGCATCATGGCTCCCTCCCATCATGTGTGACAAGGGAAGCCAGTTCCTAGCCTGGGGTCTGCTCTCCCTTTCCTTGGTCCCTCTCCAAGGCCAAGAGTGGTTGCAGCCACAGGCTCCAGCCCCACCCTCTACCTTCAGCTGTGCAGCCTCCTCAGTTCCTGAAGATTCCAGGGGACCAGCAGCACGGAGCTTCTCCAGCTCTTCTTGTAACTGACACGCTGTGGTCTTAGCCTTATCAGAAAGCAGAGCAGGTCTGGGTGAGCGCCTTACCAACATCCCAGAGCACTTAAATGTGACCAAGCCTGCCTGGGGACCAGAGGCGTCCCAAGCCTGGTGGTGCAACAACTCAAGCCTGAGTGATCCTGGGCTCAGACAGACAAGGGAGAGTGGCCAGGAACCCCTGAAGACAAAGACTAGATAGGAGATCCCAAGACAGCCTCAGCACCCATACCCACCTGCCAGGGCCCCATTGTTCCCCCAACCCCCAATGTGCTGACAGCCCAGCCCAGACACCTGGTGGGCAAAGCAAGGGAGGGTCAGCATGACCAGCTTATTCCCCAGAGACTCAGAGTCTGAAAGCTGATAGGGGCTGAGAGCCACCAGGCAGGCCTGACCTCCTCAAACTCAGTCGTGAGCTTCTGCCTCCGAGTCTGCTCATCCTCCAGGGTGGCTTCTGTCCGCTCCAGCTGTGTTCTCAGCTGTGTGGAGATACCACAAACATAACTGGGGAGCCTGGTGAAAGACCCTTTTGGGGGTCCAGGGCTTTGGGGCAGACTGAGACTACAGGTCCTGCCTTGTAGCTGCTTTGAGGGCTCCCCCAGCCTTTCCTTGCCCCAGTGAGCCATCCCTAATGCTCCTGTGGGTAAATGGTACCTCAGCTGCAGTACAGAAGCTAGTGGGTTAAAAGGATGCTAAGGGAAACTGCAATCTCAGAAACCTTTAAAGGACCCACAGGACAAGAAAGATGCCTCAGAGCCACTAGGTAAGCCCCAACACTACAGTGGCTACTCTGGTAACAGGCCCCTACCTCTTGGCAAGGACTCTTAGTGACTGTTCTTTTCGTCAAAACTCTGAAGAGGGCTGGAAGTGCAGCTCAGTAGCAGAGTGTTTGCCTAGTACTTGTAAGACCCTGGGTTCCATCCCCAGGACCACATAAATAATAAACACCCCTCTGGAGAGCAGACATTCTGCTAGTAATATCCCAGCAAGGGCCACAACAGGAGACAAGTCCCCTACAGTGGCCACAGAAACAACCCAATCTCAGCCTGGCGGGCACACGTCCAGTCTCAGAAACCCCACCTCCACCACCACCTCTCTGCCTGGTCACCTGCCCTTTGCTCTGCATCTTTCTTGAGTCCTGGGTATACCTAATCCAGGTGAGGAGGGGTGGGAAGGATGCCAGTCAGGGCTGGGAGCAGTCAACATGTCCATCAACATGAAGGCTGCTCACCTTGCACTCCTCTTAGGTTAGTGACACATCTGAGGACTAGCTCACCACCCTAACCTTCACGGGGTCCTGCTCAGCTGGGGAGTCTCCTGGGGGGACAGCTGGGGACCCAGCTACGTCACCATCCTCTACGTGGCTCTTCATCTCACTCAACTGCTGCCTGACCTGAAACAGGGAGGGCGGGTTTGTACAAATACACAGGCAGTCACACACTCACCTCCCACGCTCTCACACTCCCCTGCAGAGGACGCACCTGCTCTTAATAGCTGAGGCCCCTACCAGTTTGCTATCTGTGACAGATGTTTGAGCTCCTACTGCTGTACAGGTTTGCTGGGCAGGACCACAGCACCCAGTCTGAGCCAAACAGAGGCCTTGAGACCAAGAAACCTCCGGGCCAATGAGACTCATGCACTCAGCTTCAAAACGAACTGCTGGGCAATCCTCCCTGGCAGTGAGTCCAAAAGAACAAAGAGGCAGCTACCAATTCCACCTGTACCCTTGGTTTCTTCAAGAACACAGTCCATGGCTCAGAGCCCTTTCTAGAGTCTAAAGATTGTAAGATGACATCTTACCTAATAAGCTACCCCCTCCTCAGCTTTATGGATGAGGGCAAGTGGTACATTCACTGGCTCCCAAGATTCCCAGACCACTGAGCTTCTGATTTGAAGGTGGCAGCGTCACTCAAGGAGCATGGGTAAAGACTCTAGTCACAAGTTCTCTAGGGGACATGAGTGGTCTCAAGCTCTCTTCAAGAGGCTCTGCTCCAAGGAGCAACCTTAACAACCTTCTGACCCCACACCCCTCAAAGGCAAAAGCCAAACTGTGGTTGAAACATGGAAAGAAAGCCTGGGTTTTTTTCTGCGCACACCCCCTGCATGGACTGTATGCTAGGCTAGGCACTCCAACCTGGCTTAGCCAATGGCTGAGATTACTGGCCTTGCACTCAGGAGGACACTTAAACTGGGTGACACGTGCCCTCTGGTGTGGCGAGCTGGAAGCATATGCTGGGCTTGGTGGAGGATGTGGGGGATGCTAGCCTGACACACCAGACCTTTCTTCTCAGAAGTTAGTGCTGCACATTTTAACCCCAAATATCCCAATTTCTAAATGCTGACAACTACTTTAAGACTTTTAAGAAAGACTGTACAGATCTGATGGATGGACTGTGGTAAAAGCTGCCTTGAGTAGGTACTGGATAGGGTGTGGCCTCTAAGGAGGCAAGGGCTGAACCAGTCAAAGCTGCTGGAACATGGGATCAGACACCATGGCTGAACTCAGGCCACCTACAAAGCGCAGCTCCTCACATCTGAATGGGGCTTGGGCTCTGCACCCAGAACCTGGCACTAGGCCCTTTCCCCACACCTGTGGGTTTGACTGAATAGGTCTGAGCCATTGCTGAGGTGAGGAAAACCCAAAGAGGGCAAGGCCTTGCTAAAAGCCACAACACAATGGGCAACCAGCCCAGGGGTTGCTACGTTCTCGATGCTCTTAAGTGACTAAATGGTCTTACAAGATGTACAGACTCCCAGAACCCCCACTGCCGTTAGCAAGGGACCAGGCTGCCCCAGGGAGGGAGGTGGGGTGTGAGCACCCTGGTCTCAGCAGTCACAGGCCCAGCTCAGAATTTCAGGCAAATGTTCAAAAAGGTCCCACAGAGCTTTCCTGCCCCATGTGGCTAATGGATGACACTGTCCCCTGCTCTGCTAAGCTGCAGAATCTTTGAGTGGAAGTCAAAACATGACTGGCAAATTCATCACACACACACAGGAGCCCCCATAGGTCTAGCTCCCCATCTGGGATGCCACGTTCACTTACCAGGGCGAGCTCGTCACTCTGTTTCTGGGCTTCACTCTTGGCTGTATCCAGCTGAGATTGAGATTCTAATAAAAGTTGCCTCAACTTGGGAAAGAAACAGCCAGGTGATGGGGAAAAGGAGAGAAGAGAAAACCAATGCCAGTGAATTAACAGCAAAACAAAAATCTACTATCTATTTACCCTAAACACTAGCGATTATCAGAGTAAGGCCAGGCTTTCCATAGCTACAATTTCCTTTTTGAAGACTTCGGAAGGATGGTGCTCACTGTACGCCTATCTCAGGCCTTCTCAGACATCTGCCCTTATCTCTTATTTAAAAAAGAAAGGCCCCACGGGTGAGATTAAGCCAGGATTCAGGGTGACAATTTTTTGCTCTCCTCTTCTGAAAATTCAGAAAGCAGTTATCAGGTTTAAACCCACTCCCCACTGAAAATGACATCAATCAGCAAGTGAGGCAGAGAATTCCCATGATGAGCTGATGAACTAGAATGTAAACTGCCCCCCTGCTGCTGTGCCCAGGCAGATCTGCCCATCCTGCCCAGGGGGCTGCCTTTTTGCAACCTAGTCCCTGATACCTCAGATCTGACCCTTCGACGGACGAGGACTAAGCAGAGCTTAAGACAAAACCGGACAACACAGACTTCAAGGTTCGAGATGATAGCAGCTCCCAAAGGGCTGAGAAGGAGCTCTTCGGTAGGACCCAGACTTGGTTGGGCAGGGGCTACACAGGGCTGGGAGCAAAGTCCGTGGAGTGGTAAACTCACCCCTGCCACCTCCTTGGCGTAGTTCTGGCACTCAGCGCTGGCGGCTGCCATGTGCTTCTCTAGCTCTGCCTCCAGGTGTGAGGTATGCTCCCTCACCTGGATGGACATGCACATGCACACAAGTCAGAGCCTCCAGTCGGCCAGCAGGGGACATTAGCCACAGGGATTAGGGTGATGGGTTCCCAGACTGGCTGGCTCTAAGATAAGCAAGGGTCCCTGAGGCCCATCAGCTACCAAATAAATTGAGACTAGTAAGAAACCAAGCCCTGGCAAGAGAACTCCTTGCTAAAAAGAGTACCGAACTCCAGTACTCTTGGGTCCTGACATGTTTTTGACCTTAGGAGCAGGGGAGAGGGAATTCTTGGATACACCTGCAAAAGTAGGTACCAGGGGCAATTTTCTAAGGACAAGGCTTGCTGAGGTGCTTGAAGGAGCAGCAAGGCCCCAGCCACCATTGGTCAGGGCTAGACAACTGTGCACAGATCTGTAGCTGTCTCAGGCCACTCTGAGGTTATTATGAAGGCCTTTCATTAAGGCAAAACAGTATAAGATCACTTGGCTTAGGGGAAAGTCAGTGATCCACGAGAGAAAAATAACTCAAATGGCCTCTGTAGTATCACTTTCAAAGAGACTCATAGGACAAGGGAAAGCAACACTCAGAACAGAAGGCCCACTTACCTGATCTGAGCTTTCAAGTTCTCCTTTTAGCTTCTCTATGGTTTCTTCAAGATGTTTCACTGTGACCCGTGACTACAAAGCAAGGGAAAGGCCCCATGACGCATGGGTATCTGGGGATGTCTCCCAGAACCAGTAGTGCCCACCCTCTCCAAGCCGAGCTGGAGCCCTGGTGGCCTCCAGCAATCTCTTCCTGGGAGTGGGAGTAGGGTCCAGCCTGAGAACAAGAGCAGAATCTCCTGGAGACTGAGGAGTTCAGCTGCCATTCTACAGTTCTGCTTCACAGGGCGTCCCCCAGAAGTGCCAAGAGCAACACACTTCTCATAAGTGACAGAACCTCTTGAGTACGCTGTGGACTCTGGAATTTCAACCCTCGTGTCTTTAGTAGAGTACATTTGGATTCCCTGAGCCCAGCAGCAGTGCCCACGCCACCAGGTCCTGGGGAGATGCACTTGCCACGATACCTTCTGGAGCTCCTCCTCTGCGGCTCCTACTTTGGCCTTCCACACCTGCTCCTCCTCCTCGACACTCTTCTGCAGGTCTCTGAGCATGCCCTCCTGCAGTAGGAGGGAGTAGGGCAGTGAGGCAGGCCATCTCCCTCCTCAGCCCTGCCTCACTCTCAAAACACTGTCCTGTCCTCTCAGGTCCTCTGCAATGGCCTGCCAGTACTTGCCCTGCTCTTTCAGACTCAGTGTTGTATGGGGAGGGAAGGTGGCCACTGTCCTAGGAGTGAGATCTCTACCAGTGTGCTGACTTGCAGGGCCATGCCGGAAATGAGGTCTGGGACCCAGAAGAGGCTGTTAGGACTGTTGTCACTGCTGGGCTCTGCCACTGGTGCTGACCCCATTTGTGGCCCGGAACAAGGAACACAGGACAGAATTGCTCAAAACTGGGGAGGGCTGAACCCAGCAATGCTCTTGGAGTCAAGGAGGGGGTTCAACCTACTCAGGCCAAAGCTTACCTTGTCTTTTCACACAACTGGCTGTCCAATAATTCCTTGTTATAACCAAGTCCCTCCACCCCCTGGAGACCAGCCCCAAGCCCTTAACTCAGCCCTCTCCTCAGCTTAGAATCAGTGAGGAGCCTTATCCATACCATTACCATTCAGCCCAAGAAATGAGGTCTGCCCAAAGTCAATTCAGAGCCAGTGCAATTTTGGAGATACCATGCCAACCCCCACATTCTAGGCCCCAACGCTCTCCTTCCCAGCAGCAGCCTCATGTCACCTAGCAGAGTTCCCAGAGGCCTGCCCTGGCTGCTCACCGTTTCTGCCAGGATGGTACGGTACTGGTCACACTCAGCCTGCAGGGTGCTCTGGGTCTCCTCGGCCTCCCTCAACTTGGAGGACAAGTCCTAAGGGCAGGAAGGGAACAGGGGTCTAGTGAATCAAACAGCTATCTGGTCAAAGGACTCCAGCCACTTTCTTCCTAGGGATAGGAGAACTTGTGTGACAGTGGCAGCCCCTGCCAAGGGCACCTGCCTGGCAGCCTTACTTACTGAGGAGGGTTCTGTGGTAGCTGACGGCTTCTTCAGTAGCTGGGAGCCCTTTTCTTTGAGTTCCTGCAGCCACTCGGCATAATTCTACAAGGAAACATGCTAGGTGAGGCTGGGGAATGCCCCTGGGGCAGTGTGATCCCTGGGAGCCACCCTCCCACTACCTGATGTGCTGAGAGAGAGAGCTCCGGGAGCAGCACCAGAAGTGCCTCCTTGGTCTGGGCCTCGGCCAGGCGGAGTTGCTTCTCTGATTCCTCCTGGAAGGGCAGAGGGACAGAAAGAGAGGGCAGCAGTTAGCCTCCCACCCAGGAAGGGCATGTCCTCAACTCTTCATCAGGGGTGAGACAAAAATCAAAGGAAAAGCTGGGCTTCCCCAGTCTGTGCTCTCAGGAAGGACAATGGGAAGCCCCAGGTGGCAGGTGTCCAGTGAATCAAACACACCTCCCAGCAGGCACTCAGGCTCTGTCAGCTCTCACTTTCTCAATCCTTCACGTGGGTGTACGAACACGTGTGCACATGGGTAGGAGGTCAAGCAGATGTGTGCAGCCAGGGTGGAGAGATGGCTGGAGGATGGCCATGGCCCTCCATGTTTTGAAAGCAGGCACTATGATGGAGGGGGACATGAAGGCAGTGAAGCTACATGCCTCCCAGCATGTCACAGCTACTAGGCCCAGTGCCAGCCAGGAACAGGTGTCCCCAAGAAGCTCATCTCCAGGTGCCCACTGGAGGGAGGAAGAATCAAATATTCCCAATCTCCAGAGGAAGAAACCAACTCAGAGCAGATGGGGCATTGCTTGGTGTGTCTCTCCTGAAGCTCAACTCTACACTCTATTCTGCAGGACCTAATCTTCCTCAGGTGATAAGAGACACTCAGTCTGACCAAAAAACCCCTGGTCTGGACTAAAGCCTGAGAAGCAGACCCTTCTTGGCTCGTGCAATTATCCAGGGATGATGCTATGGCCTGCCTTGGACCCCTGGCCTCGTGACCACCATGCCCACTCAGGTTCTCTAGTCACAAGTCAGAAGACAAAGCACATGAGCCCTGGAGGCAACCTTCTGTCTTTCTCTGCCTGTGTGGTCACAAACAAGTCAGCCTGGCCACAGCTTCTGCACTTGCCACACAGTGGTGGTCAGATGGTCTCTGAGGTCACTTCTGGGGCTGAAAGTCCAAGATTCTAGAATCTAATGACAACCCCTGTCCTACTGCCTGCTCTCTGGGTCCTCATCTTTATACCCTCAGGCTTCCTGGGAGGATCATGGGAGTCACTGCCAAGTTCATGATATTGGGACAGGCACTCCCTCTGTCTGAGGAAGGCTGGGAGGGGCTGGCCTTTCACAAGGGATGGCAATGTGTGACAAAGAAGAGTGGGTGAGAATGACAGTTGTTTGCTGCCCTAGTCAGAGCCTCCACCCTGGCTCCCAGCCAGCCCAGGACAACATGGGACCCCAGACACTGAGCAACTTGGACATCACACCCGAAAGCTCACTGCTAAATATGTCCTCCCCTAAGAACACACAGGGAACCAACTGGACCAGGACTTCAGAGGGCCTGAGAGAACACGATTATTCCCAGTGCCTCTGGATAAAAATAACATGAATGAAGGCTGTGAAGCCAAGGCAGCCCTGGGCAGACTCAGGGTGTGCAGCCCACAGTGCTCCCCAAGACCTCTCAGTCTGCCCTCAGCTGAGCTCAGCTCTGCACCCTCATGACAGAGTGCCCTGTTGAGAAAAAACAACTGAGGGTGCACATTTCCTTCCTTTCTCTTGAAGAAAAAGGAAAGGGAGGGGAGGAGGGAATAAGGGAGAGAAAGGAAAGGATGAAGAAGCAGGAGATTGGAGGACACTGCATGCTGAGCCCCAGGGCCCCTGGCACAGACTTAGGAGACACTGAGGCCAAGACTGTTGCAATTTGCATATCTTGTGGGCTGTGTTAAACCAGGCAGGTGTTGCTATTCCAGCTGGCCAGCCCAAGGATGGCCAGGGCTCTGACCTTGGCCTGGGTCAGGGAGCGCAGCTTCTCCTCACAGGCCCGCTCAGCGGAAGCCAGCGCCTCCATCGCCTTCCAGTTCTTCTCTCGGAGGTCCTGGGAGGGGAGGTAAGGGGAAGTCAGTAGCCATACCACTCAGTCACTGACACAGCTCCTGTGGACTGCCTCAAGCTGGCCTCAGCAAGGGCTGGGTCCAGAGAAGCCCCGGCTCTACTTCAGACCCCACAAAGGACCACACTTTTCTTGGCCCACATCCATGCGGCCTCTCCTGGCAGCACTCAGCATGAGGCCAAGGTGCTGCAGCTTGATGCGGGAGTAGCTGAATATGAAGGGGGCGTGAAAAGGCAGATGCTCGTGCAGTGGAGACTAGTCCGCAGGAGGAGGGAGGGCCAACCTGTTTCCTCAGGGAGGAGGTTCCTGCCACCAAACAGCAAGCTGACTCCTTCAGCTGGCCCTGGGCATGAGACCTCTTTAGGGGAGCTGCAGCCTCTACAGGGGAAGCAGTGGGGCAACCAGCAAGCCCTGCCTCTGTGACAAGGGCAGGAGGGAAGGATGTGGCTAAAGACCCTTGCCCTCTGTAGAGGGTGGATGTCTTTTCCCCCTTCTCCTAGCACCAGCCTCCCTGGCCCCCACCTGCTCAGGGTGGCCACATTACCCAGGCCAGGCCAATCAATACACCATGTCACACCATTGTCCATATTTGGGTAATGATGTTACCTATCCAAGGGCAGTGAGCCCTGAACATCTGGGGGAGCTTGAGGTGGGGAGGTAGGAGAAGGGAGGGCTATCCCCAACACACACTCTGGAATCCCCAGCTCAGAGGCCCTCCACACTCACATTGTTCTTCCCTTTCTGCTGCTCCACAGCCTCCTTGAGCTCAGTGGCCTCCTTCTCCAGACATGACACTTGTGACTCCAGCTCCTTGAGGCTGTGGGGGCAGGGAGGATGCAGCAGGTCACCACCTTGGCTCCAAAGGTCCATGCCTACCCTCCACTTCCATCTCAGGGGGACCCCCTTCCTCTGCCCAGGGCACCCAGGTGAGCTAACACCCCCTCCACCCAAGGAGCACCTAGAAGACACACCTTCTTCTGCCTTGCCTCACACACAACGCCCAGAGGCCAGGGCACAGGCTCCAGAGCAGTCAATGGCCAGCAGAGAATGTGACCCAGCAGTAAGATTTCCAGGACATCTACTCTAGTGAACTGAGTTTGGTATGTGGCTTCTGCTAGCCTATGTCCCATCCTGTCACTACAGAACATGCCAGCTGGCCCTTCCTCACAGCTGCACCTGGCCCTCAGAAGACCTGCGCTGAGCCTTTACGGCACCTGAGCTCAGTCTCACAGTGCTGTGCTCTCACACCCTGGGCACCCCTGCTCCCCACAGCTCCCCACAGCCCGACTTCTAACTCTTCTGATTTGAGGAAATGAGCCTTCAGGCAACTCTCCAGCACTATGGAACCACTGAGTGTCGGTGATTCCTTGTGCTTCTTTTCACATGCCAGAACCCAGTGTGCGTCAACCACCCTCCTCATCCAGAAATAAGAGGTCATTGTTACTTCAACATGGGACTCAAGGCGCTGGGACCAGCTTTTTTTTTATTTTAATAGTTTTTCTACTTGTAGGTGGACACAATACCTGTATTTTATTTTTATGTGGTGCTGAGGATTGAACCCAGGGCCTCACGCATGCTTACGAAAGCTTACTGAGCCACAACCCCAGCCCTGGGGCCAGCTTTGAATGGACACTTTGTAAAGCCCTTTCCACATTAGGATTCACCACAGATGGGAGGCCCAGGGACGTGGGAAATCTAAAGTCCAAAAGTGGCCAACAGTGGTCTCAAGCAGCAATTTGAGCCACTCCTGAGATGCAGGAGGAAGTGCCACAAAGGAGCTACAACCCCAGCAGCCTAGGAAGGAGGGCTCTCGTTGACACTGCTGGCCACATGGGGAAATGTGTATTTGTGTTTCTTCTTGGAAGTCACGGTCAAAGACCTTTGAAAACCACCATTCTAATGCAAACTAACACTGACCATAATGTCCATGTGGGCTGAGCATGCTGGCTGTCCAGACCACCCATCTGATAACGAACTCTGGCTGGGCACAGCCTCGTACTTATAACCTGAATATAGTTTGCAACTGGCTTTGAGACCATTTTTGACTTTTGGGCACTGGGTTTAGGCCCACAGAACTGTGGCCCCACCCTCAAGCTCTCCTGAAACCCCTCAGGTGATTTCTCAAATCCCTACATTACACAAGGAAATCTCCAGCAAATCACCCCCAGAGACCCCAGAAGAACAAACCCTGAAGAACAGTCTGCCAGTGGTAAGGACACATTGATCATCACCCCCTTAGCAACTGCTGTCAAGTTTCAGAACCAAAGTTTGGGACTGAATCACTTCTCTCTATTCCAGAACAGGATGGCCCAGCCTGGACAACTTGCAAGTAAACTATTTAAGAAGAAAATGAACCAGTTTCTGCCAGATCATTTCTGCATGATGAAGAAATTAAAATATAATCACACTATGACTTAATATTCCTAGTAGCTCACTGTGTGGTCCAAGAATGTGATCTCAATGAGGAAAAATAAACACAGCTCCTCTATCCCTAAAAAAATACCACCATGAGAAATAAAGCTTGCTCATGCCTTCCAGGAAAGAGAGAAAGAAAAGGGTTGGGTTCTGGGTCTTCCACAAGAGGGCGGCTGGGTTCCTTCTCCAGTCCCCAAACCACAGAGCCCTAGGGATGCTGTGGCCTAGGCAGCTGTATCAATAGGTGAGTATTTGGCAAAAATAGCCAGAACAAGGGAATCTTACTGGCTGACAGCCTAGGACACGTCTAGCAGTGTCTGAGCAGACAGAGAACATACTCCATGGCTTGCCCTACCTGAAGCTCAAGGGAACCCTGGCATGGCAGCCAGGACCCGCCTCTCAAGATGTTAGCACCTGTCCCAGAGGTGACGGTCACAAGGACTCTGGTCCCTGATTTGAATCACCCCACCCAGGTGTTAGCTCTGGCCTTAGCAAAAGCAAGTAGTTCCTCAGCACAGTCCAGCACTGGAGCTGCAGACTCTGAGGGAGAATGAGATCTGGCCAGCAATGAATTCATGTCACAAAGGAAAACAGCCCTGTGGCAATGTCAGCTCCACACTCCTCCAACATCCCAGACCTCTGGGGTTCAGCAGAGGGCCTGCGTCACACCCATTTCCCAATTTAATTTATGGACCTCAGTCCCTACAATCCCTTGCCTTATAGAAAAAGAGAACCTTCTAACCAGCCAATCTTCCTCTTCAGGAGACGATGACTGGATACGGCTGGCAGGAAGTCTGCTCCCAACCCCACTGAGGCACTGGCCAACTTCAGACAGACAGATGTGGCTCCTTGAGAGTGGGCACAGAGCTTGCTATGGTGTGGATGTGGTTTGTCCCCCAAGGGTTCATGTGTTAGAAGCTTAGTCCCTGAGGAGGGATATTAAGAGGTGCTGGGACCTCTAACAGGTGGGGCCTAGTGGGAGGCAGCTGGTCATGGGAGCGCAGCCTTAGGAAGGGGCTGATGCTGGTTTCACAGAGTAAGATGGTTCCTGAGAGTGAGTTGCTATTAAAAAAATAAGCCTGGCCCCACCCTGATTTCAGGCTTCCTGGCTCACCATGTGATCGCTCCCTCTTGCATGCTCTCCTATCAGCTCTCAACCAGAGGCCAAATGCAAGGGGCTGCCCAATCGTGAACATTCTGCCTTAAAAACTGAGCTAATAAATCTCCTTTTTTCATAATGTACCCAGCCTAAGGTATCTTGTTAAGAAACAGAAAATAGACTGATAGCTTTTTGCAAAGTTGACCATTTGCCTGCCCAGGGCTGTCTCCTGTTCTCTAAGTCACTAGAATGACAGGGGCACAGGGGAGCTTGGGGGGCCTCTGAAAGGGTTCTTTCTCGTGAAACCTGAGTGCCCTAATGAAAGTCTGAGCTTCCAGGAGCCTTCAGTCACCCCATGCCAAGGCTGAAGTAAGTGGGCAGGAGCCCTGCGGCCCCCTGCAGCTGCTTTGCCAGCTTACCGCATCTGCTGCTGGTCGGCTTCAGCTTGACTGGCCTGAAATGAGACACAGAAAGTTCCTTGGTCTCCGTTAGACTCACTTGTGCAGCAATGAGTCAGGAGGGGAGCCCCTTTACCCAGTGTCCTCCCAGGAGTGGGCTGACCTGGGTATCCCGGGCTTGGCCTGCCTCCAGCAGGGCCTCAATGGACCGGATCCTCTCTGTAAGCTGTGAATTCTCTGCCCTGGCCTCCTTGAGCTGCCCATGAAGACCACTCAGCTCCTCACACTTGCTCTTCACCTCCATCTCAGAGGACTGTAATTTGCTGTGCAGCTCTATTGCAGAAGGGAAATGAAAGAGAAGTCAGGGGCTGGAGATGTATAGGATGGATGCCCTGATTGCTGCCCTCTCCAGTGACACGCACAGGGCAGAGACCTCCCTCCTCAGCCTCCTCTGTGTGCCTGGGGGTCTTAAGACACACTTCTAACCACTGGGGCTTCTTATTCACTGTTGAACAAAATCAGAGCCTGGTGGTGGTGTTCTTGAGGAGTACTAGAGTAAAATGAAATGCCCACAGGCCACTAATAAGAAAATGATGAAGATCTAAAATGGATTTTAGAGCCGGGTGCGGTGGCACACGCCTGTAATCCCAGCACTTGGGAGGCTGAGGCAGGAGGATCGTGAGTTCAAAGCCAGCCTCAGCAACTTAGCGAGGCCCTAAGCAACTCAGTGAGACCCTGTCTCTAAATAAATACAAAATAGGGCTGGGGATGTGGCTCAGTGGTGGAGTGTCCCTGGGTTCAATCCCCAGTCCCAAAAAAAAAACAAAAAAAACCCCAAATATATA